>OX411311.1:23856241-24232589 GCA_948150685.1 Rhaphigaster nebulosa
TATAGCAACAGATTTCATTACTTTTCAGCTACGAGTATATTTTGACTTGATAATATATATATATATATATATATATATATATATATATATATATATATATATATATATATATATAATATATAATATAATATATATATATATATATATATATATATATATATATATATATATTATATTATATATATTATATATATATATATATATATATATATATATATATATATATATATAATATATATAATATAATATATATATGTATATTTATATATGTATAATTTATATATATATATATATATATATATATATATATATATATATATATATATATATATATATATAAAATATATAATATATATATATATGTATATATATATGTATATATATATATATGTATATATATATATATGTATATATATATATATATATATATATATATATATATATATATATATATATATATATATATATATATATATATATATATAATAGCAACAGATTTCATTACTTTTCAGCTACGAGTATATTTTGACTTGATTTCTATTTCGTTTCCATAACTTTCATAATTTTTTTTTTTATTTTTCTTAAGTTATTACCAGCTGTTTTTGTCCTTAAAACCAAACAACAGATTTATTTACTAAAATAAGTGTTGGACTGAAATTCAAGTGTAGTTCTGAGATATGTTTTAATTTAACCTGTAATAATATTTTTAAGATGGCTAAAGCTAAATTCAATATGTCTAATCTATTTTCTTAAGATAATAAAGTGAACTACTTGGCTGTGAAGTATTAATGGACTTCATTAATTAATTAAAATGTAATGGCTTATATCCTATTGTATAGAATAAAATCTATTTCAAAATTAGCTTAAATAGCACGATAAAGTTATTAAAATATTTTATGTACCATAACTTTATAGAATTTGTGAAATGATGGGTACCATGACTTTATAATGCCACTACTATGCCGCAAATAATCGTGATATTTTATATTTTCTCCTAAGAAGTTCAACTACAATATGATAGCTATATTATTATTTATTGTTATTGTTATGATACTGCCTTTTTATTTAGTTATCGACATCCTAAATGCTTCTTATTGGTTCCTAAGTTTTTTCAAACTTTCCCTGTAAGTTCATACCTATTATCACAAAAAAATACATTTCCACTCTATATATTTTTATGATTTTTTCTTTTTTTTAAGTTAATATAAATACTAGAATAAAATAATAATAAGAATAAAATGATAATAAGAATAAAAAAAATCCTAATTATAATAATAATAAGTAGAAAATAAAATTGTCTATAAGTTTGGGCCTGTTCGTTTTTTTACTTCTTTGTACGCAGTAAAGGAAGTATTGTAATCGCGAAAATTTTCGGTTTTCATATTACCACGGAAATATCCATTTTGATTATTCCAGAATCCCTTTTGACTAGTTTCGTCCTGACGTCTTTACGTGCGTTCGTATGTACCTCGCAAGTTATCAGTCGACTATTATATTTAACAATTTTTATAATGATAATTTTAAACATTAATTTTAATATCAATAAACTTTCTTTCTCAGGGCTCTCCAAAATCTTAGACCATACCTATGGTACATCCGGGAGTCTCAGCATGTGGCAACATCTTGTCAACATCAGGTCGGCTGGCCATTGACCAGTGATCTGCTGTCTTTCTTCCGGAAACTCTGTCAAACTCCCTCTTATATTCGACAGTTTACTGCTATCATATTCTTAGTCAGATGTCAATTGTATACTTTAAATGAACCCTCAGGAAAGCCCTCACAAGAAGTTCACATGAGCTTCCAAGAATTAGCCCACCCAGTGTAGGAACTTATCCCTCCTTCTGCTCCTTGCAACTTCATCCCCTCTCCATTCTCATCCCTATAAAGTCTTCTCTAAATTTACTAAATAAGCATTCCATAAGAGTAAGCAATGATGTAAGATAGCTAAGATATTATGACTTAGTTTGTAAGAAGTAATGTCATTGTAACATTTTGTTGGATAATAAAAGTATATCTTAAAGTCCTTACTGTTGTGTGTTCGTTAACTCGCACAACTCAAAAACGGTTAGTCGTAGAAAGCTAAAATTTTGTATTTGAGATTATTGTAAAGTCTAGTTGTGAACCTCTCTTTTTGGTCAATGTATGATTGCTGTAAATGGTACTTTACTTGAAGGTCATTATTGATTTTCATCAAAAATTATATTAAAATATAATGCAAAACTTCTAAAAACACCTATTCAATTTTTAAACAAGTTTTTAGAGTAGATTTTAAACTGGAAAAATTGAGCTAATTGGGACAAATCTGCATGGTGTTTATCGAATATTTTATAATTTGAAATTTACGTCCAATACTACTACTTTTTTTTTTTTTTAAATAAACACTTTTAAACTGTTTTGTTTATCATTAATAATGCATAAATTCTTGTCATTTATGAATATCGAACGAGTTTGGACTATTTTAATCAAGACCAATAACAAAAATAATTAAATAATTAGGTGGGGTGCATAAGTACCTCTTAAATGCCGGTATTTATACACTTATGAAGTACTTATGCACCTGCTTATGCTCGCTCCTCTCTCCCCACGTTAAATATTAAGAACAGTTGATCATAAAAAAAATTAATAGGCCCAAACTTATAACAAATTTCATTTTCTACAAGTTTTATAATAACCTCAAACGAGGTAGAAGGGATGGTGAACGAAATCTTTACTAAAAAAAACAAAAAGGATTTTTTTGTAAACTCGCAATTTACATTCGACATTTCGACGTGATATTTGTTTATTTGTATATTTATATTTATATTATTTGTTTATTTATATATATTTGTTCGGCGTGACATATGTTTATGACGATCATTTCATGGTTTAGGATGGTAAGTACTTCCTTCTTAAGGAAGCAGCAATTCCTTTTTAAGGGTTGGTAACTTCACATCTTCCAGTTTAGTAAATACGTTGTTGGGCTCTCCATCTATAGGAAGTAGGGGTTAAAATTCGATCTTACCAAGTTAATTTTATAGATTAAGACTCCCTTGAAATTTAGAAACATCAACCCATGTCCCCAGTAGGATAAATTGTAGTAAAATTATTATTTTTATATATTTAATTGTTATGTATTGAGGATACTGGGAATGAAGGAAATCATTAAGATTAAAAAATAGTAATTAGAATATGGATAAATTAAAGAGATGCCTCCTGGTTCAGCCAATATTAACATAAATAAATTTCATTTTCAAGCAAAGGAAAGCAAGTGGATACCTGTTGAGACCCGGGTCAGTTAGAAGGTGCCGTTTAAGATAAGCGAAAATAAGAGCAACATAAAACTAGAGATAGACCCAGTCGACAAGGTGTAATAAACATGCCGACCAAGGTCAATACGAACAATAGAGAAAATATGACAAACATTTCCAAAAAATCTTATACGTCAACCAATGAGATGGCCCAAAAGGAGAGTGGGGACAAAATTCATCTTTTCTAGAAGGAGAAGGGGGAAAAGAGTATAAGAGACAGAGAAAAGAGAAATAAAGAGAGTTCTGGGGAGAAAGTGGAAGAGTGAAGAGAGTTCTTGGGAGATGGTGGAAGAAGGAGGTTCGAGCTAGAGGCAGAAGACTGAGGTTCGCAGAGGGTACAGCTGAGCAGCACATTGAGGCAGGAGAGAGAGACCTAGACCATCTGGCACCAAGTGTCGAAGGCAACAATAAGATAAATATTTTGATTCATTGTGTACATCAATGTCTAATATTCTGTGGCATCCGGATAATATTTTAAATAAGCTAGAGTTCTCCCAGTATTCTCAAATACATATGTTACAGTCCATAGATTTTTACAATGAGAGTAATTTAGATTAGAAAGTAGTAAACCTATAGTTTTATTAATAACGTAACATAAATAAAGTAAGATCTGTAACAAAATCTGTTTACCCTGCAGGCCATCATCTAGTTTAATTAAGTGAAATGGTAAACACGACACCCTTGGAAAGGAAATCCAATGGTATTTATAATATCCCAAGCTATTGACCATAGCAGGGGGGTCTGCGGTCTCTAGCCTTTTATGTTAAAATATAGCTTGATTGATCGGCTCCCTTCTGGAACCGATGCAAATAGAGAATTAGATAATTAAATTGAGTAAATGTTGTTTCTGGAACCCCCACCTGCCTTAGAAAAGCAGTTTGCCAGAAACATAGCAAAATAAATACTTGTACTAATCCACACATTTTTTTACTTCATTTTAATGCATAATATTAGGCATACAAAATATAATAATTTCAAAAAATATCACAATTCAAGGCCAAATATGGTCCTATATTTTTTTTTGGAACATTGTTGTATTTTGTCAGTTGTTTTTCTTTTTTACAACTCCTAAGATGAGTTTTTCAATATTCTTCTGATAAAATAACTTTACCTGACTCAGTGTCTATTATTTACAAATAGAAATCCATAGTCAAAATTATTATACAAAATTGGGAGGCAAAAGGTACATGAAATTTATGTCCAGACTTGGCAAGATGTACACCATAATAAAAATGTACCTTTTTTATCTTATGAAGAAATCAAACTGCCCATAAGCTAGCCAATGCAGGAAATCATTAAAAAAGAAGTTTTGCGGAAGTTTTTAAGCACTATGGCATCCATGGTAAAGTGAAGACCATTTGATAATCTATCTGGGAATGTTTGATTTTAAATCAGAATGCCTTTGTCTTAGTTTTTAGGCAGATTGTATTGGAGTTAAAAATAAAAAAATTAAATCCTCTACTATTAATGGTGTTAACATAAGTAAATGGTAAAAAGTGTAACAGAAAATAATTAAATATATAAATGAAACTGTTTGATATAAATTTATGAAATTTATGGATGTACAACAGAAACAGGTATTATTTAAAGATTATCAGATATAATATAGAATTTTCAGATATAATATAGAATTTACAATTCTATATTATATCTGAAAAATTAAGTTAGTTGGGACCAAAATAGTTTGATATGATGGCATTGCATTAAAAATATTACGCAATTAAATTAAAATTTGCAGTATGACGTCTATTTTGGATTATTTATAATTATAAATAATTATTCCATAATTAAAAAACCATTGTACATGATAAAAATTTAAAATATAACATTCAAGGATAATTATAAAAGACTTACCTACTATTTTATTCATGTTACAGAAAGAAAAAATCCCGCTGCAGCAAACAAAGATTTCCCGATTTTCAACTTGTCTTCAGCACTCTGAGAACTTCTAAAATTTATTATTTAACGTATGAATATAATATTTAATGATTTTGTAAATATGTGAATATGTTTAGCTGAGATAAAAGTTTCTGAATGAGATATTTGAACCTCAGTGTAAAATGCTGGTCATTTTGTAAAGCATTCAAAATAATGACAGGTTTGTACTGATTGCTTTTGAATTATAAACTTCTAAAAATTGTAAATAAGGATCTCTTAATTGAAATATTTCTAGTCAGTGATAAGTTTTCATTTATTATATTAGTTATTTTTTTAGAAATGTATGCATTATTTTTTCCTGAATAAATATTTGTTCTTTTAATTAAAATATTGTTGGCATTCTCTCAATCGATTGATTCATGGAAGCAGTAGCTGTTCTGTTGATTTTGCCAATATTGTCTCATGATTGTGAAAGCCTAGACTGTGATATGAGAAAACTCAATCATTGTATGGCTTGGCCGTAAAATCAATATTAATCTCTACCCCTAAATAGGATGCTTGTGACTTTGGTGTAGCTTTAATATTGTAACTTTCCAACGATACCTACCTCCCTGAATGAGAGTGTGTACATATATCCCCGCTTTACTAATACTGTATTATATTGTACTCTAATTATTACAATACAATTAGGATCATTAATGTATTTTAGAGAGACATATGTTTATACTATTTAATCTGTAGTAATCTGAAATCATAGCTTTCAGCTCAATTAATTGTAATGTTCACCGATTATGCTTGTATCACTGTTATAAATGTAATATCTCTAAATATAAATTTAGTTATATGTTGTATGTTGTGTTGTGTGTACGATTTCTTTGTGTCTGCCTGATAATATTAAGAAAACTTATTTATGTTACAAAAATGTGTATCCAATCTAAGTATATCCACTGACTGTCATATTAGGTAATATGTGAGCACATTTTGTACATAGCCCAAAATGACTTGTGTATAAATGTGTTTATATATGCAAATCTACACTTTTGCATTTCTGTGTTACTATGTTTATCTAAAACTAATGTTAAAATGTATAAAATTATTTAAGTTGAAATGATTAGCCAATAAGATTTGTCCATTTATAGCTGAAGCACTGAGCCCCCTTCAGCTATAATGGTCTGTATTGTCTGTGTGTATTATAATAAATATATCAATTGTTGAATGTTGTTTCATTCATTCTTTAAAGCACATAATAATGAATAAATCAATTTTATTTGTTATTTTGAATAATGAGTGTTAGACTTATTAATTTTTGTTTTTAAATAATAAATACAGTGTGTCCTGGCGGACATGGATCACTCCCTGAAGATTCCACAGTATTTGTAACAACTTATTAAAACTCTGTGGGTCTTTGTTTTGAACTATGAAGTATATTTTTATGGCATTACTTAATATGGCATAACCTTCTCCAGTTCTACTGCACACCTAACTCGGAAATTTCAAATGAAATGGGGTATTTTTTGCATCCTGAGGGCAATAATCGCAAAAATTACGGTTTTTATACTGAATTTCAAATTTCCCTGAAGGAACAATTTTTTTTTTAAACTATTGAAGTAAACATTGTAGAGAATTAAAACCACTTTGAAATGAGTCTATTTTCATTCTACAATGCTGAGTATTCGAGTGACAATAATTAATAAGAGAACAACAGAAAGTGTCAAATGCCAAAACAAGAGTTTTTTGGACAAGCTAACTGTTATTTGTTTTATTATCCAATAAATACAAATAATAATAATAATTATCCTATAAATATTTAAACATTAGTGTTGTTGTTTTTAAAATTTATAATAAGATTTAGGTACCTACTTATTTCATTGAATCTAAAAAAAAAAAGATACATTTCATGAGTTATTTAAGAAAATGTGTTGTCAAGAAGAAGAAAACTCAATTTTTGTTGTTTGTAATGCTAAAGAACACTTTCTTTTTTTTTAAATTACAAGTACATAATGGAATAAAATGTATTAATAAAACAAATAACCTTAAACTTGTCCAAATCATTCTTTTTACTTCCTTGTACGAAGTAAAGAAAGTAAAATTGTATTCGCGAAAATTTTCGGTTTTCAGATTTCAATGGAAATATCCATTTTGACTATCCCTGAATCCATTTTGGGAAGTGGTACTTTACTTGAAGGTCATAATTGATTTTTATCAAAAATGATATTAAATCGATATAAATGTATTTGCTAGATTTTGGTTAAGATTCGTGAGCGGAAAAGGGTACTTTACTTGAAGATCATAATAAGCTTACATCAAAAATTATATTTACATTAAAAGAGAAATCATATGTTTCGGTAATAAAGGTTACAAACGCAATTTGGTTTCTAATCCAATTTAACATTTTTATTACTTGTTTGAAGTGTTAAAATTGAGTCTAAAATACTAGTTTTCCTCCCCATTTGTGAGATCAACAAGTCTTCATCATGACATCATGACAATAAGATATTAGTTAAGTGGGTTTTTCCGCTTAAAATGTCGAAACTGTTCATTTCTAATGCTTTATCCAATGATATTGACAGTTTTATTGTTGTTATGGAACATGAAGAAATATCTTGGAAACTAGTTACCTACTGAAGGAAAACGACATATAATAACGGAATGAGACCTCCAGTGACATTAGTGTGTGTGTGTCTATAGATAGATGATGGGACACCAAGTGTCGTTTTTACTGCAATCTTCGGAAACTAGTAACCAAATTCAAGATCACTTTTTGAGCTACCGATTTATAGTTTAATAGGAAGTCATGTGTTGCCCACATCAGATATTTTTTTTAGGCTAGATACTTTCTGATGTTCTATTATTTATTATTGCCACTCATATACTTAGTGATGTGAAATGAAAATAGACTCATTTCAAAGTAGTTTAAATTCTTTACAAAGTTTACTTTAACAGTTTTCTAAAAAATTGTTCCTTCAGAAAAATTTGGAACTTTCTATAAAAACTATGTTTTTGAGATTATCGACCTCGGGGTGCATCGGATCAAAAAAGTGCCTGATATGAATTTGCCTAAAAATTTCTAAAAAAAGTTCTTAAGAATCTGTAAAAAAAAAAATCCCATTCCATTTGAAATTCCAGAGTTAGATGCGCAGTAGAAGAACTTCTTGATACCCGGAACTGGAAAGCTGCTACAGCACTTTCAGACTGAGCCAACTGGCGGAGGCTTTTGAAGGAGGCTTTTGAGACTCGGTGATGAGTTGTGTCACTCATGATGATGATATAGGTTGAGTACGTAGGTCCAGATAGTCCCAAGGATAGTAAATAAGTAGCATACTATCAATTGAGAGATATTAAATAATTTATGGTAGAAATAATATAATTCAAATAATATTGTAACATATCATAAATAAGGCTGAGCAAGTTAGGGCGAGGGTCCCAGAATTTCAGATCGAGATGGGTTCAATTCCAACATGGGGTCAGTTAATATTTATTTCTTGGCAGTCCTGAGAAATGAATCTTGACACTCCCACACTGATTAGAACTGAGCAGCAACCTCTAGGAAGCCATTAGAGATTATTAAAAAAACAAAAGACCCACTTATCAAACTAGTTCTCCCACCAGATCAAGTAGCATAAGTAGCATTATATATATAATCGATGAAATAAAATAATTTCTATTTACTTATCTTAAAATTTTGCATTTATTAATTACGAACAATAAAAAGGGACAAAAACGTCATCCAGAGAGGGTCAATCGATTTCAAATCATCCAATTTAATTAGAAAATGTTCCTGTCAAAATTTTTTTTTTTTTTTAATTTGTTATCTATGTTTGTATTATATTCACAGAGTTGAAAACACATAATCATTATTTTTTTAGATAACCAGTATTTTTTTTGTGCCCATTTTGTATTAGTGTGTCAGCCTATTTTACATTTTACAAGGCTTGCATTAAGCTCTGTAGCTCCTTGGTTTTAAAGATATTTGGTTCAAACAAAAATCATGTCAAAAACCATTAAATGAACAATATTTTCTGTTCAATATTCAGGCCTCTATATAATTGTGAATAAACAAAAAAAAAAGTAAAGCTAAAGGTTTCCAAAATAAAAATATTCTCTTTTAAAATTAAAAATGTTAAAGATAAAATTAAGACTCACCTTCAATTTTTTTTCTAGATATAGTGTTTATAGTATTCTACTTCCCTAAAAAGTTTCAGGCCCAAGAATTAAAGGAACTAATTCTTAAATTTCTATAATCAGGTATTTTCAATCTGATAGAGGCACACATTAAAAATGCAAAATTTTCAGAAAACATTCTTTAATTGTGTTATAATAATAAGGCCTTATTTGTTTTATATGTTAGAAATTTTTTAATATAGCTGAAATTGTAAGGAACACTATTTAGTTTAAGTAAAAATGATGATGACAAGATTTACTGCAAGAGCTTACTTATGTGTTATAAGCAGAGCCCGGATGTTTATGCAGTTCAAATGCACAGAATATGCAATAAAAATCGATAAAATATGCAGTAAAAAAAACATAAAATATGCAGCAAAAAAACCTCTAATAATCTAAAAATATGCTATAAGACAGCTAAATTTTGGGATATAGGGACTAATATATAATCAAAAAGTTTCGAACTATGAATGAAATTGGAGAAAGGATCAAAAATTAAACAAAAATGATTTATAATTCTGCTCTTCTTTTTTTTCATATACCAACATATTCAAGTAACTGAAAATTAAGGTGACAAATAAGAAACAACTAATAGATTTATAAAAAAATATAAATATGTATTAATGGTTAAAAACATAATAAGAAACACTTCTTAAAATCTAAAATATCAAAATAATACCAAAAAGAAATAGTAACAAAAAAAAACCCAGCAATAACTGTATTTAAAAAGGATAAGTAATTGACTATACTAAAAAAAAAAAAAATATATAAAATAAAATGCAAATGAATATGGAAATATTTAAAACACATAAAATTCGAATAAGAAACAGAAACTACATAATTGTAATTATTTGTTTTCTTTATTTTTACATAAATATATTACAACTAAAATATGAATCTTTTAAAAAGTAATAAAAATTTGCAATTAGTAATAAAAAAAATATATCAATGATTGTATTTAAAAACTAATTGACATGAGTAAAATAAATAAAACACAAATATATTTGTCAGTGACATGTTCTGTATTAAAATTAATTACCAGATTCATTTCTAAATTTGCTTCAGTGAAACCTAATCTTCTATAGTTTAAGATATTTTTATAATTAGAAAGTTATCTTTCTACATCGACAGACGTGATGGGAGCAAATTTATCTGCAATTAAAATTATTGGATTGTGGTCAATGTCGCTGAGAACAATTGAATCATCCCCATTTAAAATGTTATTAATATTTTCAAGAATTATGAGTCCCAAATGTTTCATAAAAACCTTTTCCATTTTTCCTTTCACCTACTTGGCCCCTGATAAGTGAATTATATTGTCCTTAAATTGATTTAATAGTTTGAAATTTTCTTCTAACAACATACTTGTTTCCTGAAATTATTTGATTTTATTTGACACAAAACTAAGGTGGGTATTAATGAAAGCGAGGTTTTCGCCTGTACAATTCTAAATATAAAAGAGCCAAAACTCAAAAAGAGACATAAATTAATTGCTAGGAAACAATTGGAAGATTCTAAAACAAAGCCTCAAGTCTCTAAAACACCGGCAAACAACTAACCAATCAACGTTTCGCAAATTCAGGAATTATCAGGACATACACCAAAAATCATATCTATGAAGATCAAAAACAGCAAATCTCACATCAACCGTCGAGAAAGACACATCACTCCAAGATATCCAATCAAATACTGAAGGCAAAGGTTAGTTGCTTTCTATGTGGATTTTATGTTTTTTGCTGATCAGCTGTTTGAATATAACCTTCTCAGCTGTTGTTATGTTATCTCCCTTTGCCCCATCTTGTAATCACAGGTTGGGGTGGTAATTGTTTTCCATTCATTATTAATTTATATTTTGTTATTCAAGAAGGGGCTTTCAAAAACAAATTTTTTCTATGATCGATTAATTTATTTACTTCTGGACTGAACTTCTGGAAATAGGGACTGAGCTTTTTCTGTAAGGCGATTGCATCCATGGCAACTTGTCACATTAAAAATCTTTCATTGTTAAAATTTCCTCACTGAATTTATTAGTTTTTAGTTAGAAATTTTCAAATATTGCTAAAATTGTAAGGATAACTATTAAGTGCAAATATTAGATTGCATGTCGCAAAAATCTAAAAAAACAAAACAAATTAATGAAGTCTCAGTGATGAAATTGTAACCACTTATTACAACACATCAAAAGAATGCTTTCTGGAAATGTTGCAATTTTAAAGTATTTCCATTCTGTGAGATATTGTTTTTATATTGGCTGTTGTCTCCATCCCCAAATTAGATTATTTTCTATTTACTTCCGGTAATACTTTTTTTACTTCTTCAACGAAGTATTTTTGAAAAGTGTGTACAGCAGCAATGCTGTACTCCACGTTGTCACTTATAACACACAGGTAAGCTCTTGCAGTAAATCTTGTCTTCATAATTTTTTTTAGTAATATAAGGAAGTAGTATACTATAAACACTATATCCAGAAAAAATTGAGAATGAGTCTTGTTTTTATCTATATCATTTTTAATTTTAAAGAAAAGAATTTTATTTTGGATATTCGCCTTCTTTTTTTTTTGTTTATTTGCAATTAAGTAAAGACCTGGATACTTGACAGAAAATGTTATGCTCTTTAACATGTTTTTTTTTTTTTTTTTTTTAGCCAAGTATCTTAAAACACCAAGGACTACATAGTTTAACCCTCATCTCTGTAAAATGCAAAATAGACTGACACAACAATACGCGCTAAAAAAAGCTGGACATATAAAAAATTAATGAATATTTGTTTTCAATTCTATGAATATAGTAAAAACATAGATAAAAAAAAAAAAAAAAAATCCATTATGTAATATTTAGTATTCTAATATATAATTTCTTCTGTTATTTTCAATTAAGTCAATATGTATAATTCTAAGTGAAAATAGAAAATTCTATAATCTAGCTGTAAAAATTGTATATTTATCTAAAACAAATCTTAAAATATTGGCCAATATACGAACATGCCAACAAATTAAATTTTGCTCTCCAATATAAAATATATTCAAACTATATGGAGGGATGGTTTGGCCAAATCTGTTCCTTTTAAACACAATTTAATTTTATTTATCCACAAAGCCTACTTTTAACTCAGAGAGATTTAAAATGACACCTTAAATATTCATGCTGACCTGAAGCAGCTAATAAATTGAAATTAAACACAGGCAAGTCAATTGCTGTTGTCTTAGGCTTTAGTTCTCTTTTAATCCCTTCTCTAAAATTTACTATCATCATTCCTTTCACCATTTAGATTCAGTCACAATCATATCACACAAGATTATATACATAATTCTTCTTTCCTCGTCTATATTCTCTAACTTAGATTCAACAAAGACTCCTGAAAGATGGATTAATTCATGTCATATAATGTGCTCAGTTATATTTTTAAAAAAAGTTAAGATATGTTGTCAATGAACACGCTTTCATTTCATTTTGTCTTTGCTATTACTCAAAATTAGATCTCATAGAAAGTTGTCCATCATAATCAGAGACCGAAATAATTTTTTTAAAAATAGCATAAAATAGCAAAAAAAAATGTTAAAACATGCAATACATAGCCCAAACACCCCATATTTTTAATGTTTCAATTAAATATAAATAATAAATCATTAATTAATTGATAAATCCTTTTCTTCTCCTTATTTACCCTGATAAAGACCTGCAAAGTGATTTTTATCAATATAATAAAAATAACTATAAGATGACAAAATATGGGAGTTCATTTATCTATACCTGTCTCCAGCAACATTTAAAATACGAGGATAATTGAAATATAAGCGAGAATGATGAGCAGAGGTTCTAGCAATTGAATGGGGTGACTCAGGTCATGGGTAGAACAGTAGGGGTAAATATGAGAGTGGAGAGTGACCGTAATCCCGGCCTTCTAACAAGTAGACTAGCAGTAACAAAGATGAATGAGAAAGAAGTACCTACGTCAGTTGCGCAATGCATAATAACTAAGTTTTGGTGCGGGATGGTATCATATTTTGTAGAATTGTGTGCAAAATGTGGAGCAAACCCCTTTTTAACGCAAGAAGTTGGCACAAAACTTTCTCTAAAGGACAAAGAAGAATGGAAAAGGAACCCCACGATCTCTGGCCAAGGATGAGTTTGATAGAAAATCATATTCATAAGGTATTCTTTTGAACAGAGAACACTATCTACTAGTCAAAATAGTCATAAGATTTTCAGAGTTTATACTTTCAAGGTAAATTATGACAGTATAATATTATCTTCAGTTGCATCGCTCCTAGAGCAAAAGTATAGCACATTTTAGTAATAACATAGCAGTGACTTGTGAAGAAACCTACCACTCTCTTGAATCAAACAAAGGCTGTTTATCGGAACCAAAAATGATAACATCGATCAGAGATGTCATATCACTGCACCAAAACCTTGATAAAACCTTCAAATTTATTACCATGTGATTTTCATATGTTTGGACCATTGAAAGAGGCTTTAGAAGAGCATTATTTCACCGATCAGGTAGGCTTTGAGAGTTTTTTGCGCAACTGGCTCAAGAAATTCCTTCCTTGTTTTTACAGTGAATGGATAAAAAACTTCCAATTCGGTGGAAAAAATTTGTCATTTAGGAAGATGATTACATAGAAAATAGTATACTTTTGGTTAACTGTTTATATATTTTAATAAATTTAAAAAAAAAAATTCTCGTAGATATTTGAATGGCTCTAACATGTAATAACCAAATAAATAGAGAGATAGATATAGCTTAATAGATGTTAATATTAGTATTTAATATATTAAATTATTTTTTTAATAATTTGGACAACGAACTTATGTTCATATGCAAGGTGTTCATATCCTTCATTCATTGACTTGTCCTTTGCTAAAAATTCACACATTTACAACATTATAAATACAGGAATGCGATAATTAAATGCAAGATATATATGAATCATTTCAAATAAGAAGAAAGAAAAAATAAAATTAATAATAACAGTGATAGTAATACAAATGCATGATACAATTAAAATAATACTTTAGATATACAAAAGCAGAAAGTTAGAATCCTTGTTTTCAATATTATAAATTTGCTTCCCATTTTATACCTATAAATTCTTTATGTATATGTATTATCCGAAATTTTCATAGTTTCTGATAGATTTAGTATTTTTTCTTTCCCAAAGAAAGAACCCTGAATTACTTTTAATATTGGGTACTCTGTAATCAATTGAAAAGCATCTTATGGTGAATTCAAATAACATAAACAGCAGTTTTCTCTTTAATCCTGTTAAGGTTGATAACTTAAACTGAAGAGATTCCGCTGGGGGTTGAAAAATTGAGGGGATGAAATATAGATCAGAAGAAGAATTTTAATTTAATGTGGTGAATTCCCTTACTACCCAGATCCGTAACTTCATGAAACAGTGGTGGATGGTACTGTGGCGTAAGAAGCTATGGGTAATGCAAGGCGACTATGAAAAAGTCTGGACACTACTGAGAACAAGCACCAGGGAGAAAAGCATTACGATACTCCACGATGGGGTCAGGCTATTAATAGCAGAAGAACCAGCAACTAATTTTGACTATCACTATAATGAAATAATACCCAGATGGATCAGCACCCCTGCTGAAATGTCAGTTGAAGAAATTGGCGACAATTACAAGTATGTGTCCCTGCTAAACACCATTCTCGATTGTTAGAGGGTGAATAAAGCCCTCAACGAGATTCAGACTATATAATTGGAACAATTACCTAGGAGAGGTGATGAACCTCTACAATTCCTACAAGATACTTCCCTGAGGCATGCAAACAAGCTACCCTCTTACGGTTATTAAAACCTGTGAAGAATTGATACCAGTCAGCTGATTATAGACCAATCAGCTTGCTTCCACACATGGGCAAGGTATTTGAGAAAATTATCTCAAGATCTACTGCTCAGAGATATCCCAAATCTGGAGCAGACTGGCTTCCAAGCCTGCCTCGGTCTGGACCACCATCTGTTGAATTAGGTTAGCAGAACTGATATGTGGTAAAAACAGAACTCAGCCACGAACGAGGTGACCACAATGATCTCCATCAACTGCACAGAGGCATTTGACTCGTTATCCTCAGACCATGGTTTTCTATGAAAGACAAGGCAAGACAAGTTCCCAGAGTAGCTCTTTACTCTACTGTGGTAATTTCTCCAGTAGTGTTCAATAAGGGCCCGAGTCAGCAAAGCCGTGTCTGAAGACGTCGCACTCACATGTCGAGTGCCCCAAGGGTTTGTGCTGTTCTCAATCTACACTGCTGAAACTGTAGAGGCAGACAATTGATGAAATACAAATTTTCAACTATCAAATGTAAGTTCAATTTTTTTGTTTCATAATAATTCTGATATGACCTAAAATCATAAATATTGAGATCTGATATGTGAAATGAAATCACAATTTTCTTTTATAATTTATATATTTTGTATTATTTTGCTATTAACTATTATTTTAATACCATAATGTATTGCAAATAATATCATATTATACAACATATTAGAGGCATACGCCGAGTAGAAGAAATTACCAAGAAGGTAGGGGGAGGAAATTACTGGAGGTGCTAACTAAATATTACAGTTAAGCTCAAGAAGACCGACTGGATTATTTTCTCCTTCCAGACCTACATGTGCCCTCTCCCTAAGGTTTATAGGGTAGCAGGCTACAAGAACAGGCCAGCAAACTGTATAGTGTACCTGGGTATCACACTCAACAGAATAGAATAGAATAGAATTTATTTGTTTAAGATTTACAATGTTGTACAAATCAAACATGTATAAATAATTTTATTTCAGCCACACGTCTAATTTATCGTAACTGTCCATTTACTCAACTCATCAGAAAAACAATAATTGTAAAATATTAATACTTTAAAATACATTTTATAATTTAGTTAATATTTATCTATATGACCAATGAAACCATGGTAAAAGAAAAACAATTAACTGAACTGGCCAATAATTATCCTTAATTACAAAAATTAATTGGTATATGGGCCATTGCAGTTTAATGAATCCAGGATATTACATGCTGACATTATAAACCAGTTAATCATCTTTAGTTTTTCTAGGCTGTCAATTTGATGTATGTCTTATATTTTATGAACATCACAGGGTGCAGAGAGAAATGCTCATAAATATTTATCTCTGTCCTCTGTTAACTTTTCACAGTAGAGAAAGATGTGGAACAGGATGTTAGAAATGAATTGGTTACAGAAAGTGCAGGTTTCCTGGGCTTTGACTAGAAATGTTTTTTGTGTAAAGTTTAATTAGTTCTGGATTTGAAACTCTTAACTGACTAATTGATCTTAACTTTTTTATGTTGGCTCTATACGTCAAATAGGCCTCTGGGCTGGTAATATTGAAGCTGGAGATAATTCTATACATGGGATTGTTGTTGGAATTTATGGATCGGTGGATGTCATTAGATAGGTTATGGTTTTTTAACTTTTCCAATATTTCATCTCTATATTTTAATGATCCAGTTGGTTATATTGTATCGAACTCTTCTCTACAACCATAATGAGCAGCTTTTGATCAAAATTGTGTGACCCAATTAAAGTTTGTATCAGGATTCCTTGTATCCAGTGAAATTAGTCCGTTGAAGCAAATTCTTGGCAACCTCTCTTCAGGCATAATTGACTATTTGGACAAATAGTTTATGTCCTTCTTCATAACCCTGACACTCAAGGGGTTCCAACCAGTTTCAAGACATACCATGTAGTTGGCAGTGGTCCTTGGCCATCTAAATAGTTGCTTCAGGAACTTTAGCTGTACCACTTCAATAGCTTCAAGATATCTTAAGTTCCATATTTCAGAAGCGTACAGAAGGGTTGAAGATACCATAGAATCAAAAAGAGCTATTTTTGTTTCCCAAGAATCACTTCCACCCTTTTGCAAAATCTCCAATACTCTTGCCGTTGCAACTCAGGACTTCTGAATAAAATGCTCAGATGCTTTACTAAATCTTCCTGAGGAAACAAATGGTACTCCCAAATAAGTGTAGACCTTGATGTATTCCAACTTTTCCTCCTACCAGTAAAGGGACCTAAGTTGCTTCAGCCTCGGGGATTTATTAAATACCAGAACCTTTGATTTTTCCACATTTACAGTCTGGGAATTCTTCTCGCAGTACTCTCTGCTATGTTTTCTCTAACTTGAGTTGAGCTTGATTTCTATCTAGCTGCTAATACATTAGTCTATATATGTAGGGATGCCATTGGGCAATCATTGAGGATGATTATCCCAAAATTAAGTAAGCTTATGAATACTTTTGAATTTCTTACCTTGTCCTCTAAATTGGATACCTTTCCAAGGGCCTGGTTTGTGGTTACCATTATTTAATAATTAACCAAGATAATGTTAAGTTTAATACTAATGTTAATCAAAGTTACTGCTATCATAATGAAATATATTCAAATTAAATATGGACCTGGTTACTAAAGAACAACCTCCTTGCTAACATTTATCTTTATTCTTCAAAATTAAAAATAACAAACCATTACAATAAAAAGTTAACCATGGAATGATTCAGCCTAGACTTAGCCATTAATTGTTTTAACATAAATCTCTTATCTGTACTAATTGGTGTTGATGGTTCCTCAGGCGAAGGCTTGAAGGCGATGGTTGTAGGCTTGCATCAGGCAAGGTCAGGGTTCAGAGGAGCTCGTCTTGCATCAGCCGGTCTCAGTATAGCAGTCCTCCCTCAGCCTCGATCCGTTCAGAAGTATCTCCTTTTCACCTCTTTGCTTCTTTCCCCCTTTCTCTCTTATTTTGCCTAAGAGGGGGTCGAAAATGATGTTCATTGGCCGACTAGTTTTATAGAAGGAGGAAATTCTGGGATTTCATCGGATGGCTCCACCCCTTGTCCTGACAGTGTTAACTTCTCGGTAGGTTTTTTAAATTAACTTATCCCTTATCACTTATGTGGTGACATCTGTCATCGCCTGTCAGTTACCCTTCTCTACCTGCTTGTCCCTTATTTCTTTTGTTCGCACCTGGTCTGTTTAAATTCTATAACGATACTATTGTCCAATATCAATACATATTACCTCAATAGGCATCTGAAACTATCTTGCCTCTGTAATAAGAGAATCAGGCTGATTAGGGCCCAGTCTTACAAACTAAACCACCTGTTAACATCTCCAAATATAACCCTCCATCTCATATTTATGATCTATAAAAGCGTTTAAGACTGGCCTCCTTTACATATCGCAAATGCTAGGAAATATAATGCCCTCAATGGTGAAGAAGCTCCAACAGTTTCAGAATGATGTGCTGAGATGAATTGTAAGATACACTTTGCAACAGAGAACAAAAACCGACTACCAAACAGTGACAGTCTTCATCACGCGAAGCATATAAAATTCAAACCGCCTATTCAGAACTTGAGGACCTACAGAAGAGCAACAGTGGTGGCAAAAACATGTTAAAAAGCCTCATTCTAGACTGAAGACTGACTTACTGGACTGACACAAAAGAACTAATGAGCACCATCACTACAAACCAATTTCCTACAACTATCAAAATTTTCTTCACCTCAGATCCCTCTTAAAATACATCTCATGCCGTAAAAGAGTTACCATCCAACCCACTTCCTTTATCCCCTGAATATTAACCCAACATGGCTTAGGTAGAAAAACAAAAAAATTAAAGAATGAAAAAAAAATTAAAATATACTCATATTTCAATTTAAAGTAAAATTGGTGTAACTCTGTAGATCTTGTCCATGAATAAATCACATGCTAAATAACTTAAATTATGAATGAAGAATTTAATTTTGAATTTTATTAATAAATTTGTAATTTCTAAAAAATTGTTTGAATGGGAAGAAAACTACAAGATTCTTATTTTTTTAATAAAATAATCTTATTTTATATAAAATAAATCTTATATTCTGAAAAAAAAGGATGAGTATTAGAACATAATAACTAGTCCTAGTATTTTGAAAAAAAAAAAAAAAAGGAAAATAACCAGGTAATCTAGACAAATAAATTTTGTCCGTCTTGGGTAATTGAGGTAGTGATTTGAGTAAGCACCAGCTGTGAGAAGAAATAACTCAGAATTTTAAACTTAGCAGTCAAATAGGCATTCAATATTTTGAATCAAGGCCAATAGTTACAGAATACTCTCCGTGAATAGATTATTTGAGGTAGTATTTTGATAAGATTTTTAAATAAGTATACTTAATTAACATTATCAACTAAGCATTCTGTAAAGAGATCTCGCATATGAATGATCAGGAACAAATGTGATAACGCTAATATATACATCTAACAACGACCCACAGCAGTGGCGTAAGTATGATTTTGGAGGCCCGTGGCAGTCAAGTTTTGAGGCCCTCTAAGCTTCTTACTCAAAATTTGAAGATGTGGGTGAATATTATACATAATAATAGAATGTTAGTTATTAATTGTGTTACTACATATAATATCCACCTTGCCACCTGCTATTTAGGCAGCTAAGTAACCAGTAAACAGTTAAACTTGTTGCAAAAGAAGTTTTTAATAAGTTTTCTGATAAAAAAAAATGATAAATATAGTTTATAAACAAAAATTAAAAGAAATTTTGTTTAAGTTTTATTTTAAAAAATAAAAGCACCTCCATACAAATCATAAAACAGAAGCTCCCTTTAATCAGCAGGGCTATGGTTCTCTATGATAAAACTTTATGGAAAAACAAGGTAAATAAACTTTTTAAGTAATTAAGTTCAAGATACCAGTTGATTGACTACAGAAATAAATTCTTATCAAGGGAGTAAATTAAAAAAAAAAAAAAAAAAGAAAGAGCATTGGGCAAATTGTAATTGGAATTACACTTTACCCAATACTGATTAGAATCTAACAATTTATCTCATCATAGTCTCAGCTTATTCTGCCGAGCCTGTTAACTCAAATCATTTTCATAGTTCAAACTTGTATGGAAAAACAATAGAACTATATTAGTTGATAAAATTATAACTCCCGTTAAAATATTATTAGGTCATCAAAAGAAAGCCTTGGAGAATTTCAAAGAGAATCCCAGCCTTTTTTTTAGCATATGAATCAATAGTTAATATCTATTGAAACCGAAATTGAAATATATTCTTCTATTTGTACAATTCTATGCCATTTGTACCATATTGTACCACTCATTATCTTCTCGTAGTCATTTTACTAAAAATGGAAACAGAGATCTGTAAAATCCAATTTGTTTTTTTTTTTTGTAAACAATCTCCAAGAACTGTAGGATGGTCTCACAAGTTTTGAAATTTGCCTTTGTATGAATGAAAGCTAACTAATACTTCATACAAACATTTTGTGTTTTTATGAAATGTGAGCTACCTCAAAAATAATCAATAAACCTATTTTTGGTAAATTCTACAGAACGTTTTGCAAAAGATAGAGAAAGTGGAGATTATTTTTCAGGTAAATTTTATTCAGTAATAAAAACATAGCAAACTCTAAGGAATGATTTTGTATTAATTAGTAGAATATAATCACAATAGAATAGGAGTAGAAGCTTTATAATTCTTTTCTCAATTGGGCCTGCATTTAATAAAAAATACATTCTGCCAAAGGGTTCATATAGAGAGAAGGTTTTAAGTTATTTATTGAAAATTGTTGAGAATTTAAAAAAAAAATATATATATATATATATATATATATATATATATATATATATATATATATATATATATATATATATATATATATATATATGAGGCTTTTTTATTATAAAAAGCTGAAAACTGAGAAACCAGAATTCGAAACTGACAGGAAAATTTAAGCACTTGTTTACCAAATAATGCACTCTACCCCTTATTTTGTAAAATATGTTGTTTTTCTGTTTTCACATAAACAGGGGTATCATTTGTATTTGTTTACGTTGAAATGGTGATACAGAAAAAAAAAATAATCTATGTTTGTTTAAATAATTATTTATTATTTTATAGGCAAAATACTTATAATATATAATTATATATAATATTGTTATTATTATTTTAGCCTATTATTTTACTAGGCCTTCTAGAAATTGTTTGTCATTTTCTTACTAAATTCGTAAAAACTGCGTCTCCTCAAAAAATGATTGTCATTTATTCATCCAACACTGTTGAGATGGCTAAAAAACAACAACAAGATACAAGAATTTTGATAGTTTAAAAGTTTAAGTAAACTTACTGGTAAATAAACAGGTAGAACAGCTTCCTATTGGTAATTAGTATTGCGTTTACTTTTTATTAGTAAAAAAATAAAAGTTGGTCTTTGAAAATTATACAGGAATAAAATATTACATGCATCTATCCAGTATTTACTTAGTTTGTGTTATGTTTGTTAAGTTTGTGTTGTGTACTTTAGTTTATTTCAAGTTCATTTATTCAATAGTTTTTTTATTGAATCATATATTATAATTTAATTGTTTCCTTTTTCATGTTTTAGATCGTAAACACTTCTTTTTATACAAAAAAATTACAGATACCATAAAATAGAGATGAATTATTTCAGATCCTGATACTAACTTATTTTAATTTATCAATATTATTATGTTCAAACCTGCTTTTTAAACCTTCTTATAAAATTATCGTCGTTTGAGGAATTTTTATTTTATTCTCTTCTAAAAACATTTATGTTGAAATAATGCATCTTTTTTCACACAAAAAGAACCAGTGGTAAAGAATTTTGTTTGTTAGTTTTTACAAAAATAAAAAAATAATAAAAAAATACATATAATAATGCAGGATAAAATAGAATATTCTACAGAAAAACCTGATCAATTAGTTCTGTCCGCCAAGATAAAATAAAGTAACACAACTTTAATGATGCACAGTTAATAAAAAAAAAAAAAATAATAAAAAATAACACTAAGCTATAATATATATTTCATAGGAATTGAAATCCAACTAGTTTATAAGCATAAACAAAAATGTTTATAAATATAAAAATTAAAATAAACTCTGAGGAATTATGAAAAACTAGAGTTGGTAATGTTTGTTGATAGATTCTTCATAATAAACATGAAACTATTCTTGATACACAGTAAGTAATAAAAATTAATAATAACAATAACATATTAGAAAATAACAAACTATTTACATTAATTGGGTTATCTGTTTCTATATATATGATAATATTACCCAATTTAGTATGAATGTTGTATAATATGATATTATTTGCAATACATTATGGTATTAAAATAATAGTTAATAGCAAAATAATACAAAATATATAAATTATAAAAGAAAATTGTGATTTCATTTCACATATCAGATCTCAATATTTATGATTTTAGGTCATATCAGAATTATTATGAAACAAAAAAATTGAACTTACATTTGATAGTTGAAAATTTGTATTTCATCAATTGTCTGCCTCTACAGTTTCAGCAGTGTAGATTGAGAACAGCACAAACCCTTGGGGCACTCGACATGTGAGTGCGACGTCTTCAGACACGGCTTTGCTGACTCGGGCCCTTATTGAACACTACTGGAGAAATTACCACAGTAGAGTAAAGAGCTACTCTGGGAACTTGTCTTGCCTTGTCTTTCATAGAAAACCATGGTCTGAGGATAACGAGTCAAATGCCTCTGTGCAGTTGATGGAGATCATTGTGGTCACCTCGTTCGTGGCTGAGTTCTGTTTTTACCACATATCAGTTCTGCTAACCTAATTCAACAGATGGTGGTCCAGACCGAGGCAGGCTTGGAAGCCAGTCTGCTCCAGATTTGGGATATCTCTGAGCAGTAGATCTTGAGATAATTTTCTCAAATACCTTGCCCATGTGTGGAAGCAAGCTGATTGGTCTATAATCAGCTGACTGGTATCAATTCTTCACAGGTTTTAATAACCGTAAGAGGGTAGCTTGTTTGCATGCCTCAGGGAAGTATCTTGTAGGAATTGTAGAGGTTCATCACCTCTCCTAGGTAATTGTTCCAACTATATAGTCTGAATCTCGTTGAGGGCTTTATTCACCCTCTAACAATCGAGAATGGTGTTTAGCAGGGACACATACTTGTAATTGTCGCCAATTTCTTCAACTGACATTTCAGCAGGGGTGCTGATCCATCTGGGTATTATTTCATTATAGTGATAGGCAAAATTAGTTGCTGGTTCTTTTGCTATTAATAGCCTGACCCCATCGTGGAGTATCGTAAAGCTTTTCTCCCTGGTGCTTGTTCTCAGTAGTGTCCAGACTTTTTCATAGTCGCCTTGCATTACCCATAGCTTCTTACGCCACAGTACCATCCACCACTGTTTCATGAAGTTACGGATCTGGGTAGTAAGGGAATTCACCACATTAAATTAAAATTCTTCTTCTGATCTATATTTCATCCCCTCAATTTTTCAACCCCCAGCGGAATCTCTTCAGTTTAAGTTATCAATCAACCTTAACAGGATTAAAGAGAAAACTGCTGTTTATGTTATTTGAATTCACCATAAGATGCTTTTCAATTGATTACAGAGTACCCAATATTAAAAGTAATTCAGGGTTCTTTCTTTGGGAAAGAAAAAATACTAAATCTATCAGAAACTATGAAAATTTCGGATAATACATATACATAAAGAATTTATAGGTATAAAATGGGAAGCAAATTTATAATACTGAAAACAAGGATTCTAACTTTCTGCTTTTGTATATCTAAAGTATTATTTTAATTGTATCATGCATTTGTATTACCATCACTGTTATTATTAATTTTATTTTTTCTTTCTTCTTATTTGAAATGATTCATATATATCTTGCATTTAATTATCGCATTCCTGTATTTATAATGTTGTAAATGTGTAAATTTTTAGCAAAGGACAAGTCAATGAATGAAGGATATGAACACCTTGACATATGAACATAAGTTTGTTGTCCAAATTATTAAAAAAATAATTTAATATATTAAATACTAATATTAACATCTATTAAGCTATATCTGTCTCTCTATTTATTTGGTTATTACATGTTAGAGCCATTCAAATATCTACGAGAATTTTTTTTTTTAAATTTATTAAAATATATAAACAGTTAACCAAAAGTATACTATTTTCTATGTAATCATCTTCCTTAATGACAAATTTTTTCCACCGAATTGGAAGTTTTTTATCCATTCACTGTAAAAACAAGGAAGGAATTTCTTGAGCCAGTTGCGCAAAAAACTCTCAAAGCCTACCTGATCGGTGAAATAATGCTCTTCTAAAGCCTCTTTCAATGGTCCAAACATATGAAAATCACATGGTAATAAATTTGAAGGTTTTATCAAGGTTTTGGTGCAGTGATATGACATCTCTGATCGATGTTATCATTTTTTGTTCCGATAAACAGCCTTTGTTTGATTCAAGAGAGTGGTAGGTTTCTTCACAAGTCACTGCTATGTTATTACTAAAATGTGCTATACTTTTGCTCTAGGAGCGATGCAACTGAAGATAATATTATACTGTCATAATTTACCTTGAAAGTATAAACTCTGAAAATCTTATGACTATTTTGACTAGTAGATAGTGTTCTCTGTTCAAAAGAATACCTTATGAATATGATTTTCTATCAAACTCATCCTTGGCCAGAGATCATGGGGTTCCTTTTCCATTCCTCCTTGTCCTTTAGAGAAAGTTTTGTGCCAACTTCTTGTGTTAAAAAGGGGTTTGCTCCACATTTTGCACACAATTCTACAAAATATGATACCATCACGCACCAAAACTTAGTTATTATGCATTGCGCAACTGACGTAGGTACTTCTTTCTCATTCACCTTTCTTACTGCTAGTCTACTTGTTAGAAGGCCGGGATTACGGTCGCTCTCCACTCTCATACTTACCCCTACTGTTCTACCCATGACCTGAGTCACCCCATTCAATTGCTAGAACCTCTGCTCATCATTCTCGCTTATATTTCAATTATCCTCGTATTTTAAATGTTGCTGGAGACAGGTATAGATAAATGAACTCCCATATTTTGTCATCTTATTGTTATTTTTATTATATTGATAAAAATCACTTTGCAGGTCTTTATTTATATTATATTCTATATATATATTATAATATATATTTATATTATATTCTAGGGTAAATAAGGAGAAGAAAAGGATTTATCAATTAATTAATGATTTATTATTTATATTTAATTGAAACATTAAAAATACGGGGTGTTTGGGCTATGTATTGCATGTTTTAACATTTTTTTTTGCTATTTTATGCTATTTTTAAAAAAATTATTTCGGTCTCTGATTATGATGGACAACTTTCTATGAGATCTAATTTTGAGTAATAGCAAAGACAAAATGAAATGAAAGCGTGTTCATTGACAACATATCTTAACTTTTTTTAAAAATATAACTGAGCACATTATATGACATGAATTAATCCATCTTTCAGGAGTCTTTGTTGAATCTAAGTTAGAGAATATAGACAAGGAAAGATGAATTATGTATATAATCTTGTGTGATATGATTGTGACTGATTCTAAATGGTGAAAGGAATGATGATAGTAAATTTTAGAGAAGGGATTAAAAGAGAACTAAAGCCTAAGACAACAGCAATTGACTTGCCTGTGTTTAATTTCAATTTATTAGCTGCTTCAGGTCAGCATGAATATTTAAGGTGTCATTTTAAATCTCTCTGAGTTAAAAGTAGGCTTTGTGGATAAACAAATAAAATTAAATTGTGTTTAAAAGGAACAGATTTGGCCAAACCATCCCTCCATATAGTTTGAATATATTTTATATTGGAGAGCAAAATTTAATTTGTTGGCATGTTCGTATATTGGCCAATATTTTAAGATTTGTTTTAGATAAATATACAATTTTTACAGCTAGATTATAGAATTTTCTATTTTCACTTAGAATTATACATATTGACTTAATTGAAAATAACAGAAGAAATTATATATTAGAATACTAAATATTACATAATGGATTTTTTTTTTTTTTTTTATCTATGTTTTTACTATATTCATAGAATTGAAAACAAATATTCATTAATTTTTTAGATGTCCAGCTTTTTTTAGCGCCCATTTTGTATTGTTGTGTCAGTCTATTTTGCATTTTACAGAGATGAGGGTTAAACTATGTAGTCCTTGGTGTTTAAAGATACTTGGCTAAAAAAAAAAAAAAAAACATGTTAAAGAGCATAACATTTTCTGTCAAGTATCCAGGTCTTTACTTAATTGCAAATAAACAAAAAAAAAAGAAGGCGAATATCCAAAATAAAATTCTTTTCTTTAAAATTAAAAATGATATAGATAAAAACAAGACTCATCCTCAATTTTTTCTGGATATAGTGTTTATAGTATACTACTTCCTTATATTACTAAAAAAAATTATGAAGACAAGATTTACTGCAAGAGCTTACCTGTGTGTTATAAGTGACAACGTGGAGTACAGCATTGCTGCTGTACACACTTTTCAAAAATACTTCGTTGAAGAAGTAAAAAAAGTATTACCGGAAGTAAATAGAAAATAATCTAATTTGGGGATGGAGGCAACAGCCAATATAAAAACAATATCTCGCAGAATGGAAATACTTTAAAATTGCAAAATTTCCAGAAAGCATTCTTTTGATGTGTTGTAATAAGTGGTTACAATTTCATCACTGAGACTTCATTAATTTGTTTTGTTTTTTTAGAGTTTTGCGACATGCAATCTAATATTTGCACTTAATAGTTATCCTTACAATTTTAGCAATATTTGAAAATTTCTAACTAAAAACTAATAAATTCAGTGAGGAAATTTTAACAATGAAAGATTTTTAATATGACGAGTTGCCATGGATGCAATCGCCTTGCAGAAAAAGCTCAGTCCCTATTTCCAGAAGTTCAGTCCAGAAGTAAATAAATTAATCGATCATAGAAAAAATATGTTTTTGAAAGCCCCTTCTTGAATAACAAAATATAAATTAATAATGAATAATTACCACCCCAACCTGTGATTACAAGATGGGGCAAAGGGAGATAACATAACAACAGCTGAGAAGGTTATATTCAAACAGCTGATCAGCAAAAAACAAAATCCACATAGAAAGCAATTAACCTTTGCCTTCAGTATTTGATTGGATATCTTGGAGTGATGTGTCTTTCTCGACGGTTGATGTGAGATTTGCTGTTTTTGATCTTCATAGATATGATTTTTGGTGCATGTCCTGATAATTCCTGAATTTGCGAAACGTTGATTGGTTAGTTGTTTGCCGGTGTTTTAGAGACTTGAGGCTTTGTTTTAGAATCTTCCAATTGTTTCCTAGCAATTAATTTATGTCTCTTTTTGAGTTTTGGCTCTTTTATATTTAGAATTGTACAGGCGAAAACCTCGCTTTCATTAATACCCACCTTAGTTTTTTGTCAAATAAAATCAAATAATTTCAGGAAACAAGTATGTTGTTAGAAGAAAATTTCAAACTATTAAATCAATTTAAGGACAATATAATTCACTTATCAGGCCAAGTAGGTGAAAGGAAAAATGGAAAAGGTTTTTATGAAACATTTGGGACTCATAATTCTTGAAAATATTAATAACATTTTAAATGGGGATGATTCAATTGTTCTCAGCGACATTGACCACAATCCAATAATTTTAATTGCAGATAAATTTGCTCCCATCACGTCTGTCGATGTAGAAAGATAACTTTCTAATTATAAAAATATCTTAAACTATAGAAGATTAGGTTTCACTGAAGCAAATTTAGAAATGAATCTGGTAATTAATTTTAATACAGAACATGTCACTGACAAATATATTTGTGTTTTATTTATTTTACTCATGTCAATTAGTTTTTAAATACAATCATTGATATATTTTTTTTATTACTAATTGCAAATTTTTATTACTTTTTAAAAGATTCATAATTTAGTTGTAATATATTTATGCAAAAATAAAGAAAACAAATAATTACAATTATGTTGTTTCTGTTTCTTATTCGAATTTTATGTGTTTTAAATATTTCCATATTCATTTGCATTTTATTTTATATATTATTTTTTTTTTTTTAGTATAGTCAATTACTTATCCTTTTTAAATACAGTTATTGCTGGATTTTTTTTTGTTACTATTTCTTTTTGGTATTATTTTGATATTTTAGATTTTAAGAAGTGTTTCTTATTATGTTTTTAACCATTAATACATATTTATATTTTTTTATAAATCTATTAGTTGTTTCTTATTTGTCACCTTAATTTTCAGTTACTTGAATATGTTGGCATATGAAAAAAAAGAAGAGCAGAATTATAAATCATTTTTGTTTAATTTTTGATCCTTTCTCCAATTTCATTCATAGTTCGAAAATTTTTGATTATATATTAGTACCTATATCCCAAAATTTAGCTGTCTTATAGCATATTTTTAGAGGTTTGTTTGCTGCATATTTTATGTTTTTTTACTGCATATTTTATCGATTTTTATTGCATATTCTGTGCATTTGAACTGCATAAACATCCGGGCTCTGCTTATAACACATAAGTAAGCTCTTGCAGTAAATCTTGTCATCATTTTTACTTAAACTAGTGTTCCTTACAATTTCAGCTATATTAAAAAAATTCTAACATATAAAACAAATAAGGCCTTATTATTATAACACAATTAAAGAATGTTTTTTGAAAATTTTGCATTTTTAATGTGTGCCTCTATCAGATTGAAAATACCTGATTATAGAAATTTAAGAATTAGTTCCTTTCCAGGGCCTGAAACTTTTTAGGGAAGTAGATACTATAAACACTAGATCTAGAAAAAAAATTGAAGGTGAGTCTTAATTTTATCTTTAACGTTTTTAATTTTAAAAGAGAATATTTTTATTTTGGAAACCTTTATATTTACTTTTTTTTTTTTGTTTATTCACAATTATATAGAGGCCTGAATATTGAACAGAAAATATTGTTCATTTAATGGTTTTTGGAGGAAAGGTAAATGAGAAAAAGGGCTCGTATAAAGCTACTTTCATAAAATAGGCGATATTGAATAATTTATGCGAGTAGGAGCTAATAGGTTTTGTTGGATTAAGAAGCAAAACGAATGACACGTAGTGTGAGCTTAAAAGGGGCATAGAAGAAAGAATGAAGGGAGGCTTCATAATTCTGAGAGGCACAATGAGGAAGGAAATATAAAATATATTTGTACAAAGACATATAATGATAACTTATAAATATATAATGATAATATAATCAAAGTATACATTTGCCATGAATATTTATGTGTTTACTATTTCTCGCTAGTTGTCTTGCTTCCTCCTTATCGGGTTCTTCCGTTGACAATGATTATTCCTTTGCCTGATAAAAACAATTCTAAGACAATAGTCAGTTGACATCTGCATGATGGTATACAAGGTATAATAGGTATAGCTATAGATGGTATAATAAAATCCTTCAAAAAAAAAATAATAATAATAATAAAATCCTTCAAATCCAATCCAGATTTTTGCTTAAATGACCAAATAAATATCTCCAATAGTCCAATCTTAAATTTATTCCCATCTATAACAGAAAAAGCAATTACTCACCGGCATTACTGGAAAAACCCGGACCCTTAAACCGCTTACCTAAAAACATCCTACCTACCTTTCGTTCATTGTCAGTACAATGCGATAAGAAACTAGTACAAACTTTTCTGTTTGATATAATCCATCTAAACCTTGGTGAGTACCAACATGTATTTGATTTCTTGTCTTAATTAAATTCATAATTCATAAATGTTTTATAATACTGATTTATATTAATCTAATTTAATATGTATAATAATACCAAACTATATTCGGAATTGCTTATTTTTGAATTTTTTGTGTGTTTTTAGAACTGAGGATGAATGTATAACATTCGAAACTAGTTATCAATAATACAAATTTATTGAATTGGCAAATAATTTATCAATCTCTAAGACAATATGCAATAAAATTTATACGTTGCATTGCGAATTTTCACAAATACCAGAAAAAGTTTATTTTCATCACCCTTAGTCTATTATTAATTTCCATCTTATAATTCAAGATATAAGATTAAAGTACAACTTAATAGATCTATATTAAGGCGATAGTTGTTGAAAGAACGTTGAGAAGAGCTTAAAATTCATATATGTTATCTGTTCAATATCCAAAAATAATAATTTTTGCTTCTGGGCCGAATCTCTAATTCTATAATCCATTTGCATCTATAATTAGTGCCAGAGCATTTCTCCTGAATACCTTCTCTTGTGGTTTGTAACAAGAGACTTTAACCTCGATAATAGTAAACAAGGCTGCAATAATAGCATTCCTACAATATAAATGTTTCACTAGAAGTAACTACACATTTCGCTTCAAGATAAAATAATTGAAAGGAGTGAACAGTTTATATTGTACAATATTAACACCGTTTACATCATTATAGCCTTTATAAACGCTATCTAATAATTAAAATATATTCATATATATATATATATATATATATATATATATATATATATATATATATATATATATATATATATATATATATATATATATATATATTTATCCTTTCCTCCTTCTGAGCTATTAGTAGCGTTTGCCAGTATACAGGGAGACCTAGATAGAATCAGTGCCTGGGCGAACCTGAATAGATTAAGATTAAACGCTATGAAAACTCAGGCCATTGTCACAGGGTTCCAATTCCCTCCTCAAATCCAATGACACCTTTCCTACTTTAATCCTAAATGGTCACACCATCACGTTCAACTGCTAAATTAATAACTTAGGTATTACTATCGACCAAACCCTTTCCTGGAAACCCCAAATCGCCCAAATTTTCCGACGTCAATAAGTACCCTTAAATTATTCCATCGTTCCCGAAATGTTCCTCCAAAACCTACCAGCATACTTCTTGTGTCCTCTATTATCTTTCCCCACTTCGACTACGGATGTGTGTTATACGGGGGCCTCTCGAATGTGCTCGGTGACAGATTGAAGCGGATCAGGAACTGCTCTTTAAGATTTGTCTTCGACACCTCGAGACGGGCCCATGTGTCCCACCTTTACGGCGAGTTAAAGTGGCTCTTCCTCTTCAACCGTAAACAATACGTCTGTCTGTCTGTCTGTCTGGTCTGTCTGTCTGGTCTGTCTGTCTGGTCTGTCTGTCTGGTCTGTCTGTCTGGTCTGTCTGTCTGGTCTGTCTGTCTGGTCTGTCTGTCTGGTCTGTCGGTCTGTCTGTCTGGTCTGTCGGTCTGTCTGTCTGTCTGGTCTGTCTGTTTGTCTGTCTGTCTGTCTGTCTGTCGGTCTGTCTGTCTGGTCTGTCTATATTATGAAATAAATATTAATGTATGCCAAGAGGTTGGTTTTAATACTGCATGCGCCGATGGAGCTTCTGAACTTTAACTGGAAGGAGACAGACTTGCTATGAAGAATAGACTCAAAATGAAATCTAACTCATGACTCCGTTTTCGATAAGTTCTCGAAAGTTGGAAAAATTGAATCAAATCGACAAGCGATTGAATGAAATTCATACAGAGCCTCACTTTGAAAGTTTTGTTTGAATGTTACCCATAAAGGAATAAGAGGAACGCGGAAATGATGAAAGGATGAGGAAATTGCTGTTCTAGAAGGTAGCAATTATACAATTCCCGAGTAAACTCGAGGAAATTAGTCTTTGCCAGCTAGCAAAGTCGTTAGGTTACGGGTATTTGAATATATGGTAATCTTTCTAAACATTTACCCTTTGAACGTTTTTTTTCTATCAGCTAAATGTAACGCTGATAGTTGAATAACAAAAAAAATAACGCTTATGGTTAGCAGACGAGTCTGATGTTAATGAAATTAAAGTACTTACCCAGGTTTTTCTTAGTCCGGCCGGTGAGAAACATCGTATCCTGGTAAAACTCGTAACCGACCAATGTATATCGTATCAATTATATCGTAATCTTACATACTCGTAACCGACCGATCGTGACTGGAAATATTGTATGGTTAGATCAGCTCCCAACCTCCTTCTAGATCTTGGTTCATTCATCAGATTGAGTTTCATCCATTCTTCTAGGAAGGGTTAAATCATTTAAAAAAAAATTAATTAATTCCATAACATGATTTTTTTTTACATGTTTGAAGATTGAAGAAGTATTGGTCAGATGAAATCTTTTCCATCCATGATTGAATATAGTACATTAATACTGTGAAGGGCCTTCAGTATTTGGTAAATAAGAAATGTTTCTTGACAATGATTATAAAAGGATATTATGTGGTCAGTACCCAAGCTCAACCACCAGCTTTATCCCTAAATCCTCTTTAGAAAGTCGATCCACGGCTAATTAATTATCTACTCACAGCCAGGATCGAAGTCGCGCTCGGGAGTTAAGCGTCCAAATCGATGTGTTACAAAAATATGATTCTGACTTATTTTACTAAAAATATGTTATAGCCGTTTGGGACAATATTGCACCTTATAAATACAAATGATTTAATTAAGGATAATTAAAGACATCGGTAAAATTCGGTTTGCACCATTCGCTTTAACTTTTATTTCCATTTACAACGATGTTCATAAACATAGGGGTCATCTTTGAACTTCACAGTTTGACGCTCACCAGGCGCGTACGCGGCGTCAAAGTGCCAAATAATGGGCACATTCTGGAAGAAACCGTCACGCTCTACAATTTTTACCTTTATCATTTTTTTTCTCAGGCCAACCGTTTTTCCGTAAAATGCGTTTGAGCCGTCTTAAAATGAACACCCTGTATAATATGTATAATAATACCAATAATAAATATTTTGGCTCTTCTATTGATCCAGATGGTTGCTGCTACGTGTATTATATTTTAAAAATTATTTAAATTTATATAGCTCTCCATGAATTGGATATCCGATCATAATTATTCTAATGAAGAAAACTTAGTTGGGCTGTGCATTGGTTGATTGAAGCCTCAAAATTGATTGACAGTATTGTTTCCTCGAATACTAATTGGCAACTGGCCAACAGGTGTTTGATTAGTAAATATTGTTCCAAGTTCAAACCACTTGATAGCTGTATTAACCACTGAATACTTCAAAGAAGAGATATTGACCTTGCGAATTCAATTTTGATTTAAGATAATTACGTAATTGAAATTTCTATTGTCGGTTGTAGTTTCAAAGTAATTAAGTAACCAATGCTCACCGGCTACCTAGGTCAAATCTTGCCTGCTTTAATAGGTAGAGCGCTTAGTAGATTAATTAATTAATTAAAATTTATTTTTCAATTAGAATCATCACCAAAATTTTCTATCAATAGATACGAATGATAGAAATAAGAATTATTCAATCAGTGGTGTGTTTAAATTTGGAAATACATTATATGATCGGGAAATATACTCCAAAATGTCTTCTGATCAGACTGAAAAATCAATAACAAATTATTTTTTATTTGATTGTAGGCCTGTTATTTGATGATTAACAGGTACCGCGACATTTATGGGATCCTCATAAGAACCATATCATCAAAAGAATAAAATCTTCAGCACTAGGAATGTGATGGTGTAAAGAGAAACATCGGAAATGGAAGATTTTTACGGCGTCTCCAGTGCTCTCCTTCTTTAATAGGCCCATATATTCGGCAGAGCACGTTGCTCGAATGCAGAAATTCTTTCTTGGCCAGCCTTTGTAATTGCCCATTCTTCCGTGCCATAGGTAAGCACCGGGCGCACCAGCGTTTTATTCAAGTTCACCTTCGTCTTGTTGGACAAGAAGCGGCTCCTAAAGTGCTTAGCCAGGTCGAAATAGCACCTGTTGGCTACGGTGGTTCTCTTCTGGATTTCTTTGGAGACATCGTTCTAGGTGTTGAGCTCGGAAACCAGGTATAAAAAGCTATTCACACACTCAAACTTCTAGAGGACAATTTCAAGGTGACCTTCTGCAATTCCTCCCTCCCCCCCCCCTATTCTATTATACTTTGTCTTATCTATGTTGACACTTAGTCCTAGCTTCTTCGCAGCAGCTTACAGGGAGAGGAATGCTTCCTTTAGAGCCCTCTGGGATCTTGCTGCGATGTCGATATCATCCGCATATTATACTTGGTTTGCATGCCTGAGTTCCTCACAGCTTTCTCTCCTGCCAGGTTGAAGAGGAGGCATGCCAGGACACTACCTTGCCTCACGCCACTGTTGGCCTCAAATTCCTCGGAAAGGCCTATGCCAACTCTCACCGCGTTTTTTGAGCCCGATTGAAAAACTATGTCTTTAATAAATAAATTATGGCCAGGTCCAGCCTGGACCACCCGCTGACTGAGGGCACTACTCAGTGACGTGTTACGATATGTTTCTGAGGTTTTCCTTCCTCTCTCTGATTTTTACAGAGGTTTCCCCTCGTAATCGTTCCATGCTTGTCTAACTTCTTGAAAAGTAGCTTCGGCAAGTTCTCTAATATTCAGTTTATTTGTACACCTTCTCTTCGTTTTGATTCATCCGACACGTTGGCTCAGTATTTTATTTCTCTTCTGGAGCCTTTCGTCACTTTTCAGCAGCAGCATGTTCTGTGTTTAACTCCCTATTTTATTAAAATTAAATGATTTTTCTTTCTCTAATTTAAAACTATTCAATTCGCGTCTGCTGTCCAGAAATATGAAACCAAGAATTTACTAAACTATTATACTTCATTTTGTTCTTTATGGATACGAAGCGCGGTTGATTACATTGGGCTAATAATATAAAAGCAAAAAAGAAACAATGTATAATCTAGAAACAACGTATTAAAATTTTAGGAAATAAAGTATTTCCTAGAATGTTTGGCTGAAAGAAGGATGGCTAAGCAGCAGGATTTGTACGTCAAAGCAACTAGGCGATGAGTTATTTTCAAACGTTGAACAGCAGTAGTGACTGAAATGTGCTTCTCAAGTTTGTTTTGGGCTAGATACGGAACGAATCACAAAAACTGATCATCGTTGAACCGATGATTCACCTAGGGATATCTAGGTGGGTACAGCCAGGTATAGTCAGTGGTATAGTCAGTGGAGGGTGGGTATAGCCAGGGATATCTAGGTGGGCCTGGCATCAAGGTGGGCATATTGTATCAGACTTGATACTGTAGATTTGCTTATTGCTGGATTCAGTGAAGGAAACGATTGCTAATGATATAGACACCGAAAGCCTTGTGATTATTATTAATTGAGTTAAAAAAAAGGTCTGTTAAATAATTGAATTAATGATCAGAGGATAACGATTGATGTTATATATATCAAAGTGACAAGTAACGATTTGATATGATATGTCAATAATTTTTTCATGCACAAAGACTTATGCAAAAATCTAGTAAATGAATGGAACGTGTCTATTGTTATCATATATTGTTACGAGATAGGATTGGTTACAAGGCTGGGTGCACCATCCTGGTATTTCTCGTGGCATTTGCTACAACACTTTATTGCGGAGAAGGAGCAAGGACTCCCAACTAAATTATGAAATATTTTAATTTTCTTAAAACTTTTGGAATTGAACTTTTCGCTTACCTTTTGCGACTGCTGACATTTGACAATAATATTTATAGTCATTGTATCGAATGATAGATTTTTTTAAATTTTAGTAACTCTTTGAGTAAAATGTTTCACCACAATTTTAGCAGTTTGAAATGGATTCTCAAATTCCGAATTACCTAACTTTTTGTATTCTCAAATTATTGGGGGAAGGGAGAGTGACAACTCCCTCATCCCATACTATCTCCCCAATGAAGACCCCCTGCATGTAGCCAGGGCATTGCTGACAGCAAGAAAGTGACCATAGCAAATAGTGCTGCCGTCAGCTGGGAACATCTATCTTGCGCACCTGCATTAATTACAATCTCCATACCTCTTCTGATTTATATCCCTATCTACAGTTGATGGTAAATGCCATCTCTCCTGGCTCGAGTAATCCCGAATCTAACAGTTCTAGAAGTCAGTAATAAAGAAATGTTATATGTTACTAACATTCATAATAATCGCAAAATATTCAGAAAGAGGTAGGATGATATGGTGCAAGTTCGCACTAAATTTTAAAAAGTTCGACTTTACGAGACTAAAATTTTTATTTTTGAAGCTAGATTTTATTTATATGTTCCTAAGACGATTATGTTAAAATGCTACATTGAAGGTTACGTTTCAACCATGTCCATTTTGATGCGATTGATAATTTAATTGAATAGTGCTTAGTACGCATTTGTCTCTGTCTTACGGGATAAGTACAAGGCATTTGGTAGACTCATTATTCAAGGAAGAACCTTTGGGAAAAGTGCAAAATAGTTTTGTTTCCAGAGGACTAATATACAGGTGTAATCAACGAAAAAAGTTAAAGCTTGTCTGAGATTCACATTTAACAAACTTCATTGAGTTATGAACGTGAGAAGTGGAATATAATTGAATAAATGAAATGAAAAAAATAATTTTTGTTACAATTCGCTAGTCCATAGTTGCCAAGACAAAACATGATTGTAAGGGTAAATGTACACCGCGCACACTTATCACATAACAGGTCTGCCCTTGCTCCCGCTATCATGTTTTACTGGGTGACTGCGGAAATTCGCTTGAAAAATAGAAATCTGCCAATGAGAAATGTAAATCAAAAGGTATTTTGAAGAACAGCTTCTGTAGGTTCAGTGTATGAAAAAATAAAAAAAATTGGTCTAATGTTAGATAAATACTGGTGGAGCTGTACTGCAAAAATTTAAAGACGCAACTTTATTGAACTAATATTTTTACGACTCGTTATACTTCATCTTAGCGAACTTTTGTGGTTGATTTCTGAAGCATTAGTGACTTACCCCGAAAACGTACATACCGCACATCATCTTATGCAGAAAAATTTTAAATCCCGTCATAAAATCCTAAGCATAGACTGTGGCAGTAACCTTTAAAGAAACTACCTCCCTCTAACTATCTCTTTCAGTTATGGATTCAGCCGCGACATCCAAACGCCATCTCTCGTCTTCGAAACCACTGACCTTTTACCACCGGTGGAATGGCGTTGGATGTGGTCCAACAAATGCTCATATCGGTGGAGGATGGGACATTAGCTACGAATTTAAGATATAACTCAGTGAACGAGCAAGAGTGAGCTATCTAGTGACCTCAATTCCGATCGTTGAGTTTTATTAGCGCGTTTAGCTAATGCAAGAACGGTCGTAATAAACTGGAGAATGGTCTTTGTTCCAAAAGGGAGGAGGTGATTAGTTCAGCGCGATTTAGATCCTTCTTTAGCGTTCCCCAACGAGAAAATTAACATTTTTTTTTCTATTTTTAGTGTTATATTGGATAAATCAATACTCTAATTGTCATCTGTTACTACTGCCATACATAAATATATATAATTGAAATAATATGAGTTTTGAATTATATTTTTGGGATCTCAATACACTTTAAAAACAATGTAATAGCAACCTAACTATGTTATGACTTTGATCAGAATAAATCAATGAAAATTTAAATTGGTTTAACAAAAAATACCAAATTCATCTAATTATATTATTCCTGTCCAAAATGCTCAATCCTCAATTATATTGTTGATTATGCAAGTTGAAAATAGCATTTATTTTTGGCTGTACACTTTGTATTTTATTAATGTGAGTAGCTTTGGCAGAACTCCAAAGAACTTCGTTGGTCCTAATTAGTTTCAATAATGAGTTGTTTAAATTTTTTTTTTTTGTAAGTTTGGAGAGGATTGACTGTGAAGAAATCCTCCTGTAATATTATAACCAGGCGGCAACGTTGTTTAAGCTTTAAAGATCTAAGTCTGGAATGTTTATTCGAAATAAATTACGGTCTAGGTTCAGTCTAAGATATTTTAATTTATTCTCGTAATTTACTTTATTCCGTCCTTTATATAATCTGTACTGTTATTGTCTTCTCGGCCGTTATTCTGTTTTGGTTTCAAATGTTCTATTTTATGTATTTTTAACTTAGAATGCATTACGGTATAATTCAAGAGGTTAAACAATGTTATAACAATCATAGAAATTATTTAAAATCACTTAATACACCAATATGGCACGTGAACTTCATTGCAAAGAGTTAAGACATCAAGGCTTCACAAGGAATTAAGAGTGACAAGAGTTGCAGATTTCATAACTAAGAGGAACGACAAAGTTTTTGGAACAGTGAAACATATATCCATATACACCCTCATCTAATGAGCTCATGTCTTCTTGAGTACCCTAGAGATGGCGAAAATTGATTGAAAATTAAATTTTAGTTTTAGTTTGTATACAAAGTAAAAAGTTAGCACCATCATCCAATTTTTAAATAATTAGAAATTACGAAAAATTAAAAGAAAGAATGATGAAGATTATATATATACTTCCTTAAAATGCAAATTTGCAGTAAAAGGAGAATCTGAAGGCAATGAAAATTTCAGAAACCTAATTAAGAGGCTATGGAAAAAATAATAATACAGCCAAAATATTTCGGATTGTAATTTTAGTTGTAATTTATAAGGCAGCTGTCATTTATATATATTATATTATCTGCCATTTTGCTTACTTATACAAACATGTCTTGAAGTTTCGATAGGAGAACCAAGATATTCTTATATTCTGGTGAAGATGGTACTAATGTTATAGCTTAATATAAAATTTCCACAATTTATTTTGTTATAATATTATTACAAAAAAATATGTCATTTATAATAATGTAAATGACACGAAGCGAGGCCAATAATTACGTGAGAATGGATTTCTAGAGAAGAACGTTGCTTTTGATTTACTCTGTCATGTGTATCCTCAAATGTAAATTTAAATTGTTAGTTCATATGGATTTTATCCTGTTATTAGGATAGACCAAAGTTTTCAGCCAGGCCAGCCTTAGTAGGCAGCAGAGAGTAACGGAGAGCCGTAAGAATGAACCGCTGGAAGAGATTGCTCCAAGGAGATATTGTCTGCAGATATTCCAAGTAGACATTAATCACGGAGAGAGGAGATGGCACCTGGTCGGGGGGAGGGGGAGGAGGGTGGAGGATATATCAGCCGCCTTTGACGGTTCATCAATATCAACATCACTCTCTCCCGTTAACTCTGGAATTAAATGCCTCCGGGGTTCGTCCTCATTGTTCTCCGCCGTCTTAGTTATAGTTTGCGGCTGTGTGCTCACTATGGGCATAATGATGAGAAATAATCTAAACAGGACAGAATATGCAAGTATTTAATTGGATGCACTAACTAAGAGACTGGAGACTTAGCTCCAGCAGAAGCTACTGGTGCGTGCCAATCATTCCGCTAACCTCATTGTGTAACGTCAAGAGAAGACCTAACGTCTGTATTTCAGCAACAGATCATCAAGCGTAACTGTTGTCCACGAGTTCTGAAACTGCAGCCTCAAAGCCTAGAATTGAGAAACTTACCACTAAAAACAATAAATTTTCTTTTTCAAAGGATAGTGAATTTAATAATCGTTATTTATCATAGCAGTGTTATAAAAATACAAACGATGAAAATAAGTTCAAATAGACAACTTTCCTTACAACGAAGCGAAGAATTAAAGAATTTTTTTTAACCAACTTCATGTCCGTTTTGTACTCCTCTTATCGTGTGGTTCGGCCTGATAATCGTTGTATTACTTTGAGCAACTATCTTTTTTGTGTATTGAATTCATCAGTAAATAATTCATTTTAAGCTAAAATATAAATTCAATCGTTTCAAGAATTACAATTGAGGTGAATACGCATTTATAACGACGGCTAAGAGACAATTAGGGAGGGGATGAGCCAAACGGAGTGGTGCCATTCTAGATCCTCGTATCGGGGCAGTCTTCCTTTTGTACTCAATTCTACGTTCTGTGACTGCTACAACCAATGCACCTTATCTTATACTGGGAATGGGACTACGCCAGTAGCTTACGTATAATACAAATCAGTAAATACAGTTCAAATGATCTTTTGTGTAGTAAAAGGTTAAACAGCAAAAGGTTAAACAATAATCATTTTCCATCAATGGATTATTCAAGCCACAAATGTAGTCCGAGAAAAGTGGCACGAAGAACCTTGCGTAGATGTACTTAAATTCTCACTAACAGGTGCATGTTCAATGATCTCAATAAAAGTAGCTCGTCCTAGATATTCAAGAAAGAAATAAGCCAAATTTCATTTAGTGATGTGCTCCGGATGATAACCATTGAAGAATGATGATAATGAAATAGAGATTACACAGCATGTGAAAACTCGTTAATACAGAGGTTAAAATGGGTAAGACATGTAGCACGAAGAGCGTTTCTATTCTGTACAGTCATGAAAGCAACATTAGTTAGAAAGAGATCACGTGGGCTGAATAAATAATGAGCAGCAAAAAACCAAGCAGCAACAAACAACGAATTGGAAAACGATAAGGTTGTATGAGGTGGAGCACGTAGATATAAATTTTCCAAACAAACAATATTGATAAGGAGGCCCAAATTGTTGAGCTTCGCTTTAGTATTGATATACTGATGATATACAAGCTTGTCTTTTACTGCCGTAGAATGCTGATACTCCTACAAAAACAATAAAGAAGAAAATGGGAGTAATAGAATCGTCCAAGCGTATGAATCTTACGAACTGAATAGGAATAAATAACTCATAAAGCATGAGAAGGCAATGGAATTGTGCATTCCGAAGATGTTTTATTACTAAGAAAAGGGCCTGATGTTTCGATAAACCTTAAAGTTTGTATTTTTATCAACTCTAGTGTTCCGAAGATGCAAGAGTCAATATACACAGAATCATTCCTGTTATGAGCTGTATTAAAATGTATCCTTAAGCAATAATATCCTTAGAGGAACCGTTTGGTGGAATGATGCTAAAAAAGTATTCTAGGATGAGTGCTTCTCGCTATTGAACTTACAAGGAAAAATATAATATATTACAAGTATTATCTAAACAGATTATTTAATTATAATACGACATTGTTGAAAACTACTTTGTCTATGAAAAATAAAAATAAGTAGAATACAGAAAGAAATTAAACGTACGCAGTTGATGGATATGGGAGGTTCAATGTTGAAAAATCTTGAAATGGATAAGAAATAGGATACTATTCATACTTACACAAATATTTCAAAATAATAAGGACACGAATATTTCGGTATTTATCATGGTTTTATTGCAAACTTATCTTGAGCATAATTTCTTTTTTCATTATGTGAAAATCTGTTGAGACTTTCTTATTGCTTAGTTATACTACAACTTACCATGTTAATTTATCTATAACAGCCATGTGACTATAAGTGAACAAAGCATTTTCTACTTTAAACATTGACATAACCTAAAGTCTATTTATAACTTTATTTTTAAAAAAGTGTCTTTTTTTTCAATTTGTTTATTTTTTACCAATAATTGAATTGGTGCTAAAGTTTTTTTTTTTATACGTATAAGATTTGTAATGAATTTGTTTTTTTTTAAAGGATAAGTCATAAATCAATTATAAACATTTTATTGAAATAATTAATATGAAATAAAAAAACATTAAAATATAACTAAAAAATCCCTGATACAGTTTAAATACTGATGAAGTAATAATTTGGTCATATAAAAAAATTGGGGTTACAATAATATATAACTTAAAAGAAAACTAGTAATATCAGAAGGGTCTGTTAGTTTAGTGGCAGTTCGCTAATTCAGTGCTTCTTTAGAATGATAATGTCTAATAATATAAATTATGAAATTGTTTTTGATCTTATAAAAAATGAAGGGACTTGATGAAGTAGTTCTGGGAATAAGCAATATATATTCATGATATGAGAGAGATATAGTCTTGTATAAGCAATTGATCCCAAGAACAATCAGAAACTAATTTCCCGGTATTTATAGGCATCTTCTGGTCGGTATTTCATTAATTATTTTTTCGTTAGACCTCTTCATATTATTTTAACTATAGTAGTAATCATTTTTTGAAACAGTGCAATAAAAATGGATAAAAAAAACACAGGAGAAATAAAAAAAAAAGATAGCATAAGCCACCTTCATCGTGGCATGAAGTAAGAGGAATTGTTGGAAACGGTCTTTCATCCAAGTCCTTTTAATTTTTTCTGACTTATTTTTACGAATTAGAATTATGGCTAAATTTAAGTTTCTCAAGAAAGGGAGGCTTCTAATATTATAACTTTTTTGTTTTAACGTTGTCTCTTGCCATATTGATGATAAATTATTACTTTTACTTGCATTAATGGTATTCCTGATTCCATCCATTAGTCACCAGTCCATTTTTATTCTTATGATCTTCAATTTTACCATCTGCTTCCATTTCCTTCCATCCTACTAACAAGCTTGAGAGGATTAGAAAGTTGCAGGATGAAATTAATAGTATCAACGGATGGGCATTGGATTATGAATTGAGGTTGTATATAGAAAAAATCAAGACTTTCCTCGTCGGTTCCAGGCACCTTCTTAGTTCCCTTCTTTATAATCCCTTACCTTACCTTAATATACTACCTGTTAACTTCCAAACTTCTGTTAAAAATCTTGGAGTCATGTACGATCAACACCTTGTCTTAAAGTATCCATATTTCCCAAGTCACTCGAACATCCATTGCTATCCTTAATTAGCTCATAAGGTTTCGTGATTCTATGCCTTCGAAAATCCATCAATTACTAGTCTTCTCCTTTACTCCCCACCACTTTATGTCCAGCTTGTATATGGTGAACTGGCTAATAAGCTTGACAGAAAAACGATCGATTCTCGTTCCCCAGTTTTATTTAGCAGTATAAAATGTCATTAGAAAGGTAATAAAGAAAAAGGTTTAACTCTGAGAGGTAAAAACCTTGGCGAGTACACATGCTGAGGTTTTTTTTTTTTTTATAAAATTGTTTTTTATTTATATAGTATGATACATTCAATAATTATTAATTATTCGGGATATACTACATAATGGAGGAGTTGAAAAAAAAATGTATTGTATAAATATATTTTTTTTTTAAACTTCTTTTCCTTTTTTCTTCCATTGTGCCTCTCAGCGTGGAGCTGCCTGGACCCAAGCATGTCAATTTTCTTTTCTTACAACTTATTAAATATAAAATATATTTTATTTATTGGTAAAAATAAACATGAAAGACAAAGCAACAACACTGTTTTGGAAATAAAATACCCAAGATTAATCTCCTTTCACTGTATCATCGATATCATTTAGGGTTTTTCTAAATAATTATTTTATTTTAATGTAACCGATTTTTCATATATGTCTTTTCTTATTTCTAAGTCCCATAGGATGTGAGTCATTGCTAATGTTTAAAGCAGTTTATACGTTATATATGTATAATACGTATATATATATATATATATATATATATATATATGTTTAATACGTTTATGTGTGTATCTGGGGGTCGGAGATTTTGTATAGTAATTATCTGCTTCAGTAATTAAAAGGTTTCAAGAGTGATGCGACCATGTGATTGAAAGAAAGTAGGAATTAGTTTGAGTACTTTTTCTTGTATGTAGGATATATTTAAGTTTGAATGCTGCTTAGTTATTTTGGTACAATATCTATATTTTGATTAGTTATAAATAATTTTTTCAATTATCATACAATATCATGACTAATATGTTGGCTGAATAGGAGTATATTGTCAAGCATTACTTTTACGTAATTTACGCTTTTGGTAAAAGAAATCGAATTCTCATTTAAGATTATATTCGATTATACTGTTTTTGTTAATTTTGAGGAGTGATCCCCATTTTTAAGGTATTTCGATGTATTCTTGAATGTTTCTCTTAATCTATTGATAATGGTATCTGTTGGGATAGAGGATGAAAATAACGCTGTATCATTGATAAATTTAAAAAAAGTCCTTTGTGAACACATTAAATAATATTGGAATTAGGCATTATCCATGCGGAAGACCTGCTGATGAAGTGGTACTGTTTGGTGAAGGTGTGAAAACTAACAACAATCTTGATGAAAACCGGCAAGCCGATTGAGGATGCGAGTATGTTAAATAATTATAACCATAAAAGGAAATTTTACGTTAGGTTTAATACACCATTACCATCACCAGCACCAGTTGAAAGACTATTCTCTTTTGCAAGTATTACATATAATCCAAGAGCTAATTGATTAGCAGGTGATCTGTTTGAGAATGGTTCTTAAAGCGAGTTTAAAGTGAAGTTCAATGATGAATAGAATTCGTGAAGTAATAATTATATAACGCAATATAAATTATACAAATAGGTTTATAAAATGTTATTTTAAAAAAACATGGAAGTAAATTCGAAAATTTATTTCTGTTTTCCTCCTTTAAAATAATATTGAATACTAAAAAATATTAGAATGCACCTAAATTAATTTTCATTCAAACAATTTATTTTAACTGAAATATTTTTTTTTATTCGAATTATTTTTTTTTGTTTTTATTCGAATAATTATTTTTATTTGATTACTGATTATAAATGATGAATAAATTTATTCAATGAACAACCAAATAATGAATAAATGGATTATTCATTATCCTTGAATTAAATAAAAATTGTATTGATTATTTTTTAATAGCTTTCTGAATAAAATTTGCCCAACAATGATGCTTGTCATTCTTCAAATAAAAAATTACTTAGTTCGCATAATACTTGAAGAAATATGAATGTTACAATTAGAATTGAACTATAATCCTTCCTACTGTTCATTATAGGTTCGCTAAGCCTAATGTGATTTCCTGAGAAGAAAAACTGATCGACTTATTTAGAAATCGAAATCATAAGATCGACTACATGATCCATTGAAGCACATTTAATATGTTAAATAAAAGAACAGATAAGAACATTTAAAATAAACATTTTATGATCAAGGGTAGTAAAAGATCAGATGAGTTTTTGATTTGAAAACAGTAAGGAAGGGAATTGCAGAATGGATGATTGTTTACAACCGAGAATCCAGCCAGGGTCAGGATTGCACTGTCTGACCTAGTTCCGGGATAACTTCCGTAACTGGCTAACTAAATTGCTAGCTCCATTTCGCATTTGTAATAAACTTATTTTATTTTTATACAGATTCGTTAGTGTTTGTATACAAATGGCGAGTTCTCTCTTGGGATACGTTGCATTTGTAGAAACAGAGATTGTTCTACAATAGTTGAACTAATTTTCCGGAAATTCCCGTTCGTTTTTGAAAGATCCTTAGATAAGCCAACTTCAATTTTGATTAAGTTTTATATTAAGACTGTCGAAAACTTAATGGAATAGTTTATTTTTAATATGGGGAGTGGGATAGCTCAGTGGGTCACTGTGGCTCACTGTGCCACTATTCTCAAGGTCCCGGGTTCGAGAACGGCTGTGGCTGATACTTATTCTGTTTTCAGTGGTGGATCGGGAGACCCTTCTGGGGTTCACCCAGCCTCTATTGATTGGGGGAAAAACTTCTCGGCCAAATCACCTACTTGCTCAACCGTTTGCTTAGAAACAGTACGAAGTACTGAACCCAAGACCCTTTACGGGTTGTAGTGGTATAGGTTTTTTTTTTTTTAATATGAAAAAAAATACTATACTATTTAGTGCAACTACTGTATAATTTGTATGCCAAGTATGGCAATAACGAAATAAGTTGCGATCTACTAATTATGGTAAATGGAATTAACATAACATAACAAATTAAATAAATAGTATGAACTAATATAGCATATAAAGTAACGCTGAATAATTATTCATATTATAATATACAATATTTATTTAATTAATTAAATTATTAAATATTTCCAGAAAAAAATATGAACAAATAAATTTTTAAAAAATGTATAAATAATAAATACTCAAAAATATTGAAATATATAATTAAATTAAATAAACACTAACTAAATCAATTTTTATATTGATGTAGTAGCCTATTAAATATCGCAATTTATTTTAAAGGTTTCACTAAAGGAAGCTGCTTCTGGGTTCTATAGGGATATGACTTGTTAATAATTTCATTAAAACTAGTTAGAAGTGCTTGAAACACAAATGTCAGTATTGCTGGGAGGCCTAGCTTTTCATTTTTTTATAATTGATGCATACTGAATGCTTTTGAATAAATGATGCGTATGATTAGGCATAGACAAACATCTGTTCGTAAAACTGCTTATTTTTATACACTCAAACAATCAAGTACAGAACGAGAAAAAATTCATAGCATGGTTATCTCCGCTTTGAATACATCATTCAGAATATTAGTTTTTCTAAATGCGGTGGTCATAGTCCAATTTAACATGATCACTTCAACAAGGGTAATTTAGATTGATCCAGAGTCAAGTCAAGTCGAACGTAAAACTATCCCATCCCACATATATTACTCAACCAACCTAACGAACTAAGGTATTAAAAATTGATGTCAGCTATTAAACAGTTTAATACAGGTGGGTGCAGAGCTATCAAAGATACAGCAGCCAAATGCAAACGAGGGAGGCACTAAAGTGCATTTATTGCAGCTACTGCCCAGGCTCCACGTTTATATGTAGACCAGCCAGTGCGTCTCGTTTATGGGTCTTACTAATTCTCCTGTATCAATATCGCATCCGGGCAGGAAAGATCAACTACTATTTTGTTTGTTTTCATGATGATATTATAAATTTAGAATTTCATTTTCATTCTCTTAGTCATTGGTTTGTACAATCTCTAGACAGCTCTCTTGGTTCTACAAAAGTTCCATTTTTCATGCTAGTTCCCCCACCGAATACCAGTATTAGTACCAGTATTCATGTATTAATGTATTCACATTAAATTGACTAATAGTATTCCCGAATCATTTATTACGCTCGCAAGTAATGGAAAAAAATTATCGCGACCCATCGAGAAAATCTCTCTCCTGAGTGCCTTTGAGTGCCTTTAGTTTCACGTAGTCTTCTGACACCGATTGAGAAGATTGTGCTAATTTATAACATTATTATAGATTTTTTTTATTTTTGTGATCAACAACTTTTTTATGGTTGTTCATTTTATATTAAGTGGGATTCTTATTTAATTGATCATTTTAATCAATATATATATATTAAGGAATCAAAGAACCACCAAAGCCCAAAATTATTGGTGATTCTCAGTAAAGACTCAAAAATAGGCCTCCAAAAAGTGAATCGAAAACCCTTATTAGTAGATGAGATTTGGGCGAGCTGGGACACTTTTTTGAGCAGCCAATCAGAAGACAGCATTTGGTCACGTGACCTATGGCGGGAAATTTGAATTTGAATTTTTGCCTCGACCTAACCTTAACTGCCACGTGGTCTTACCTCGACCCTACCTTAACCACCACGTGGTCTCACCTCGACCTAACCTTAACTATTAGGCCACGCCCCTTTTTAGTCACGTGACCCTTATGCCTTGCCCCTTTTTGTCATGTGATCCAGTCACGTGACCCGCAGCGCATCCTGGTCTACGCTCCGCCCATATGTTTTTAATCACGTGATCCAATCACGTGACCCTTTGAACCCTACGGTATATGCTCCGCCCACATGTTTTAGTCACGTGATCCAGTCACGTGACCCGAGGCACCTCCTGACCTATACTCCGCCCACAAGATTTTACCCCCTCCACCCATTGAAGGGTCAGGTACACACCTTATAGAGCATGAGTGTACCCGACCGCCATTTTGTTTTTCTACACCGCCATTTTGTTTTTCTACCGTTTGAGAGTGTTGAGGTTTTGTCGAAGGGTCAGGTACCTTATAGTCTGTAACCTTCCCAACGGTTATATAACCATAACCTAAACGATGGAGGGTCAGGTATCCACTTTATAGTCTGTAACCTCCACAACGGTTATATAATCGTAACCTATACGATGAAGGGTCAGGCACCCTCTTTATACTCTGTAACCTTCTCAAAGGTTACATAACCTTTACATTGTTTTCATGTTTGTGCAACCTTCTCAATGTTTACATAACCTTTACAATATGTAACTGTATCAACATGTAAACAGGTTGCATCTTGTATAGACAAGTTGGATTATGTCCAGGTGAAATAAAAATATGGACCTTGAACTGTTTATCTCTAAAACATAAATAAATGGTAGGGCTTCCTAATATTTGAATAGCTTTTGGACTTTGAACTGATAATCCTTAAAACACAAATAAATAGTAGGGCCCCATATTCCTATAACAGCTTTTGGACTTTGAGCTCTTAATACTCTATCTTTACTTATCTCGCTGAAACATAAACAAAACAATTTTTCAATGTACTAAGTATTTTTAATATCTGATAGTATAATAATGGTCTTAAAAGGATTAACTTTTAACCCCGTTATGTTCTTATCGAACTTTTAATCCCTGAAATATATCGACAAATCGAAACGACTGTATCGCGCTGGACAATTAATTTAATTATAATCAACAAACCTGGCTCGTAATTGCACTCGTATCAGTCCTCGCGATGTCTTCGATTCCTTTCGGCTAATCTCGGATGTCCTCGGAGCCGTACGAGACTGCTCGGTCTCACCGAGGTAGTGGGTGACACTCGCTCGTCGCCGTGTGTACTCGGACCCCATTTCGATCTCCCTAACTCTATTTATCACCTGTTTATAACACTAACACCCGTTTAAACCACAATTTATTCGGTACCCACCTTCGAGAGGTTGAGTGTACCCAACGAAGGCGTCTGACCATATACATATAATCATAAATGAAGGGTCAGGTACCCACTTTATAGTATGTAACCTTCCCTACGGTTATATAATCTTAACCTATACGATCAAGGATCAGGTACCCTCTTTATACTCCTTTGAGAAGGTTACATACTGTTTTTGTCTGTTACTTTATTAATTTTAGTAAATTTTAGATATTTTTTATAATTGATTTTAGCAGCTTTTAATGATTTTTATTGATTTTAGCGGATTTTAGATATTTTTATAATCGATTTTACTTTAACGGTTTTTCTTGATTTTAGATATTTTTATAATCGATTTTACTTTAACGGTTTTTCTTGATTACAGCAAGTATATACTTCAAGTATATAGCAAGTATCAATATATATTTTGATTTTCAATATTTTTATAATTGCCATTAGTTGTTTTTATATTGAATTTAGCTGTTTTTTGTGAATTTTAGCGGATTTTATTTTTACTTTCACTTACCTATATATGAAATATATAATAAGAGATAAAAAAAAAAATTATTTCATGATAATATTAGATACAAGAAATAGAATTTTTAAATAAATGAAACATCATCTTTATAACCAATTCTTCCATTATACACTAAAGAAATTATTTCATCGCTATTGTTAAAAGCCTCGATGTCTTCAACCGACATCTTAAAAAGTTTAGGAAGATACACTCTGATAGAATTATTATGATCCTTTAACGTAGCGACCAATGCTAATCCCATTTTCGTTTCAACATGTTCCAGTTGTCCGATGATGTATGGCCGTCGGATTTGAATATAATTCAATTTATGCACATAGCGAGCGCCATCGTTTAATCGGTTGAAGAGAGCTTTAAAATCTCTGATAGAACTAAAAATAAAACAGATTTACATAAGAAGAAAGCAGGTTTAGATAAAAATAAGAAATGGCTAAAGCAATAAATATACTTACGAATTCATGATGATTGAAAATGAAGGATCTGCTATGATCGGATGCTAGAACAAAAATGAATCCATAGGTAGTCGCTCGCTGCGGAGTATTGGTGGAGAGTAAATCTACGCTAGTTGCGCATGCGTTACCCCCTCCATCAACCATACTCTTCCTTACCACCACTCCAACAATTTCAAGTTATCATTTTTGACCTTGTCAATTCCCCCACCACTAATTTTATTTTTTTTTCCGCTGAAATATAAACAAAAAAAAATAGCTTACGCAATATTAAAATTTTACGCAATTGGAACTGTTAATCCTCTCACAGAAACATAAACAAAACTACTTTTTAATCTTATACCAGTTCTCAATGTTTATATGTTATGCAATTTTCCCAATTTTTACCTTTATCTACCTTTTTTTTTTTTTTTTTCTTTAAATTTTCTATAATCTCCCCGATGTTTATAAATTTCTGTCCGCTAGAGCGCAGCACCTTACTCCACTTGAAGATTTCCCTGTCTACTTTATATAATCTTCTCAATACTTAACGCTTCTCCATACTCACTTCATAATTCAAATTGTTTGTTTTCTTTCATAAAATGATAACTTTTTATTAGATATTTCATTATCGTCTCCGGGTCAGCATGTCTTGTTTTGTATAGGGGACTGTCAATATTAGAATGTTTGCCATCATCGGATGATAGATAATATTAACAGTAACTAATATAAGCAAAATGTCAATATTAGAATCTTTGTCATCATCAGATGATAGATAATATTAAAAGTAACTAATATGAGCAAAATCGTGGCAGTTGGAGCACAATTCTGACCACACTTTTGCTATATTGGTCCCCATTTGTATGATATTATGTTGTTTTTTTTTTGTTCACGTGACCCCTTGTAGCCTCTGGTGAAAGAAATTTGAATTATGAAGAAAACAATTTGAATTATGAAGCGAGTATGGAGAAGGGTTAATATGAATATTTCTAAATTATCAGTATATTTCTGGAAGAATCAAGAATCAATAAAGATTTGAATCTCTTTAACAGCTGAAAATATTTGACCAGTCAACGATTCGCAAAAAAACAAAAAAAAAAAGCGGACAGAAATTTATAAACATCGGGGAGATTATGGAAAATTTAAAGAAAAAAAAACAAAAGGTAGATAAAGGTAAAAATTGGGAAAATTGCATAACATATAAACATTGAGAACTGGTATAAGATTAAAAAGTAGTTTTGTTTATGTTTCTGTGAGAGGATTAACAGTTCCAGTTGCGTAAAATTTTAATATTGCGTAAGCTATTTTTTTTTTGTTTATATTTCAGCGAAAAAAAAAAATTAGTGGTGGGGGAATTGACAAGGTCAAAAATGATAACTTGAAATTGTTGGAGTGGTGGTAAGGACGAGTATGGTTGATGCAGGGGGTAACGCATGCGCAACTAGCGTAGATTTATTCTCCACCAATACTCCGCAGCGAGCGACTATCTAAGGATTCATTTTTGTTCTAGCATCCGATCATAGCAGATCCTTCATTTTCAATCATCATGAATTCGTAAGTATATTTGTTGCTTTAGCCATTTCTTATTTTTATCTAAACCTGCTTTCTTCTTATGTAAATCTGTTTTATTTTTAGTTCTATCAGAGATTTTAAAGCTCTCTTCAACCGATTAAACGATGGCGCTCGCTATGTGCATAAATTGAATTATATTCAGATCGGACGGCCATACATCATCGGACAACTGGAACATGTTGAAACGAAAATGGGATTAGCATTGGTCGCTACGTTAAAGGATCATAATAATTCTATCAGAGTGTATCTTCCTAAACGTTTTAAGATGTCGGTTGAAGACATCGAGGCTTTTAACAATAGCGATGAAATAATTTCTTTAGTGTATAATGGAAGAATTGGTTATAAAGATGATGTTTCATTTATTTAAAAATTCTATTTCTTGTATCTAATATTATTATGAAATAATTTTTTTTTTTTATTTTATAAAATTGTATTTTCTTTTATTAACTATACCCTATATCTTTGTTTATAGGGTATAAAAGTTATGTTATATGTATAAAAGTTAAATTTTTTAAGGATTAGCAGTTCAAAGTCCATTGCTTACTTTCAAAGGAAGGATTATGGGATAGCGCAATATTGCGAAATCTAAATTTGTTTACTTTTTAGCGGAAGGACTGACAAGTCCTATTTCATTCTTTATATTTTGGTATTAGCAGCTCAAAGTCCAAAAGTTGTCATAGGATTAAGGAGCTTTTACACTCTCACACATATTTTGTGAGACTTGTTTATTTGGACTCAAAGGACCTTAAATCGTATATTTCCGTTGATATTTGTGATTTGAAACTTTTTCACGATCGAAATATTTTCTCTTATTATATATTTCATATATAGGTAAGTGAAAGTAAAAATAAAATCCGCTAAAATTCACAAAAAAACAGCTAAATTCAATATAAAAACAACTAATGGCAATTATAAAAATATTGAAAATCAATATATACTTGCTGTAATCAAGAAAAACCGTTAAAGTAAAATCGATTATAAAAATATCTAAAATCAAGAAAAACCGTTAAAGTAAAATCGATTATAAAAATATCTAAAATCCGCTAAAATCAATAAAAATCATTAAAAGCTGCTAAAATCAATTATAAAAAATATCTAAAATTTACTAAAATTAATAAAGTAACAGACAAAAACAGTATGTAACCTTCTCAAAGGAGTATAAAGAGGGTACCTGATCCTTGATCGTATAGGTTAAGATTATATAACCGTAGGGAAGGTTACATACTATAAAGTGGGTACCTGACCCTTCATTTATGATTATATGTATATGGTCAGACGCCTTCGTTGGGTACACTCAACCTCTCGAAGGTGGGTACCGAATAAATTGTGGTTTAAACGGGTGTTAGTGTTATAAACAGGTGATAAATAGAGTTAGGGAGATCGAAATGGGGTCCGAGTACACACGGCGACGAGCGAGTGTCACCCACTACCTCGGTGAGACCGAGCAGTCTCGTACGGCTCCGAGGACATCCGAGATTAGCCGAAAGGAATCGAAGACATCGCGAGGACTGATACGAGTGCAATTACGAGCCAGGTTTGTTGATTATAATTAAATTAATTGTCCAGCGCGATACAGTCGTTTCGATTTGTCGATATATTTCAGGGATTAAAAGTTCGATAAGAACATAACGGGGTTAAAAGTTAATCCTTTTAAGACCATTATTATACTATCAGATATTAAAAATACTTAGTACATTGAAAAATTGTTTTGTTTATGTTTCAGCGAGATAAGTAAAGATAGAGTATTAAGAGCTCAAAGTCCAAAAGCTGTTATAGGAATATGGGGCCCTACTATTTATTTGTGTTTTAAGGATTATCAGTTCAAAGTCCAAAAGCTATTCAAATATTAGGAAGCCCTACCATTTATTTATGTTTTAGAGATAAACAGTTCAAGGTCCATATTTTTATTTCACCTGGACATAATCCAACTTGTCTATACAAGATGCAACCTGTTTACATGTTGATACAGTTACATATTGTAAAGGTTATGTAAACATTGAGAAGGTTGCACAAACATGAAAACAATGTAAAGGTTATGTAACCTTTGAGAAGGTTACAGAGTATAAAGAGGGTGCCTGACCCTTCATCGTATAGGTTATGGTTATATAACCGTTGGGGAGGTTACAGACTATAAAGTGAGTACCTGACCCTTCATCGTATAGTTTATGATTATATAACTGTAGGGGAGGTTACATACTATAAAGTGGATACCTGACCCTTCATCGTTTAGGTTATGATTATATAACCATTGGGAAGGTTACAGACTATAAGGTGGGTACCTAACCCTTCAACAAAACCTCAAGTCTCTCAAACGGTAGAAAAACAAAATGGTGGTGTAAGAAAAACAAAATGGCGGCCGGGTACACTCATGCCCTATAAGTTGGGTACCTGAACCATCAACAAAACCTCAAGTCTCTCAAACGGTAGAAAAACAAAATGGCGGTGTAAGAAAAACGAAATAGAAGTCGGGCACACTCATGCTCTCAACAAAACCTCAAGTCTCTCAAACAGTAGAGAAGCAAAATGGCGGTGTAAGAAAAACAAAATGGAGGCCGGGCACACTCATGCTCTATAAGGTGGGTACCCAACCCTTCAACAAACCCTCAAGTCTCTCAAACAGTTGAAAAACAAAATGGCGGTGTATAAAAACCAAAATGGAGGTCGGGCACACTCATGCTCTATAAGGTTGGTACCTGACCATTCAACAAAACCTTAAGTCTCTCAAACGGTAGAAAAACAAAATGGCGGCCGGGCACACTCATGCTCTATAAGGTAACCTAACCCTTCAACAAAACCTCAAGTCTCTCAAACAGTAGAAAAACAAAATGGCGGCATAAGATAAACAAAATGGCAGTCGGGCACACTCTTGCTCTATAAGGTTGGTACCTGACCCTTCAATGTGTGGAGGGGGTAAAATCTTGTGGGCGGAGTATAGGTCAGGAGGTGCCTCGGGTCACGTGACTGGATCACGTGACTAAAACATGTGGGCGGAGCATATACCGGAGGGTTCTAAGAGTCACGTGACTGTATCACGTGACTAAAACATGTGGGCGGAGCGTAGACCAGGATGCGCTGTGGGTCACGTGACTGGATCACATGACTAAAAAGGGGCGGGGCATAAGGGTCACGTGACTAAAAAGGGGCGTGGCCTAATAGTTAAGGTTAGGTCGAGGTGAGACCACGTGGTGGTTAAGGTAGGGTCGAGGCAAAAATTCAAATTCAATTTTCCCGCCATAGGTCATGTGACCAAATGCTGGCTTCTGATTGGCTGCTCAAAAAAGTGTCCCAGCTCGCCCAAATCTCATCTACTACCCTTCCCTAAAAATCATGAAACAATTCACGAGTGATCTAGAAATACTAATCAATGAGTTGTAGAAGAGTTTTGAGCTGAACTCTAAATTTTGGGCGAGGAATTACAAATTACCGATCTTCAGAAGTGGCGGTAATGATAATAAATTTTATGTTTGTGAGCGAGAATGAGATTTTTTGATTATCGGTCTGGTCGTTAATGTTATAATTTTTCATTTAGCTACAAAAATTTCATTTTTCTTACTTATAATTATATTCATGTATAAATATATGATCACTGAATCTCATATTAATAGTTACTAATGATCACTGTAGTTACTGAAAAGTAACTGATGTATCTATTCTATAAAAGACCCATTATTTGTCGATTCTTACAATAATTTTACAACTACATTAAACACAGGTCAACATCATTATCATGGAAATGTAAAAATATTACAACACATTTATAACATATGATATTGAGATATCATGAGGGAAGTTTAAAAAAGAAAACAAAATACTTCCTTTGCTTTCTCAATTGTCCAAACTTTATTTTATCGTTATTTCATTTTCGCTAAATCATGTAATAGATATTGTAGTACAAATTAATGGGCAAAAAATTAAATTATCTATTTATTTGAAAAAATATTTATCTGAATGAGAGTTGACTCGAATAAATTACCGTGATTCATTAGCTCGGTTTTATAACATGCTTTTTTTCACACAGACCTGATTGTTTTGTTTTTTGAAATAAGAATTTTCATGCAGTAAATGGTCTTCCGAATCCATTTCTGGGGCCCGAAACCCCTTATTCTAACAGTTTAAGCAAAATCCTTCAGCTGGATTTTATATAGATTTATTTTGCGGGCATACAGATGGACAGATCTTTCTCATATTAGAGTATAGGAATCTACAATTGTCAAGTACCGTTTGAGTATCCTATTCATGTCGATTGGAATTGTTAATTGGAGAATAGAACAATTTTTTTGCCATTCAGCGTATACTTATAAATGTTAGTCTTTTCAGCAGGTATAGAAGAAAACTAATAAAATTTCAGTTGAAAAAAAAAAAATTAACCATGAGCTTTAAGGTCTTCCAGGTTAATATTCCCGACGGCCCCTGAGAGGATAAGAAGGCGGAATCCGCCCGGTCTTTTCCCCGGCTGAGCCATCTCTTTCAAGAGATTTCCTCCATGAGAGGGTCCTTCCAGATCTGCAGAATATCCTCTCCCCTTTCCTCTCCCCTTCCCCCCCTCCTCGACCGCGCAGGGTAATGTAGCTGCTGATGTCCAATCCCCGACCGGCTCTGTACACAGATTATCCATCGGCGGCGGACCAATATTTTCTTCTCATTTCGAGTGCATTAGCCAACCCGTACTTTAATACTGATCTAGGCCACAATCGGGCATGAGCGATTAAAATAATTTATTTTTATTGCTATTGAAATAAATAGGTATTATCTCTGTTTTGAAATGTATATTATTTATTTAATATTTGATCGTATTATAATCAAAGAGGAGTATAATAATCAGATTCGCTAAGGAATATAAGACGACCAATCGAAAGTATTTGACGAATAAGGTCCAATGGAACCGGAATAATTTCAAATGCACTAGTCATCCACATACATTTCGATATTTGGACGCAGCTTCCAGCCAAGACTTTTTTGAGCTATTAATTCCATTTCTATCCGATCATATTTGTCGGTTTATACAATCAATTGATCTTTTTTTTTTATTTTTCAAATTAACTATTTAATATTTCAGGTAGGGGTTTTTCATCCTATAAAAATATAATAAATATCGGCTTAAGCCTTGTTTTTTAGAGCTTACCATATCGTACTGTTGTTTTATGTTATTGATTAAATACTTTGTGATTTCTTAGAATTTATATTAACTTTCTTCATACCAATGGTGGGTGTTTCAACTCGATTCAGTGCTTGATGTGGGGAAAAAAAAGTCCCCGGAGTTGATTAAGTTTTTCAGCAAACTGACTTGAGGAGGAAAGAGAATATGCGCTAAATATGCAAAATAGAATGAATATTTTCATAAAAAAATAAAGACCAAAAAAAAATTGAGAAAAAGAAAGCATGATCATTGCACTCATTTCCTTCTCTTAAGTCCATTTCTCGGGAGTTAAATTAGAAAAGGCTACTTGAGTATTTTTATGAAAATTAAGAAAAGAAAAAATAATGTTATACTATTTCCTAAAGAGGCGGACCTGCTGAATTTTTAAGAATCTCGATTTGACTTATGAACCCCACCAGTACTCGATCGGGTTATTTTAAGAGGACTGCATGTCACTTTATTTTTAAAATAAAATTCTAGGGTTTGGCTATTTTTGATTGGTCTGGGCGCATAAAACTTCCTAAAAATAAAACCAGATATGAATAAATTTATTTTTATGTCCCAAAATTTAGACCTTCGTTAAGATAGAGCAATATAAATTATTAAATTACTATTTGATTAATTTACTATCACTACTACGATTTTTAAGAAGAAGAACGTGTCATTCATCCTGAGAGTAACATTTCTTAAATAATCAATCAATTAAAATCAAATAATGTCGTCATAGCCGCCGTAATGTGATTAAAAATCAGATACTATAGATGGTTTTGATTTTATTCGAAACAATATTTTATCTCCTATGTGCTGTGAAAAGCACTCGTGTTGAAAAATCGTAACATGATTTAAATTGATTAAAGTGAAAACTTGTATTGTAAGTGTATATCAGATTCGAAAAACAGGTACCACTAGAAATCACCCATGAGACACCTCCAAGACAGTTAAATAGGAGGTTTCACAGTTATTTGTCTACCATGTCGGCATGTTTATAATTAGTTTATAAAAATACATTTTATAAGTACTTTTTCATTTGTCCTGTAAAATCATGTGATTGACAAATAGGAGGTTTCGCGGCGACAATGGCGATATATATATTACACTTGCTGTATAGTTAAAAGCTCTCATACATTTTAAATTGGTAGCTTATAAAAAATAATAAACCCGATATTTTGAGAAGATTTTTTGAAAAAAGCAAACAAACAATTTTTCTCCTCGAAGGTACGGTTTCGTGCGGACGGTAGTTTTCAAGATATTAAGGTACTGAATTTAAAATGATCGAAAATTTCAGGATTTTTCTCGAATAAAATGAACTTCCGGTGGTCTTCCGAGATCCACTAGATTTTAAATGTCGATCAGAACCGGAACAATACATCGAAGAATCAGAAATACGGCTGTATTTCTACGCAAAATGGTGAATTCTCAATACTTTCTTCAAGATCTTAATAACTTTCACCTAGCCACTGCATGCCATAAAATTTCATTAGAGTTTTTGTAATTTAAAAATTGATGTACCTAAGTATACTTTATATTATATTATTTGATTTGTAGGAATAACATACAACCTTCGAACTCTAATCTGAAACAAAATAAGGTGTAGAATTCAATAATAGAAATCCTTAACAAAGTAAAAAATAAATAAAAATTGACAAAAATATGGAAAATGGTTTTGTTTGTTTTTGTTTATAGGCGTAAAACTCTTAGGTCATCAACGCCTATTAATCTTATGGAAAATAGTTTGTATATAATAAAATTTAAATTTTGTTTTTATTTAAAAAAAAATGAAAAAAATCCCAGAAAGGAGATTGATATACAACAACTTGACAAATTTACTATGATACATTTATTAGATGGTGGATTTGAGACTGGACGCATGTTCGAAACCTTGTCCTGCCTAAGAACATAAAAAGTGTGAAGTTTTATGTTATCTCTTAAAGTCAAATAATATAAATAATTTAATTCTGTTTAATAGTCTAGAAGGACACTAGAAATGGTCTTCGAAATTATTTATCGAAGTAAACAATAGATTTTTTCAATAAATTACGCTCTTGAATTCAGGAGATACTGAAAGCTGTTAGTAGGTAAGGTATCGAAAAAAATTGTTTTGTAGCAAATCATACGTCAGGTGTTTAAGTAAGTCATTGAAGACATGAGAGGATGAAGGTATTATGTGACAAATTTAAAGTTTTGGGAAAATGACAGTTTTTTTGTGTGCAATCTTTTGAAGACGTGATCGATTCAGACCACTCAGAAGTCATGGGATTATAAAAGTATCTAGGGCTGTTAATGTTACAAGGCAAGCACAAGGTAAGCACATAACACCTTCATTCATAGGGAAAAATCAATATTCAAAAATTCGTCTCATAGCACCTTCATCCACTCATGTCTTTGTTACCAAATTTATTTTACTTATTTTCTCTGTATTGCCATGATATTGACCGTTTGCCTTTTAGTGTGAGACTTAATAGCAAAATGTGGAGTCCTTTGTACTTGGATAGCGAATGATGGATCACTAGTGGACCAACTTTTACCCTATCGATGTTTGAAAATTTCATTTTTCATAAAACTGCTCAGTATCTTATAGTTTATCTGACGTGTGGCATAGTACAATCGCTGGTTCAAAAAACCGCAAATAATAGAAAAAAAGGAGTGAATGATTAATAATATTTTCTGCAGGTTATAATTTTTTTTTGTTATGTTATTAATGATTTGCTCTTAGGAGACCGAAGATATTTATCATTGGTTTATTATTTTCAATCCTTGGTAATCGACTAAAAAAAAAAAATCAACCCTCTTAAAATTTGAAGTTCAGGTAACATTTCAAGATTCATAGAATCCAAAAATTGTATTTAATAAAAACGTCCGCCTTGCGGTGTCCACGGTATTTTTCCTGTTTTTGTTTTTTTATGTACTGTGATATCTATGGGATATATGATGTGACTCAAATTAAATAAAAATAAATTAGTTTTAAACATCTTCTTTGTGGTTTAATAGTTAGATTTATAGATAACAAGTATTTTAGCGAATTGCCAGAGAAAATTGTGGCTAGAGGCATAATATAACTTTTTTTATTGAGTTAGTTGGTTCTACGTTATGCTGCCTCGAATATTACTGCCGATATTATTCTTGGCTGTAGGATCAACATTTATTACTTTATTCAGAATTCCGTATTCAAAACAGTAACCAAAGCTATGCGCCTCCATACGACAAACATTTGGCTATTTTGTGCTCCCTTAGAATTTTTTTATTTAGCAGAGAAAGAATACCATTTTCTTATGAATAATTTTTATTATTTGAGAAACTAAGAACTACGAAGTTATTTGCATTTTGAAAAACTTTTTTAATAATAGTAGATACTTTTTCAAAATTTAAATATAGTGCTTGAAAATGAAATGTATATAATATATATATATAGTTTTATAGCTTCAATATATGAGGATAATAGCAGCTTTTAGCACATAATGTCATTGGCTATGGTATTTATAACATTTATTATTTCAGCATAGTGACTTTTAGTATATTTTTAGCACGTATTTTAATGTAGGTTTAAATTAGGTATGAAATCGATAGTTATTTTTTCCTAAAAATTTTCCATAAAATAATCATTGTTTTTTATCCATAAATTTAAAAATCATGTCTAATTTATGCATTAAAACCAATCGTTGAGTTTTGTTGATTTCAGAAAAAAGTAATGTTCACTCTGGTACTTTTTTTCACTCATTTTTATTCATTCTGTTTTTATTTTTTTAGTGAAAAAAGTACCACTCTGAGAGTGAACATTATTTTTATGGAAATTAAAAAAATATGGAATATCGAACAGCAAAAATGATATAAAATATATAAAAACAAAAATGATATGAATCTCATACTTATCACGAAAAAATTCTTTTCGTGACTCCAGAATTCATGAAAAATGTACTGATCTTGAAGCTAAACTTTTCCAGTTCCAAGGAATATTAATGTGCTTTATTACTTGATTGCTGTTTTTATCAGAAACAGTTGTTTGGTTTTTTTAATAACTATCACTAATAGGGCTTATATTTTCTCAGAGTAAAAAAGGAAAGCTTAAAGAGAGAAAAAACAAATAAAAAATAGGCAGATCGGTTTTATAGATTTTGTGTAATGCGGTAACAGGCAAAGAAATATAGTTTCAGATGTATATATAATTTAAATAAGATAAGATTAAAAAAAAAAATTGCACACAAATGGCTGTTAATATTGAGAGAAATAATGATCAAAATATGATTTTGAGAGCACACCAAAAAATTAAATTAATTGATTTATGTAAAAAGAAAAATGCCGTTCTGTTTATACAGAAAAAAAATTGTATAGATAAAAAGAGTGATTAATTTTAAAATCTTCAAAGCTCATTAATTTTAGGAGAAACATGAAGGAGTGGTAATGATAAGAATAAAAATACTAACCGAAAATATGTCAATTTTCTTAAAAATACGTAATTAGTGTAGCTCAAGTAAAAGGTGGATCATTGGGGAAGGGTGTGATCATCTTTGCAGGACTGTCACTTGCCATCTAAGGACAATCTTCCGCGAAAAATAAATTATAATTCTGTGCATTTAAAAAAATCAAATACCAGGGACAAAGTTTAAGTTATTTTACTATCAACAAAATTCAAATAATGCTCAAAAGGCTTTATTTTTGAACAGATATACCATCACCTGTTGGTGATGAATCTCATTTTCAGGAAACTATGGAATAATTAGATTTAATCACAATTAAATCTAAAACACACATGTTTAACTAAAAAAAAATGTGTTCGGGGCACGTAGTGGTAATGAGAATTGAGATGTTTGAATCAACAAAAAAGTTGATAATTTAGTGAAAGCTCATCGTTTTTGTCATCGAGTCGGATAGCGAAATGAACATGATGCATTAAAAAAAAAATCACTTGATACTCATCACCTAAATGCAGTGTAAAACGGACACGATTTTTGACTGTTCTAAGAATTACTCATATTTTAATTATTTCTGTTGATAAATGCAACATCATCAGAATTTTTTTTAAATGAAAGCGCTCCTTATACGCATAAAAATACCATAGTTAGTCTATTAAAAGCAGTGATTATCATATTCGTTAGTTTACCATGGGAACAACGATATGATATGGACAAAAAGGCAGGAGTTGAATCTCAGTATTGTAAAATTAAACCTATTCTCGATTCCCTTTGTTGATAGGATGCTCACTAGCCCGTAGTCTTATAGATTTTTATTATTCTCCTTTGTCCTCATCTTATTCATCATTCACCGAGTCTCATTTCCTTCAGTTCTTTGCCAGGACCGAGGAGCCAGATAGGCCTATTATTCTCTGTGATAGCCGAACCTCTCTGAAGGATTCTATCGTACAGAACACAGTTTAGGGATGTAATATGAAATATGAAAATAAGATTATTTTTCCCTTCACTTTTTAGATCAAAACATATTATTCAACGATTATATTTCATATTTTTAGTTTTTTTTCACGTAGTATATGAATCTCAGCAATAATTTATGCTGAGAATTGATAAAATCAATTGGTGACACAGCTCAAAATAAAAAAAGGAAATATTTATAAATAAATAATTAGAAATATTTATTATATAAGAGAGCTCAAACGAATATCAATTTTTCAAAAAAATTTGTTTTTTTCATTCGAATCAGTAATTTTTATAACTGAAGTAATAATAATAAACAAGCTATTATTTATAAAATGAGTTATTTCATTTGATCAGTATCCAACAAAATATTTATTGCAATGTTCCTACTTAAATATCGGTCGAAATGAAAGTGGCAATATAACGTTTACAATTATAAGGCGCCTGTAATTGTTTGACAAATAGATGCCATTGTAACATAAAATTGATGAAGGTCCAATACTTCCGGGTAAGAGAGATCTGCTTTTCTCCTTCATCGTTTCTGGAAAAATATTTAACTCTCCATATACGTAGCTTGGGTAAATTTTACTCAAATCGATATCATTTCCAGTTTTTAATAAAGATGTGCTGTTGTATTTATTTCCTCCATGTATACTAACTGATTGCTTATGTTATTTCTATGTTCGAATATAACAACTACCCATTGAAGTTGCCAAGTACCAATTTTATAGAGGCGGAGCCTTAGCTGGGTTCTCCGACCACCGATCCGGGCATAGAATAGATGTGTCTTACCTACTATGCTACATTACTTATATAAAAATTATAAGGTACGTATAATTTAAAAAAATGACTCTAATATTAAAAAATGAATCGATCAGCTCATGTTGACTTTCGATAACGAAGAGCGTTACCGACTCAACATCAACACTATCGCTCCGATGGAATATTCTCCTGGCCGCTAACTGACAACCTTCCGAAGATTTCGAGATATTGGCGATACAGGATTGGACGACAGTGTTATGATGGATGACTCGAGCCATACATAATGTATCCAGGCGATACATATCTTAAGGCCTCTGGTTACGTGCCAGGATTGCGTAAGCTCGCCTTGTCAATAAGTGTGTAAACACGCGGCCATCTCAGTATAAGACCTTTGCTGACATTCTGCTATCTCAGTTGACATCCGCATGATGGTATAGAAGGATCAATCTAATTAGGGATTGATAAATTATTTGCCACTTCTATAAATTTGTTTTATTGAAAACTAGTTTCGAATGTAATACATTCATCCTTAGTTCTAAAAACACAAAAAATTCAAAAATAAACAATTCAAAATATAGTTTGGTATTATTATACATATTAAATTAGATTAATATAAATAAGCATTATAAAATATTTATGAATTAAGAATTTAATTAAGACAAGAAATCAAATACATGTTGATACTCACCAAGGTTTAAATGGATTATATCAAACGGAAAAGTTTGTACTGGTTTCTTCTCGCATTGTACTGGCTATGAACGAGAGATAGACAGGATCCATTTATCCATTTAAACCTTGGTGAGTACCAACATGTATTTGATTTCTTGTCTTAATTAAATTTATAATTCATAAATCTTTTATAATACTGAGTTATATAATTTAATATGTATAATAATACCAACTATATTTTGAATTGCTTATATTTGAATTTTTTGTGTGTTTTTAGAACTGAGGATGAATGTATAACATTCGAAACTAGTTTTCAATAAAACAAATTTATAGAAGTGGCAAATAATTTACCAATCCCTAATTCTGCTATATTGTTTAAAAAAAATAAAATAATTTTTAATGAGAACAGAACTTTTGAAAATTGTATACGACTAAAAATTATTATTTACAAGAATAGTCTTTTTATTGTTTTAAATAAGACTTCATTATAAATATTTAAAAAAAATTTTTTTTTCGCTTATATGCAGTAATGGCATAATATTGAATACGTAGACAAATGCTGCCTATAAGCATTATTTCTTTTTATTTACGTATTAGTTTTCAAAAGTCGGAAGGGGGGAAGTCATGTATTTTTTGTTGGAACTGCATTTAACTCTGATATGGAGCAGGAACACTGGCTGGGCTGTGCACGTGGCCTACATCTTATGGATTCCTGTCCTTCAATACTGCTGGTCTCCAAGGCCTTCGTCTGCTATTATGGCTTCTCTGTCTGGAGACTTCCCAGGATATAAAGTGATGCCTTACTCTTCAGAACTTCTCTGAGCTCATCACATCACATCCTTTTATTACCGTTGGTCAGATACTGAAAACAAAATTTCTTTATCAAATCCTGAATATAAAGTCCTTAGTTTAATTTTTTCAAAATTCCATAAAAAAGAAATTAGATCGTATTGATACTCTTTAACAATCAAAATATGTCACTCTTCAAACTACTACCATTTGCTTCTCTATATTTTTATGCTTTTATGAGGCTTATTTAATGGCTTTATTTAGTAAGTTCATATCCTCAGGCCTTATTTTTTTTACAGTACTAACTGTATCAATACAAACTTTACGAATAATTTAGTCCCAGAAGTTGTAAAGAAATTCAGAGTTAAAGATTTTATGGTAGATTCATCTGTATGCATAGGATCATGAAATATGGGATGAACAGGACATCTCTTGGATGAACATGAATGATCTGTGCGAAAAATCAACGCTGATAAAAACAGCTTGTGCAAACTTTTATTTTAATTCATTTCAAAATATTTTCAGACATTGTGTACGTTTGAAAGTTATAATTTTATTTATCGCATATATATATATATATATATATATATATATATATATATATATATATATATATATATATATATATATATATATATATATATATATATATCAAAGTAAATATTTTTATTTATTCTAAAAGATCGTTCGTTTGGAAGAAGAGTGCCACAATACGAATTTTTTTTTTATAGAAAACTGTCATTCAAGTATATTTCTCTTAAGAAAAATGTCAGATTTTTAGTTAAAATAGTTACCTCCATAACAATTTATTTAAGTTTTATTTGAAAAGGTGGCACAATTTAATTCAGGAATCATGTTTGAATGATCGAAAAATAAATATTAACTATATTTTAAAAAAAAATTAAAAAAATAGCATTTACTTTTTCGTATCGTAGCACTCTTCTTCCAAGTATATATATATAATAGTAATATTTTGATATACTGTACTATTTCCTTATTATTAGTACACATTATAATTATTTTTATAACGAACAAGATATTTAAGTACGTAAGTCATTTGTTAGTAAAAAAAAATATCTTATTCTAATAGAGACAAGGATATGTATGTACATATTAAACCTCAAAATCATGAATCAGTGATGAAAACAAGAGGGTGTGATACTCTTCCTTGTAAAATTATAATATATACAAGTGTCCAATTTAAATCTTATCAAAGGCTTCTCACGGCTTCAACGGATGATCAAATCATAAAAAGTCAGACGAAAACGTGGCAGGTCTACTTCTATAGTTTCACCAACCGCTTTTGGTTTTCGGCGTGAACTTCAAAGTAATGCATGCAGTTGGCGCTAGGCGAAAACTTGGGTTATGTTGATAGCACATACTGTTTGATTCTCTCATTTGTAGTCATTAAAAAGCTAAGAAAGACCCCGCAAATCTCAATTCGATTTCCTCAAAATTAAAGTATTTACACAGTATTAGAGTATTAGTATTCACACAGTATTAGTATTCCTCATATTACAGTATTAGAATATTGTATTTTGAACGCCATTACTATTTTTCGGGCACCTTATAAATTGGAATTTTGGAGAACTAATACGTCATTTTTATGTATTTTTTAATCGTTTTTCTATTAAAAATATTTCCAACCTGTAGGTGTAGTCTTTTTAAAAAAAATGCTAAAAAGTAGTTTCTGAATTGATTTTCCAGAATTATGGAAAGGAAAATTGATTGTCTGAATTCAGAATGCTCATTAATTTAAAAATAAAAATATTTACTGCAATGGCAATAAAAAAATTCAAACACGGTTTTAGTTTAATCAAAAATTCATTAGATAATTATTGCTTCTCCGAACATCAATAGCACATCAACTATTTCAATTGGGCAATATATATATATATATATCTTAGGGATAGATATTGAACGTATTAGCAACTAATTGCCAATGAATGCCTTCATAAATAAACAGGATTCACCACCGTAAGGATTAATCCCAAGGTAATTCTCTTAGGGATTAGTGAATACCGTTTCGATTGCATTGCTTATTATACGCAATGCAATTGAGACAGTATTTTTACTTTCTTGCACGCAATAAAATTTTAATCGCGACAATTTTCGTTTTCCAGATTTCAACGGAAATATTCATTTTGACTAGATTCGTCCTGACGTATGTACGTACGTTCGTGCGTATCTCGCAAGTTAAAAGACAATTATTGTTATTTATAATTTATTCAACAATATAGTTATATTCCCATAGGGCACCCTAATTACTACATCCGCCCTACATCTTAGACCTATTGGTGAAGAGGTATTTCTAGTGTACACATGCTAGACCACCCACCATCTATGGCCATTTCCCATGGGAAAACACTTGGTATGAATTGCCACCCGCATGGCATCCGCTGCCACTTCTTTTCAGAATCTGACACGCCATATCTGCATGCTACATTTTGTGTGGTCCTTTATTTCTGTCCGTCCCCTGTCAATCGTATGACTTTATGGCCCTTTTTGTCAAACCCTAAGGAAGAGCTCCCACCAAGATATTCAACCATAGGCTATCCCCTCTCTCCTATCCTACGACTTCATCTCCTCTCCATTCTCATCCCTATAAAGCCTTCTCTAAAATTGCTAAATAGGTATTCCATATTCCACATTCCATATCAGAGTAAGCCATGATATAAGATAACTAAGATATTGTAACTTAGTTTATAAGAAGCATATTAAATGTCATTGTAACATTTTGTTTAGACAATAAAAGTATATCTTAAAGTCTTCACTGTTTTTTGTTCGTTAATTCGCATAACTCAAAAACGGTTAACTGTAGAAAGTTAAAATTTTGTATTTAGGATTGCTGTGTAATCTAGTAGTGAAACCCCCTTTTTGGTCATTACATGATTACCGGAAGTAGTACTCTACGTAAAGTTCATAATTGATTTCCACCAAAATTATATTAAAATATAATGTAAAACATCTCAAATTTGGTAAATTATACTTTTATTTCAATATAATTAATATACTACATTTTGGTTAAAATTGGTGAGCGGAAGGAGCACTTTACTTGAAGGTCATAATAAACTTACATAAAAAATTATAATAAAATTAAATACAGAGATCATATGGTTTGTTGATAACGGTTACAAACGCGATTTTTTTTCCACCCTAATTTAACAAGTTTTAAGTATTAAAATTGAGTGTAAATACTTGTTTTCCTCCCCATTTGTGAGATGAACAAATCTACAGCAGGAGAATAAGATAAGTTAAGCGGGTTCTTTCGCTTAAAATATCGAAGCCGTCGATTTCCTATGCTTTATCGAGTGACATAGACAGTTCTAATGTTGTCACGGAACACGACAAAATCTCTTGGGAACTTGTTACCTACCGAGTGTCGTTTTTGAGATACTGCTATCTTCGGAAACTAGTAACAAATTCAGGATCACTTTTTGAGCCACTGATTCATAGTCGTAGAATAGGCGTAGAAAGAAGCCATGCGATGTCCTCATCCGATATTCAAATACGGTATTATTGTGTATATTATTAGTACGATTGAGACAGCAGTACTCATTTATATGTATTTTTTTATTTTCTTTCCATAAAAAATATTGCCAAGCCTGCAGGTATAATATTTTTTTTCTTCTAAAAAATGCAAAGAAGTAGTTTCTGAAATAATTTTTCCACAATTATTTCCACAAGAAAGGGAAATTGATTATGTTAATTCAAAATTTTTATGAATTTAACGATAAAAACATTATCCCATATTTCAGCCATCATGACTTCCAAAGTTTCAGTATATCATGTCTCTAGGATTCCAGTTTCTGAGGTACCTGAAAAATAGTAATGGCGTTCAGAATACAAGATTCTAAAATGGTTTAAATTCTTTAATTTTGAAGATATCGAAATGTAATTTGCGTGGTCTTTCATAACTTTTTAATGAGTAAAAACGACCGTCTTAAAAAGTTTATGTTATTTGCAAACCCGAAGTTTACGCAGCATGTCAACTGCACGAAAGTGTGCTAAGGTGAAGTATAACGAGTTGTGAAAATATTAGTTACAACCTGTTGATAAATTTTTGTCTTTCAACTTTTGTAGTATCGCTGTATATCTAACAGTAGGCCTTTTTTATTATTATAATTTTTTTTTTTTTTGCCGTAAGCGAAATATACAGAAACCGTTCTTCAAAATATTGTGTGATTTACATTTCTCCTCGACAGTTTTCTATTTAAAAAGCGCTTGTCCGCAGTCACCCAGCAAAACATTATAGCAGGGGCAAGTGCTGTGTGTGGTGTACACTTACCCTTACTATCATGTTTTATCGAGGCAACTTCGGACTAGCGAATTCAAACAAAAAATTATTTTTTTCAATACATTTATTCAATTATATTTCACATGCCACGTTCATAACTCAATGTAGATTGTAAAATGTGAGCTCAGAAAAGCTTTAACTTTTTTCGATGATAACATCAGTATGTTAGTCCTTCGGAAACCGAACTATTTTGCACATACCCCCAAATCTCACCTACTTCAATAATGAGTCTTCCAGATTCCTTGTGCGTATTTAACCCTAAAGGTAGGGGCAAGTGCATACTAAGTGCTATTTAATTAAATAACCAATCTCATCAAAATTAACATGGTCTTGAATGTAATATTGAAACATAATTGTCTAAGGAACATTTTTCTAGATTAAAAAATAAAAAAATTATTGCGCATTTGTCCCACCAACTATAATTTATATATATATATATATATATATATATATATATATATATATATATATATATAAATTTTACCATATATTATAAACAAATATTATTTAAAAAAAAATTTTTTTTACAAGATTTTCCCAATTTTTCATGACTTTATAGATCTCATATTCACACTTATTAATGTGAAAATAAGATCTATAAAGTCATGAAAAATTGGGAAAATCTTGTAAAAAACAAATTTAAAAAATAATATTTGTTTATAATATGTGGTAAAGTTAAAATATATATATATATATATATATATATATATATATATATATATATATATATATTTGTGTGTGTGTGTGTGTGTGTGTGTGAGTGTATATACGTAGATATATTTGTAAACTTTGCCACGTGGAGATAGGAGGTTTGGCATAGCTCATGAATCACCGATATAGAGGCAGGCCAGTGGACCGTATCAGAATATCCAAGACTAACATCTGAATTCTTCTGTTGGCCGGGTGAGTGATATCTCTCGCCTTAATATCTCTTACTGTCAATATTTCATCGCCTGGTTATATGAACCCAGGGCCGGAACTAGGGGGAGGGGAGGAGAGCAAAGGGGACACTTGCATCCACGGCAGAATCAAGCGAAGCAGAATATAAATTGCAATTTTACAAAGACTCTTAGCGGTAGATAAATAAATACATTAATAATTTATGTATAATTTATTATTCCAAATTTTATATTATATTTATGGTAAAGTAATTACTAGAGTGACATTCGAATTAGTATTATTTGTTAAATATTTAACATAATTTGAAACGTATCCCGTTTTTTTTTTTTTTTTTTTTTAAATTATGATTAACATTTTTTATATTTACCAAATTTAAAACATCTTTGGAGTATCGGAAAAATAAAATTTCTTTTTTAGTTGGAATTAGTAATTTCTTACTAAACAATAGTATAACTGACTGTAATCTAAATAAATAAAAAAATGTACCATCATATTTTAGTATCATTTTCTTCTGATTTTCTTTTAGCTCCTAGCAATTTTGTTATATATATATATATATATATATATATATATATATATATATATATATATATATATATATTTAATATATTTTCTTAATATTTAATGAAACATTTTTTAAAAACTTTAAAGCTGAATTTAAATAATAAAATTAGAACCTTATCACAAAAAATGTTCTTTGGAACTTTTATTGTATCAATTTTTTTTTTAAAGACACGGTGAAGTCTTTTTTTTTATAAAAAAGACCTAAGCGCCATTTATGCAAAAGTTACATGAAAAGGCTTTTCCCCAAATAACAATATATTCATTTTTAATTGTATTTTTTATTGTGTACAGTAGGAGTTTATTAAGTTGGCAAAACTTTTATATTTACAATCTATTTTTAAGGCTTCTAGCACTGGTCAAGGCCAGAGTGGCGACTAAGAGTCGCCAGTATTTGCTTCTTACGTCATCAATAGTCGATTATTAGACCATTTCCAATTTTTTATCAATACATCGTGAGCGGGAATCGATAGAGGAGGTGTTTACGAACCATAATAAATTGAAACCTAAATTTCGAATTTTGAGTGCTTAAGCTTTTTTTCAAAAAACGACGTGGATATAAAGAAAGTAACTTACAATAACAGAAACTTTATGTATTTACAATCCGAAAAATCCTTTGGAGCAACCTCAATGCTTCTATTATTGTTACAAATAAAGTTATGCATAAAGACATTAAAATTCCACACATTATAGATTTTGCGGCATGTGAAAATAGGATGGTCACGGGACCTCCTAATGTAGAACAGTTATTGTAGTGTTTTTACAAGCCATCGTCATTTAATAATAGTGAGTAAAGCACATTTTGTTTTTGTATCTTTGCTGTAATCGTCAATGGATTCAATATATATATATATATATATATATATATATATATATATATATATATATATATATATATATATATATATATATTTATATAATCAGAGATAATATATAATTTTTAGCCACGTTTTTAAACAATTTAATTTCATGAAATATACCATTATTCTTTTTAATTATCGCTGATTAAAGTTGAGTGTATGAACTCTAACGTCGGACCTCTGGACACGATGTGACACCTAGGGTCACAGTTTCGACCCTAAGCGTTCCCTTATATAAGAAGCAATATTTTCGAAATCAAAAGATACAACGTAAAGTGGGATTGGAAAAGAATATCAAAAGAGAGTAAAGAAAGGCCTGTATTTATAGCTGAAGAGGTTACGAGCGGTCATCTTACCAGATATCATAAAAGTTGTCTGGTTTTATTACTTTTATTTATGTTGTTCTTTTTAGTTCTATATTCTTCTAAAGAATTTTATTGTTTCGTGTTGTAGCAGTAGTTATTCGTTTACTATTCCTGGTGGATATCTTAGAAACGATGTTATGAAAATAATTTGATTATATGATTTAGATAATATATAGTACTTTCATACGAATAAATGACAAATTTGAAGAAGAAAAAAACATGAAGATTTTGATTATTCTGTGCATAGATAATTTTATGAAAAACTTCACATTTGTGAGAAAATCACAAGGGTTGTTGAACCCGAAGGTACAATACCGCACTAACAATGGTTACCTTGCATTGAAACCTATCGAAATTCAAATTCACCGGGTGAGACCCAAAACAGTCCTCCTTCGTCACGATATAAACCTCGGACGTTAGTTAGTTCCTAATTTTTAGGAATTCACTCATTATCCACTCCAAAAGTTTTACATGCCTATTTTAACCGTCTTAACTTTGAAAAAGTTGTGGTTTTACTAATTTTATTTTATCCATATTAATAAATCACGTGACCAACCACAGTGCAGACATACATAATCATCAATTAATTATATTAAACAGAAATTAATTATTTATATCAAATAAAGCATTATAGGCTACAATAGGTAGTTCATATTACAAATAAAACATAAGCTTTAAGTACAATAAGATAAATGATAATCATTAACAACCCTACACCTATCTACTCAAGCTCTCTCATAATATTAATATATATTTACATATTTATAAAAGCTCATATGTTAAGCTGGAGGAGGTCCTTCATTTGGTTGCAGTTGAAGACCACTTCTTATTACAGCACCTCCTGCGGGCATTAACAACACTACGAATCTCTTAATGACTCTCTTCTTACTTGCAATGGACTAGATATTTTAATTTGTTTGAGATGATGAGATTTCGATAAGCCTCTCTCTCTCTCTCTCTCTCTCTATATATATATATATATATATATATATATATATATATATATATATATATAAATTAAGGAGGAATATAACACTACCCGAGCACGCAGGCCAATACGGCGCGGGTTCGATTCCCGCATGGGGAGAGTAATGGCATTACTGGGAGAGTTACAGGGAGGTGAGCGACCCCTGTGTCTGACAGAGCTCCTGGCCCTCCAGGTTGGGGGTTGAGCATAGAGGTAATAACCCTATTTCGTCAAAAACACCTATTACGAAACCCAGGCGGCCAAAGATCTATAAGGTCTGTAGAGCCGATTGAAAAAAAAAAAAAAAAATATATATATATATATATATATATATATATATATATATATATATATATATATATATATATATATAGAAGAAGGGCTTTATTCTGAGATTAGGTTCCTCAAGAATAATACAATTGAATAAATAAAACAGAAAAATATCTGGCCACTACAAAATAAAAATTAATTAATGCATTGCTATGTATAGAGAATAAAGGGATGGATGGAAATATTTCCGATAGATGCCACATAGTTTGGTCCATATTAACATAACTAAGTTTTCATTTTTAATAAAAACACATTAGGCACGGAATCTTAGAGGCCTATAGCTGAGAAGATTGACTTTAGAGAGCCAAGAGGAGTCCACTAAAAGCACAATGAGCTGAAGGTGAAACAGTGAGGTTCTAAGAGTAGAATCAGAAGGTTCAGCTGAGCTGTGCATCCGAGACGTAGTCAGTGAGTATGGCAGGCAGTGCAGAAGCCCGCGGTGAGGAGACAAAGGAACGGCAAAGCGGCTAGTACCCGAGATGACGAAGACAACACCAGATAAGTCATAGTCTCTTACATTCATTGTGTGCATTATTGTTTAATATTATGTGGCACCATAGTAAGAGTTTAAATAAGCAAGTTAGAACCAGCAATCAAATGCAGATTTAGAGTCTATAGGTTTTTATAGTGAGAGTAATTTAGATTGTGAATTATTAAGCCAATAGATTAATTAATAAAATCCTCTTAAATAAAGTAAGATCTATTATTATATTTATCCTGCATGGAATCATATACTTTAGTTAAGTGAATTGGTAAACGCGGCACCCTTGGAAAGGATCTCCAATGGTATTTATAATATTCCAACATAGTGGCCATACTAGGGGGAGAGAGGGGTCTGTGGTCTCTAGCCTTTAAAATTAAAATACAGTTTGATGGATCGGTTTCCTTAAGGAACCCCCACCTGCCTTAGAAAAGAAGATCGCCAGAAACGTAGCAGTATATAATATTTTCAGTAAAATTAATAATCCAACAATAAAAATTCTCGTCTCGAAAAATATAATTAATCTGAATAAAAGAAAAAAAAAACGAAAATGAAAAATACAAAAATAATGAGTTGATTAGCATGGTTGAAGCTGGAGCATTAAAAACTATTATTTACTTCTGATCTAGATGTTAATCTTAAATTTAAATTCCGTACTTAGAGAGCGTCATTATGGAATGAAAAAACTTGCTGGGAAAGGAGGGATTTGAATGGAGATAGGGAGAAGCATGGCGGATATTAGAAGGAAAGTAATTCGAGAGCTCTACCCTCTCGAATTCCTTTCCTTGCATCCTTCCCTTTAGAGGGCAAGAAAGGAACGTTCGAATGTTTTGGTTCTATAGGAAGGGGTATAGAGGTCAGAAAGATGAAATAAGAAATCCGAAATAGGAAAGATCCGAGGAAATATTGTCTACGGTTGGAAGAGCCATTATAATTCGCCGTAAAGGTGGGACATATGATCCGTCTTGGGGTAACGAAGACAAATCTTAAAAAGCAGTTCATGATTCGGTTTAATATGTCCACGAGTACCTTTGAGAGTCTCGTATATCTCACAGCCATTGTCAATGTGGGGGAAGATAAGGGAGAAAGATACGATGAGTTTACGGATAGGTTGTGAAAGAAGATGTCGAGTAAGATAGAATGACTTAAGGATACTTATTGACCGTCGGGAAATTCGGTGCAATTTGGGGTTTTGGAACCTATGACGATGGCCTGAGTTTTCATGTACATAAACACACAGGCATATAACCAACAGTTTAAAAAAATATCTGATGTGGAGAACACATGACTTCCTTGTACGCCTATTAAACTATAAATCGGTGGCTCAAAAAGTGATCCTGAATTTGGTTACTAGTTTCCGAAGATTGCAATATCTCAAAAACGACACTCGGCCTCGCGACATCCATCTATTGACATACACACACACACACACAAATAGGGAGGAAAACCAGTATTTTACACTAAATTTTAACACTTAAAACAAGTAATAAAAATGTAATATAAGTTATAAATACCAAATTTGAGAACTTTTTCATGAAATAATATAATTTTTGATGGAAATCAATTATGACCTTCAAGTAAAGTACCACTTCCGGTGATTAAGCAGTGACCACAACGACGGGAGGTTCACAACTAGATTTTACAACAATCCTAAATACAAAATTTCAACTTTCTACGGCTAACCGTTTTTGAGTTATGCGAAGTACGAACAAACGTACGTATGTACAGACGCCACGACGAAACTAGTCAAAATGGATTCAGGGATGGTCAAAATGGATATTTCCGTTGAAATCTGAAAACCGAAAATTTTCACGATTACAATACTTCCTTTACTTCGCACAAGGAAATAAAAAGAATTGAATCTAAATTGCATCCATTATTTTTGGCTTTAAACAGAGAAAAAAGTGTCTGAAATCAGAGCTAATTTTCGTGTTGAACGGCGAAAATCCCTTCTCAGTGCGTGGAGATTTTTGAGCCAAGCTTGATAGCCTTGGCCAGGCTGTCCATCCCAATTCCACACTTACCGTGTTCCGGCGGCTGTAGAACATTCAGTGGCGGATCCAGTTAGTTTTTTTGGGGGGGAGGATGGGGATTTTTTCTAGGGAGGTCTAGGTCAATTTTACTGTCCCTTCTTTTTTCCCTCTCCTCCAATAAAAGTCAACATTCTTATAACAGCAATTCGAAATAAGTAACATCATCTTCTAACATTAACATTGACCGAACAATAAAAAAACAGAAACAAACAATTTTTACTTAGCATAAAAATTAAAATTCCGCTAGAAATTTGCCACACGGGATAAGTAACCTCCTTGTCACCCATACTCTATTTCCAGCCCTGTACCAGGGTAATAACATAATTTGGGATATTCTTAGGGCAGACCGAGAATATGTCATACATTTTTTGAATGTTTATTATTGTATATATTCTTCCTTTGAGGAACCAATGATATGGTAATATGGAAAGGATGATACGTAGAATTATGTGTTTGTGTTGTCTCATTCTGTGACATGAAGGATTACCAGAATATCTTACTGATTCATGACCCAATGACAAATAATACAGTTTGAACCAATTTAAAACTATTTTAACCATGATTAGTTTTATTTGTAAGTGAGACCAACGACTTGACCACTGGACCTTATAAATGAGTTTTGAGTTTTTATCAGGCTTAAAAATTAATAAAACGACAGAAGTTTAACAAACTTATATATATATAATTACACTTGGCAATTTTTACGATCAATTTCTCACAAAGTGAGATAAGGTTAATTTCTGTCCTACATAATGAATGATAATTTATTTACCGATTTACAGTTGCACGGGTATTGGTGCTAGCAGGTAAATTTCAAATAAGTTGTATTTTGTTGTAATAACACATTATACCATCGTTTTGTCAAATCGCAGAATTAATTCAGGGTTTTTAATAAAATTTAAAATTGAAACTGAATGAATTTTCAATGAGAAACTCAATGTACGTACACGCGAAGTAATAATATATTCCACAGTATTGGGTATCGATGACATCGTATAGGACAATGTGTAAATTGCATAGGCAAATATTTGCGTTTGCACGATTAATAAGTAATTGCCGTTTATAAACATATGAATTATTAGGAATAATGAGTTCGCATTGCGGATTGAAGCTTTTATTATGAGGCCAGTTATATTATATAAATTTTTTCTATTGCAAAAAATGGTTTATGGCACTATTTTATGGAGTTACCGACATTGAATATGGACGAACGCGGATGGACGTTCGTCCACGGAAGCCGAACAACAAAAGCTATAAACCTGACATTTCCATGTCTTCCTGCGACTGCTCGTCCCACAGGAATAAAAAATCATCAGGCAACATGTCCTATGTAAATTAGCGCGAATTGCAAGAGTTTCAGCGACCTTTGTTAGTGTTTGAGCTTTCGGAGTTAGAATTAGTGCCAGTGTTTGGCGACTATATTTGATTCCTTAGTTCAAGATTTAGCATTCTTAAGGCAAATCTCTGCTTCTTAATACAAAAAAACAAAACAACGATATTATATATTTCAATTGAGCCGATCTAAAAATAACTAATTGTCACCTCATTTTATCTTTATTGGAATAGCCTCTTCACAAACACACACCGCCATTAAAACACTGTAACATACAAAAATTATTTGTTATAAACTGATGTATTTGCAGGCAGAAAACGGCCTTACCAAAAATAGCCAGAGGCAGATTGGTGGAAAAATCCTCGGAGCTTGGATTTCTGGGAGGCCCGATAAGAGTCGACCAAAAAAAAAAAATCTGCATAGTCAAAAAGTTTTTTGAATAAATATATAACAATAAAAAAAAGTAATAAATAATCTATAATAAGCAATCTATAATAAATAATATCACATAGGGGAGACTCTAAGGACAATTTTGCCTACGTACATTTCATTTTAAAATTTGATGACAGTAGGGAATGTAGGGTAGTGGTTCCTGGCGGAAGTAACTGGCGATACTTAGCTGCTCATAGAAAGCTAGGCTCTTAGGAGACTCAAAGAAAGTGAATGTGACATTTTTACTCTTTTCTGAAGCCGTTAAGTAAAAAAAAAAATCTCATATATATTTATTTTTTTATTCCCTTCTTATTTTTTTTTTTAAAAAGATCTTTTGTCCTAGTCCTAGTTTAAACTCAAGGTATCGAAGATTTATTTTTGATTTTGAAATAATCGAAATCATAATCTTTCTGTTGCTATCCAACTTTAGAAAATAAAATGGCTTGATTTATACCTTCGGACACAATTTGTTTGTCAATCGAATATTTAACATTTTATATGAACTTTGCACGCTCCAATTTGGATTAATCAGTTCCCTAGAAATAATTATTTTTTTTACTGAGTAATATTACATTCTGTCTCAATATGGAACGATAGTAACAGTGAATAAAGAGATCATTCACACCAGATTATAAGTTCAAATGTCTATTCTTTTTATCAAGTTAACTTTTTTACTTCCTTGTACGAAGTAAAGGAAGTATTGTAATCGCAAAAATTTTCGGTTTTCAGAGGTTGGAACCTGCACCGATGCCTCAGAGGAAGAGTAATATCCCAATCTGCCGGGACAGGAACCAGCTTGACGACACGGAGGGGGAAGAGGAGCCCTTCGTGGTCGTCAAGAAGAAAAAGAGGAAAAAAGTAAGGATCCAACTGGAAGACCCTGAGACTGAGGGGGAGAAGGAGGAGAGGAAGAAGCCAAGGATGAAGCTGACCTTTTCCGGAGTCCTAGGCCGGGTCTCATTGGTGGTTCCCAAGAGGCCGGAGGAGGCCGCCACCTATATTACGGTGTAAGGGAAGGGCCCGGCGGAAGGACAGAAATGGGACGTCGGCAAGATCGAGCAGTTCCCCACCCAGAAGGAGCTGAGTGAGGTCGGTGTCGGAGTCAAGATGGTAAAGGTGACTCAGGGGGGCGCTGTACTGTTCAAGACTGATGGACCGGAACAGACGAGAAAACTCCTGGACTGGGGAAAATTCGGGCTAGAAGCCAAACTGGCCATGACCCGGAGGCCTCGAATGGAGGTCAAGGGTGTACCATCCCACTGGGACGAGGGTATGTTGGAGAGGTTCCTGTGGGGGAAGCTAAACATAGAGTGCGAAGAGAGGAAGAGAAGAGATTGGCTCCGACCCTACTTCTCTACCAACACAAGAAGAAGCGTGACCAAGACATGGGTCGTGGAGACCCATCCAAGTATGAGGTTTGCCCTCATGAGCCTGTCCGAGGCGGACGTCAGTGGACGGTGGTGGAGCCTCTCGATCACGGACTACCTTGACCCCCTTCTCTGCCTACGATGCCAGGAGTACGGCCATCCAGCTAGGACCTGCACGAAGGACGTCGCGTGCAGGTGGTGTACTGAGACCGGGCACAAAGCCAATGAGTGCCCGGAGAGGAAAAGAGGGATGGCGCCCTGTTGTACAAATTGCAAGGCGAAGAAGAGAGGAGGAAAGGAGGCCCAGTACGTGACGGGAAGCAAGGAGTGCTCCATCCACCTTAGGAACATGCAGCTGTTGGCGAAGCGTACCCGATATGCGTAGGCTGCAGATTCTGCAGGTCAACATGGGCCGAAGACGAGTGGTCGCGGACGAATTACGTACTCTCGCCCGAAGTATCGACATCATGGCGATCCAGGAGCCATGTTGTCGGAACAATGTGGTCGCAGGATTCGGTGTAGCGTCGAGGGTAGTCACTCTGAGCAGTGGAAAAAGGAGGCCCAGAGCGACGATAGTGATTGTTAATCCAGCCCTCCACGTGATGGAACTGAAGAATTTCACCACGGCATATCAAGCGGCATGTTATGTGAGATGGGGGGGCCCATCACCTTTTCCCTCGTGTCCACATACATGCCGCCGAGACCGGCTAACGCCGAGGACACGGGAAGCTGTCGCGCAGAGATACAGGAACGCTGTCGCCTGTTCTATGCTATCGTCTGTTCCGACACGAATTCGTGGAGCACGGCCTGGGGTTCGGTTCGCACTGACGCCAGAGGAAGAGTAGTAGAGGACAGCCTGGCGAGGTGTCAGCTCGTGGTAGTTAACGTGCCCTCTGGCCCAACGTTTGTTGGAGCGAGGAGCCAGAATTGGATAGATGTGACACTCGCCAGTGCTGCAATGGCGCGGCGCATTGCGGACTGGACCCTACGGTCTGACACGAGCTCCGACCACAGGGTCATCGCATTTAGTGTGGTGCAGGAGGAATTCGCCCTTGAGATAGAAAAGGGCTTCATGATCCGAACGGCGGATTGGAGGGCCTTCTCCAGCGAGCTGGAGAGTGTACTCGCGGACAGAGAGTGGGAAGAGATGGCGCTGATGGAGGTGGAGTTAGAAATTGACCACAGGGTGGCAATGCTGACGGGCGCCATCACAGAAGCGGCGAGTGCATCCCACCGCCGTCGGAAGGCGAGAGTACGTCTGTCTCATGGTGGACGCCGGCCCTAACCCAACTGAAGAGGGAGTACTATAGGGCGAGGCGTAGGTACCAGGAATGCAGAGACGACGAGTTGAGACCTGCACTCCGTGAAGAGACCAAGCGTAGGTATAGGGTGTACCGAAACGGTGTGCGTCACCAGAAGAAAAGTTCCTGGGACGAATTCATCGTTGAAGAGACGGAGAAGAATCCCTGGGGAATACCGTACAGAGTGGCACTGGGCAAGGTGAAGCCTCTCACGATGATAGCTTCCCTTAGAGTAGGAGGAGCCCAGGCAACCACCCTGGAGGAAGCTGCGTCAATGTACGTAGACTTCACATACCCCAGGGACGATCCGTCCCAGGACAGCGAGGCAGACGCCATGGTGAGACGCACCACGGTATACCCACCAGGTACCGAACTAGGCCCACCATGGTACATATGGGAACTGAGGTCTGGCCGTTGAGAAGCAGAGGATCGGGAGAGCTCTAGGACTGGATGGGATAGACCCTGCGGTTCCCAGGAACAGTGCCCCGTACGTAGAGGACAAGCTCCTCCGGATATACAACGAGTGATAAGCGGTACTTTCCGAGCAAGTAGAGGACCGCAGACTTGAGATTGCTCTACAAGGGAGAAGGGAAGGACAAGGAATCGCCTAGGGCATATAGGCCGATATGCCTCCTCCCTGTCGTTAGTAAAGTCATGGAGCACCTGATGGTCGCGCTACTTCGCCCAATCCTCAGTGCAGCTAGCCATCCACGGAAATTCGGCTCGAACCGTGGCAAAGGAACCACAGTCGCGCTGTTGAGAGTGTGTAGGGACGTGCAGGAGAGGGCGGAGAAGTACGTTATGTTGATTCTCTTTGACATATCCTCCGCCTTCGACAGTGTATGGTGGCCCTACGGGCTCCAGCGGCTGCAAGAATTCGACACCCCCAGCAACTTGTACTCCCTCGTGAGTGGTTACCTCAGCGACAGGAGTGTGAGGATCAGAGGTAGCTACTACGAGGTAGAGCGAGAGGCTGTCCACAGGGCTCTGTCCTGGGTCCGGCCCTTTGGAAGCTCGTCTTCGACCAGCTGCTGGGGTAACTGGAAGAAAGAGGGTTCCTTGCCACGGCCTACGTCGAATACCTGGCGCTCATAGTGGCCGAGAATAGCAGAGCCAGGCTGAAAACGCAGGCGGAGAGGTGCGCCGGTCTCGTATCGGAATGGTGCGTGAGGAAGAAGCTGAGCATGGCCGCGGCCAAGGAGGCCAGAGGGTGAGGATGGGTGAGGAGGTGACATACCTCGGAGTGAGGATGAGGAGAAACTTCGACGTCACCCCTCACCTGGAGTACCTCAAGGATAGGGTGACCCTGTCTGTCAATGGTTTGTGTAGAATTGGGGATGCGTTTTGGGGCCTCAGATACCCAGCTACAATGACCATCTACAAGAGAGTGGTCATGGGTATCTTGAGGTACGCATCAGCATGGAGCCAACACCTACCTCAGCTGCAGAGGAGGAGACTGACCACGATCCTGAGACTGGCTCTGCTTAGGGTCACGAAGAACTACAGAACGGTATTGCATGAGGCGGTGCAGGTGCTGGCCGGAGCGATGCCCCTGGACCTCGTCCTCAAGGAGGACAGGACGAAGTATGATGTGAAGAGGCAGGGGCTCGACGCGCTTCCGGAGGGACTCCGTAACAGAGTTGGCGAGACCCTCAACCAATGGAAGAAGATGTTAAGGGAGGATACCATCGAGGAGTGGAACAGACTGTGGGTAGGTAGCCAGAAGGGAGCTACCTTGAGGAAGTTCTTCCCTACCGTCCAAGCAAGATTGAAGGCGAGATGGGTCCTCCCCGACAACTGGGTCTCGCAGATGCTGACAGGGCATGGAGGTTTCCGGGGGAAACTGCACGACCATGGAAAAGACATAGACCCCCGGTGGCCCACCTGAAACAGCAGAACACGTCATCGTATCCTGCACCGCAGTAGAAGGACACCGTGCCAGGTTGTCGAGAAAGACCGGGATCTTCGCCCTCGCCGAGTCGGACTTCCCCCGTCTGATGGAGGAAGAAGTGTACCCCTTCTTCAAGGAGTTCATATACGGGTGGAAGGAGGTGGTTGGCCCTGAGCACTTCACACTGGGAAGAGCCAGACCGCCCGACGTCGGCGAGCCTGAGGATAGTTGATGGGACCCGGACGGAAGCAGTGGACCGGGAAGGCTGGACCGGCTTCTGGACGGATGCAGCCAGTGAGAGGATCCGGACGGATGCGGTGGACCAGGAGGGCTGGACAAGTATCTGGACGGATGGAGTTGAAGAAGGGATCCGGACGGATGCGGCTGACCAGGAGGGCTGGATGGCACCGGACGGATGGAGAGGATAAGGTGCAGCCCTAAGGTGTGCAAACGCAAAAATCCATGATATAATAGCTATTTCCGGTTAGTCCGATGAGCTGTATCTTTGCTAATACCGGTCCGATTTTGGTGATTCTTTTATTGTTTTTTAGATAGTTTAATTATCTTTCATACAAGTGCATGGATGATTTACCATAAATTGCACGCTTTTGAAGTTATGCGTAAATAAAATATTCTTTTCATCAAAACTTTTTTCCCTGCAATTCCTCGGTGATTTACTACATAAATGAAAAGTTAAAGGCCTTTATGAAGAATAATTTAGCCAAGTTTCATCAAAATCGTCAGAGCCGTTTACGAGAAAATGTAAAAAATTGTAAAATCCATGATATAATTGCTATTTCCGGTTAGTCCGATGCGCTGTATCTTTGCTAATACTGGTCGGATTTTGATGATTCTTTTATTATTTCTTAGATAATTTAATTACCTTTCATACAATTCTACACATAATGTACCGTAAAATGCATACTTTTTAAGCTATGGGCAAATAAAATATTCTTTTCATCAAAACTTTTTTCCCTGCAATTCCTCGGTGATTTACTACATAAATGAAAAGTTAAAGGCCTTTATGAAGAATAATTTAGCCAAGTTTCATCAAAATCGTTAGAGCCGTTTTCGAGAAAATTGTAAAAAAGTGTAAAATCCATGATATAATAGCTATTTCCGGTTAGTCCGATGCGCTGTATCTTTGCTAATACTGGTCCGATTTTGATGATTCTTTTATTATTTCTTAGATAATTTAATTATCTTTCAGACAAGTACATAGATGAATTACCATAAATTGCACGCTTTTGAAGTTATGCGTAAATAAAATATTCTTTTCATCATAACTTTTTTCCCTGCAATTCCTCGGTGATGTACCATATATATGGAAAGTTAAAGGTCTTTACGAAGAATAATTTAGGCAAGTTTAATCAAAATCGTTTGAGTCGTTTTCGAGAAAATGGTAAAAATGTGTAAAATCGATTATATAAAGTGGCACTTCCGGTTAGTCGATTTTGACGAAAATGTTGCTGTAACATCACATGCATGTGCTAACCTTAAATATGGAATTTGAGTATCGTATAGCTTTCCGTTTTTGAGCTAGACTGATCACATACACACAGAAGCACAGACACACACACACAGACACACAGACCATTTTGCGAGACTTGGTCATTTGGACTCAGGGAACCTTAAAACATGTATTTCCGTTGAAAACTCGAATTCGAAAATTTTCACGATCGCAATACTTGCCCTTACTATATACTTCGTATGTAGGTAAGGGGAAGTTAAAAATTCTATCTTTTTTGGCTCTCGGTGAAGTTGGGGTCTTCCGGTGCATGGACTGGCGCTTTGTTTCCGAATCATAAGTAAAAAACCACGTTTCATCACATGTTACCGTGGAAGCTGTAAAAGAGAAAGCGGCACGCGTCCTGAAGCAGCTACAGAAGATGACTTCCAGCACTGTTTCCAACAATGGAAAATTCGCATGGAGCGTTGTAGGGATAGAGAAGGGGTGTATATTGAAGGTCAGTCTCGTTATTTAATAGCCACACCTCGTATATGAGTCTGCATATTGGAAAGTAACACTAAGAGAAAAACTCAAAAGAGAAAGAGAAAATACAATAAAAGTTGTAGAGCATCCAATACTGCGTTCATAGAAGACATTTTTTAAAATTCTGTTAAGAATACCTCTCTAATAAACCTCGAATTCCTTTATACGAAATTAAAGCTAAATAAAGAAAGGAGTTCTCCAGGAAGTGAGGTATCTTTAGCCCATCAGGGAGATGAGGAAAACATTTACAAGTAAAGAGTGATTTAATAAAAATTGAATAAAACTTTTCACTGTTGGTCCCTCCAAAATTCCTTGGTCCTTCCAATGGATTTAATTAAGCCAAAATATATTTGTTAATGGAAATTTTGTATATTTTACGATGGTGCAATTTGAACTAAATTACCTTGAATACTTATTGAGTGATCGATTCCTATTCATTAAATAACGTGATTCACTTTAAAATAATATTAAACTTAATTTTCATGCTGTTCTTTGAGGAACCGGATCATCGGATCACATGGTCCGTATGAACTTTTTTGTTGATCTTAGGTTCAATACCATCTCATTAAATAATTCCTGTGACTTACGGGGCATACTTATTCAATTTTTGTAAATTCAATTTATTCATGCATTTGCCCACATGTATGGTCAAATCGAATTGATTCGATTTGAGTATTGTTTTTACTAATTACTGCGTACTAATTAACACTCAAGAAATCCGTAGTCGGATTTTGTCGACATTTATGTTCGAAAAAAAAGTTAGTTTAAAACGGTTTGCCCTATAATCTTAATGAACTAAATATGATAAATTTTATCATTTAATTGAATTTCAAAACATAAGTACTCTCAAAATCCGATAGTGAATGGAAGTTAATTTCAATTACTAGCTATATTGGTAATTAATTTGTAATTAGTAGGGATAATATACTGATGGGATTTTAGATATGAGGCAATAATTAACGTCAAAGGAGCCCATAGGAATTAAGAATGATTTATGGAAAATAAACCGTAAGCGATCACTATAAACTTTGTGGAAAAGAGGAGGAATTGCTCACTTAGACTTGGGGACTAGTGCTTCATGTTTATAGCACCATAAAGCATCCCCTTTGGACTGTTGTGTCGGGATATAATGTGGCCCGCGGGCTATGTCTCAAGTAATGCTCTTCACTCCCGCCAACCTTTACGAATGAACGTCGTCTGGTGTTAGGGTATAACTATGTGGGTGTATATAGGTAGGTGTTTGGAAAAAATTAATATTCATTATTTGATCCAGTGACAAAATTCTTAATGACAAAATTTCGTATAGAAATATTAAGATTTAGGTTTAGGTTTAGTTTGCTTCCACTTTTCTATCTGCAAAGGTCTCATCCCTGTACTACCACTCCCAGAAGTCCATTAGTAGCAATATAACTCATATTTTAGCAAAAAACCAAAAACACAAATATTGATAACAACTATACTAATCACGAGGAATTGCTGGTTTATATGGCGTACTAACTCAAGACAAGTGAACTTCAAATAGCTCTATCAAACTGGATTTCGGTATATTGATTTGAAATTTGGACATAATTCAGATGGCAAAGAAGATAAAAATGAGTTTTCCGTAAAAAGGGCACACGAGCTCGAGTCCTCCTTTTGTACCTACCTTATGATATGTATTGATATGCGTTATTCTTGGGTATTATTGGTTTTAAATCAAATATTACATATAACAGGCCGAAGGGTAGACTGATGATTGAGGGACAGGCAGGTATACCGACCATCCCTTGTCAAGGAAGGATAATTGACATGTGACAGCAGCCGTCACCACAACACTTACCTAGCCTTTACCCTCAAAAATACGAAATAAGTTATTTAAAAACCTATATAGAATTGGGCAGTGTGATAAAGGCAAGATGTAGTCCGTCCTGGAAGACGTAATCAATTTTAGAAAACCAGTCACCCTGGGATCCTGGCTGGCATACCGAAACAACGGCGGAGGCCGGGAATTACGATATGACGAGTTTGATACAATTTCTTTACCCACGGCAACTTGAGTCTTAAACATACCTTACGAACTCACAAAACTGACACTAAAGCATATTGTATCAATGCATACTATACTCCATATACTATACGCCATTCTCTAGAGCCAAAACTGAGTAACAAAGAAGATGAAGTAGACAGTTTTTTAAAATATATAAAAGACATCAATATTTTCCTTTTTATTATATTTCTTAAATTATAAGGGATTTTAATGAGGTGCATGGAGAGATGCGGTTTATTATTACATGAAAATAAAAGAATGTTTTACAAAAAAAAAAAAGGAAGATAATGGAATCGTTTTGTTTTTTTCTTTTACATTCTGAATGGAATAAAAATGCTTTCTTGGAAAACATTTGAAATAATCCCTCTATTTTCAAGAGCTTTTATACACCATTTTCAGACTATTTACTTAGTCCACACTGTGCTCTTTGAAAACATTTCTCAATAGCAATGTTTTCATAACTCGATACACACATAATTTTCCATAAAATATAGACATATTCCTTTAAATAGATATCTTTTATTTATTTATTTTTGAATACTGGCAATTTACAAAATAAGTGATATTTGTCGACATACAATGGTATAAATATTTTATATATTCCTGATTAGAGTAGTATCAGTGTTCATAGCCAATTTTCGATATAGTTGGAAGAATGGAAGAGCAAAGATATGAAGGGAATAAACATGAAGAGTAAAAATATTGAAAGAAATAGCTAAAAATATTTAAAAAAGTGATGATACAAACTAATTACAATAATTTGTAGATAAAATAAAACAGAAATATTGTTTTAAATATATGTAGTACTATATATGGTCATTATACGAAAGTATGACTGTAATAAGTAAAATTACAGTCTCATGAAGAAACTAGGCTTTTTTTTTTTGTTCGATGCAGTTCGCAGACATTTTTTCATTATGTTTTATCAGGGGTTAGCTGCCATGTTTATAATAATTGTATATATGTGAAGATGTTTTAAACATGAAAGTCCTAACTCCCCTAAATGCCCCATTGCTTGAATTTTCCACATTAACTATTAACTTATTAGCTGCCTGAAAACCTAACCTATCGCTATCAAAATTAAATAAATTTGGTGTGCAAGCAAGGTCAGCATTTTCAGAAAAGAAATACAAATTCCTCACAGAATGATTACGTTGAAAATTGGTTCAATAAATTGCCTGTCTCTTGGGCATGTATCTTACTCCCTCACTTTTTCAAAAGTTGGCGCCAAGTAAACTGCTGTAGAAAGCAGTTGGCAAGCCTTTCCAGATATCTTCAAACCAAATTGTAACTTGAGAGAAACTTATTTAACTATTATTATTATTTTTTTTTTACATTTAATTAAAAAAATAATGTTACAGTAAACTGAAACTAACATTAATGAAAAATTGAAGAGATATGAGACATTCAATAATCTATCACAAGCTAAAAATAACAATTACACTCTATAATAATCAATAACTAGAGCATGCATATACTTAAAAAATATATGTATTGTATATATTTAAATGTAATGGGATTATATAGAAGATTGTTGCACATTTCAAGTTCAGAGAATATGAATGGGTACAAGAGATTGTTTCGCGATAATTTATATACATTGAAGGCATAAATCCATCTTTCCCTAGAGTCTGGAGATATATTAAAGTTTAAAAAGGAAAATTGTAAAAAATATATTCTCATTCATATCCTCTGAACTTAAAATGCGCAACATCTTATATATATGTATATATATATATATATATATATATATATATATATATATATATATATATATATATATATATATATTTTTTTTTTTTTTTTTTTCTCTTGCATAGTAACCCTGTACAGTTTCTAAGTATTTCTAAGTATTTAGAAAATGTGCATATTACATGCGAAACCGTAAAATTAGACCTTAATTCGCGAATAAATCAAAATCTTGCCATAGAATTATTATGTATACACTGAGTTTTTTTTTCAGAACGATAAAAATAGCTGCCTGCAATGCTTCAGAGCATTTGATTAAAACCACTTTTTATATAAAATACTGCTAGAGCGATCTGCTACTTATAAAGTGATCTGCGACTGAAATACTGCTGGAAGATATTGGATCACCTTTTGACCTCATTTTTAAACTCTAAAGTTTATAAACAGCTTATAAAGGATCTTTCTATTTAAAGTGTAAAGACTGAAGGCTAACCTAAAGAGAGAGAGAGAGTTAATATGGGCTTTATTGCGAAGAGGACATTGACGAAGCACTGCCGGTAACTTTTATATTTCTCCGGGCTCTAGGGAAAGATGGATTTATACCTTCAAGTTTTTTCATTTCATCTCGGGCAGCATCAGTCTTGTTTTCCTATCTCAGCAACACAATACCCTCGCGGGGCATACTCTCAGCTCAGGGATCTTTTTTCTTTAAACGAAGTTTAGATAAAGATGACTTAAAGGAGGTCCTAGAAAACTCAGCTTCAATAAAAGAACACCCTTGCTCAGGCATGATTCGAGCTTATAGTACTTCTAGTACTTACTAATGAAAAATAAAAAATTATTAGAGTTTTCTGTGTATTAGAATAATCAAATACTCTCCTTTCCATTTTTCTTTTCTTCACTGTTTGATGCATGTTTTTCTCATATTGCTTGGCATTTGACGATTGTCTGTAACGTATATTTTTGCGACAAGTAAACAAAATAAACATTTACCTGGCACTATTGCCATTTACAAATACGCTTTAATTAGAATGTCAAGCCTTGTGCAGGATAGCAGCGATGCAGTTTTGATTTGTTTATTTTTAGTTTGTTCCACGGCGTAAAGCTATAAATTATAATATTGGATTTCATATCACGTTGTGACATGTGATTACCAGTATTAAAACAAATCACTGCAAGACCTTTTTTGAATTATAGTTAATTAAATATGATTATTCGATCTCAGCGATTCTTATAGCGATGAAGCATATTAATGAATAATATATATTAAAAAAATATGGTAAAATAGACAAAATGAATGGAAGGAACACTGAATTCTGTGAATGTTTTTCTTATATTTGTTTTCTTTATTTTTTTATCTTCTATTCGAACTTTTTTTTCTTTTTTTACGAAGCCAAATATACAGAAGGTAGACTTAAAAACGGTCCCTTCCAAAGGTTTGTTTAAGGAGTGAAAATATTCCGACTTACATGGAACTTATTATATATGCACATACATAATTAATATGAGGGTCGCGTCGTCTAAAAACTATAGCAGCTCCTCTCTGAACCAAGGGTCAATTTATATTAAGTAGAAAAATGTCAATAAAAAATATTCCTCCACCAGGCGGTGTATTTGACGTTTAATTAGCATAGCGATTTTACTGATTGATTTATGTAACATGAATATTCAAATTTATTACTAACAGATAATAATATGAAAAAAAAATCAAAATACAAAAGTATAAACTAATTGTAAAATAAATATATTTATTTTAAAATTACAATTGCGTGATTAAGTTTTTGGAAATTTTATATCCTTATACCTATACTTTACATTATTTTGATGTCACAAAATCCTGATATTGCTTTGGTGCTGGTGATTTTGTAATAATGTTAAAAAGTAAGTATTAACACTAGAGTAGACGCGTAGGGTACAGGTGTCACCCAGCAGCCTTTAACGTAATATGCCCCATTATGTATTTATATTGCGGACATAAAATTTCTATTAGCAGGCTTCAGCGTAAATTATCAATATCCAATCCTAGACAGGATTGGATATTGCTAATTTACGCATTACTTCCTTCAGTCACTTCTAACTTAGCTTTTCAATTTGAGTTGGGGTACAAATGTCACCCACGCTTCTAATTACATTTTATTTATTTTTTCTATTGAAATTGTAATTTTACTTTCTTTCCAGGTATGTAAACTGATTGTTTTTATGAGAATTTTAGAAACACTTCTTTTATTATTTTTTTTTTTTAAATTGAATAATTTATGTGATTTTATATTATTGAATATAGTCTTATGTACCCATGCTAATCTTGCGAATGTGAAAATTTCGATTTCTTATTTTTCGTTAGTATTTCGGTTCATACAACCTGTAGTAATGTTACGAAAGGGTTACTATATTAGAAAGTGCTGAACGGTTGCATTTTTTCGAAAAACGTCAAAAAATCTGAGTCTTCCATGTTAAAGTAAATAATATACGTATTTTTATAGGTAAAATAATGAATACACATGAAACTATGACATAAAATAAAAATAAAACAATATTTAAAACAATCGAAATAAACTCTTATACACAGAAGAATGTAACAGTTTTTTTTGCTTCCAGAAAAGTAGAGATTTTTACATTCGTAAGTTTACCATGGGAACGACGATATATATATATATATATATATATATATATATATATATATATATATATATATATATATATATATATATATATATATATAAAACTTTAACATTCAAACAATTATGATTTTTCTAATAATTTTTTTTTTTTTTTTAATTAAATCCAATAATCGATCATTTAAAAGATAACGGTTTTATTTCTTTCAGTCCAAAAAAACATTTTATTATCATGTATATCATATATTTCGTTGGAGTAGTTTGGTAGATATACTTAAAGAAGGAAGTTGGTCGGGAGTTGCGGTCAAAGACTAACACAGTAATAAGTGAGACTTATTTATTTTGTGCCAACGTTTCGGCCTAAATTTTAGGCCAGTTGGCGCTCGGCTATGAGCCTCTCTGCCCAGATGATGGCCTAAGACTTGGCACAAAATTAATAAGTCTCACTTATTAATGTGTTAGTCTTTGATCACACCTCCCCCCTCGACCAACTTCTTCTTTAAGCATTTATTTCGTTATTTGTTTTTTTAATGTCAAACGCTAACATTGGATGCAGCATTTACTGAAAGAGCTTGAAGAAGAAAAGGAATTAAAAGAAAAATCAAATATCAACTGTTAACTGCTTTAATGTAAATTTTGAATTGATAAAAATAATTTAAATAAATTAAAATAGTTTTTTTTTCGCTTTCTATGTGGACGTTTATGCCTTACAAACAAAAAACTTGTTATAAATAGAAGAAAAATAGTTTTTATTTTGTTTCAAACATATCTACCCTACGCACCTAAATGGGTTGCAAGAAATCATGCGTCTACTCCAAGGTTAATTTTAATATGTAAGGGTTATGAAACAATATAGATAAATAGGCTGAACAATAATAAATCAACTTAGTGTATATTATATATTTTACTATTTTAACCCGGGTTCAACACCGATGAAATGTTGTCAGCACCCAATTCCAACCATCAGGTTTTTTCTCAAATCATTGAATTATAAATTACCCCTTTTCAGCTGCTGGATGTGACCCAGTAGATTAATGCAGAGTTGATCCTCAGCTGAGAGAACGGTAAATAAATTGTATGATAACAAACGGGCATGAGCCTGGTCGCGAGATTTAGCAGTGTAATAATTTATCCACTGAGCTACTCCTATAATAAATTATCCCCAAAAATATAAAATTACATTTTTGCCTACCGTTTTTCCTAATCACCTGTAGTGTGCCAAAATAATTATTTATATAAATCAATGGGATACAAGTAGAAATAGAACCCTCATACAAAAAATAATATAATCTAGAAAAATCTCTTGTAAGTAAACTAAATGCTTATATATACAGGGTGTTCAAGACTAGATCGTTGACCGTTTCTTACAGTACATTAAAAATAATACAAACTTAGTTCTTTGAAATTTTTCAGCGTCATTCGCACCGAAAAGCAGAGGAACCCACCATTGATTGTCTTTCGTTAATGCTCCTTCATATTCGACATGCTTTTCTTGGATTGGTGCACCGAGCGGCAATGACATTCCTGTTCCCCTCCTCCCAATCTTGGGAGAAAGAAACGGTAATCAAGCACACACCACACTCCAGAATTCTACCCCGACCTTTTCAGTAAAACAAGATTATCTCAATTAATACTAAACACATAGAGTAAATACTAAATACTTGGAGTAATTTTTGATGAAAGGCTTTCTTTTTGAGGAAAATGAATATTTGTCTGGAGCAGTTTTTTGTGATTAGTGCCTTACCAAAGCGCCGAATCGACATTTTTACCGATCTAACACCCCTTTCCAATTTAATTTTCTACAAGAATCCGTCATAAAATATACTCCATTCTATTACAACTTACGTTATGTGCAATGGAGTTATACTGGAAAAAGTTAGGGGGCTGAATATGAGCTCAAAGAAAACTTCAGGCTACACAGTTGCGCTCCATCAAGTTTCATTCCTAAATTCCAAAAATTGAGGAATTCAAGACGGACACTTGAACACACTGCATACCCTAGAGCTCAATAGCTTAAGGAATTTTCAGACTTTTCGTATAAGAGTGAGAATCTTTAGATATTTCCATTATTAACTCTTCTTCCAAAAAAAAAAAAAGTGTAAAATAGAAAATTGCGGTTTAAGAGTTTAAAATTGTCCCAGTCATGAAAATGTTCATAAGAAATGTTTTTGTACTTATTAAAATTATATAAAATCCATTTTATTATTTTTAGGAATTGATAACTAATTTTTCTGTGAACAGTAGACTTCGCTAAAAAGTCTAAAATCTGCTCTTTATTGCAGCTTTTAAAGATTTAGCCAATGTTGCTATTCATATAGAAGCCAATATTGTTTCCAGCGATACCGGGTATCATTTGTCTTCAAGAAGGTATCTTTTTATCCCCCTCCTCACTTTATATTATCGTACATATTCTTCATCTTTTTATTCCAATCACAGCGCAAACAAAAAAGGCTTTTCATAAGCATCTTTCGCCTCTGTTTACATTGTCCTCTTGTACTCCACTGTAAGTCAGAGGAAGCCAAATTTTGGAAATGTGGTCGAACAGATGCGTTTGGCGATAATCGCCTAACACACATGTAGATAGACGGACGCACAGACGAGTTACTGAGTGATCGAGTTGAAATAGCACCTCGTTTGCGCTCGGTCAATTATGTACGCAAAATTAAAACATTAAAATCTTAAAACTAAAGATTTTACTAATTTAACTATTAGATGAAATCAATTGGAAATTTCACAATTGCTGTCTTTATTCATTATTAATATATTGCAGAGGAACCTAGAAGAATTACCTAGTCCAAATGCGATAGAGTTTATTATTCTGTTTTTTAAAAAACAAATTTCACTGGACTTTCTTAACGCAATAATTAGAGGAAAAATAGTAGAAGCAAATTGTATATGTTTATGTTTAAGATTTGATGAAAATAATAAAATATTACCTAATAGCGCTTAAAAATACGAAAAAAATGAGTTTTAAACAATGGAAGTATGTCAGCTGTTTGTAAAAAAAAAATATAGTTACGAAATATAGGCATTATTGGACAGTTAATTACAGGGCTTGTAATTATCGCAGAAGCCTTAAATTGTGTTGGGAGCCTTAAATTGTGGCTTTTGTGAGAGTCTATCCATATTGTATGCAAAAAAATAATGACTTTTTTCAGAAATTGAGAAAATGTAAAAACAGGTGTTCCGAATAAAAGATTTGAACCAGGACCAAAATGGTCCCAGAGCCATTTTTTACAGCGCTATTTGTTTCCGAGGAGTTTCCCTACAACTGAATTTTCATGAAATGTATGTGAGGTTCGATTAAATACCTAAAAAACGCTCTTTATCGCTATGGCCGCTAGTGTCGAGGTAGAGTTGGAGAAGCGACGAAGAGAGGGGGGAACTCTTGACGACCGGGCATTGAACACTGGAAAGTGATAAAGAGAATCTTCCCCCGCTATTTCGTCCCTTCCCGTACTCTTCCTCGCCACTAGCGGCCATGAGAGAAAAAGCCCTATGTTCAAAAGGCTTTTTTTTAGGTTTAAAATCGAGCATCACAAATATTTTATAAAAATAGGGTTGTAGTGAAACTACTCAGGAACAACTAGTGCTTTGAAAAATGGCTCTATGACCATTTCGGTCGATTGAATATATATATATATATATATATATATATATATATATATATATATATATATATATATATATATATATATATATATTCAAAAAGCCTTGTAATAAAATGTCCAAAAATGACCATATTTCGCGGTTTTAATTTCTTTTTGCGAAAAATTGTGGACTTCAATTTTTCTGTATTTTTAAACGCTATTACGTTAAATTTTTTAGTTCTCTTAAACAAAGTTTTTTTCACTTTTTTCATCTTAAACGTGAACATATCAAAATATGAATTTTGTTCACCATTTTGTTACATACCGATTTTTTCTAAAACATATTCAATTTGTTTCTACTATTTTTCTTCCTAATTATCACGTCTAGAAAGTGCATCGGCAATTTATTTAAAAAAATAAACTATCGCGCCTGTACTATTAAACTAATGAACTACCTATTAGAGATGAATGAAAGAACATCTCTTGGAGATTGACACATGCATAGTAACGATTAAAAAATAACCTTTATCATATGAATTATATGAACTTTTTAGTGAATGAACGTTTTACAAAGTTGGTACCTGATACTTCAATGGGTTTTGAGGGAAACTTGTTTTTTTTTTGACTTATCACAAACTTCTTCAAATATTTTTTCGTTAGCAATCCCATTTTTCTAGGAACCGAATATCTTACGCAATCAATACTTAAAAAATATCCGGCATTGTACCTACTTTACTTTGACAAAGCAAAATATGGAGCGTAAATTACGTTTAATTTATTGAAGCTATAAATAAAATTAGAGAAAAAAAAAACAGTAACGCAGTGGTAGCCTGGACACTAAACCATATTAAAGGGAGACATAAAGGAGCATTATCCGGCTAAGTACTACACCAGCGGCCTCTCAAACTCCAGCGCTGTAATTCATTTTTACAACATGAAAATTTCACTCTTCTAGCTCGCTGTAGTTCGTCAAGTACATCCAAAACAGTAATAAAACTACGATTACCTCGTGTCGTAAAGCGGTACATCGCAACATAAAAATATAAAGTCTCTCATAAACATAAATAATTTTATGAAGTTCAGGTAATGTATTGATGAAATATCACCAGTTACTGGATAAAGAATATAACTTGATAAGATATCACATGCATCATAACAATTGTACTACAAAAATATTTTAATGATTTAGATTATTTTTCTGTGAGCAACTTTTTACAGATTTAAAAAATAATGGATATTTGACAGATAAACTGAACCGACTTTCAATGATTTATTAATGAATCTACTGTGCTTAATTAAAGAATACAGGCACAAATGAATTTCAAAATCATAAGTTTTACGTAAAGACTCATATGTATCTCAAATTGTTTTCGAAATTAGTAAATGATACACTGAAAAACTACTTTTTATTATTTAAAAATGACGATTTTAGTTTAGGATAGCTGAAATGTTGGATGCAAGAACAACACAGCTCAATTTTTAGTAATTTTCTAATAGCTATAAAAACAGTATACAAAAATTATGAATATAAATAATTATTTATTAGTATTATTTCTACAGTATTTATTAATCAAGTAGTTCATAATTATTAAGACATTCTTGATTAATTAATTCTATTTGCAGCAGAATTTTCAATTTTCTTATCCTCCATAGGAATAAATTAATTTTCGAGCCACGTATTGCATATAAAATGTTTTATTGAATGGTTTCTACGTTTTACTTATCCATAAAACTATATTTTTTCAAAATACGTGATTTTACATAAGGAACATGTTTAACATAAGGAATAGTACTTTTCAGTATGAAAAAACCTCATAATAAGTGACAGAAGTTTTAAGAAATACAAATCATTGTTGTAATGCATCGTCTACTGCAGTGTGACAACTGATATTATTCACTTCTAGATGAGGTGTTCGCATTATTTTCCTTGATTGGTCGGTTAAGTCGTGATACCATTTGGCAGTACATCTCGAAATTTTGCTTCCTTGATGCGCAGAGGTTCTTGATACAGTTTTTGACTTGCGTGAGAAAAACTTGGAGTACTGTTCTTATAGACAAAAGAAAAAATTGATGGATTCTGGGAATATTTAACAGTTCCAAGAAATTCTTCGATCAAGCTCTGGAAAAGGCCATTAGAGAATCTGGTATTCAAGTGGGCGGAACAGTATTCAGCCGAACAGTACAACTTCTGGCTAATGCTGATGATATTGATATCGCCGGACGATCCTTCCAGGCTGTCTCTGATGAATTCCTTAAACTAGCAGAAGCAGCTAAAAAAATGGGACATAAACGTAGCAAAGACCAAATACATGGTCACAGAGGAAATCCCTAGGCCTGGCGAAGAAATCACTATCGGAGAGTACACTATTGGAAAAGACTCCGAGTTTATCTATCTCGGGTCACTCATAACCCAAGACAATGTTGCAGATTCAGAAATTAAACAAAGAGTGCTATGCGCCAATCGTTGTCCATATTTTAGGAGCCGTGCATTGACTAAGGACACAAAAGTTCTATTATATAAAACAATTATCCGGCCAATTCTCCTTTATGCCTCAGAAACGTGGACTATCTCCAAAAGTGGTGAGCAGAATTTGACGGTCTTTGAGAGAAAGATTCTGCGTAAAATCTTTGGAGCTGTAAAGGTTGACCGGGTATGGAGACGTCGAACAAAGATTTATTTAAGGAACCAGACGTGGTGCAGTGTTTGAGGCTCAGTAGATTGAGATGGGGCGGACACGTTGCTCGGATGGCTAAGAATGATCTGCCAAAGAAAATAATGACGGAAGTGATACATGGAACAAGGCGAAGAGGAAGTGATGGGGTGGCTGGAGGTGCTAGGTCCATGCTGGGTGCGAGGAGCTGGATGGCAGCACCGCAGGATCGGAACAATTGGTGGAGGCTGGTGCAGGAGGCCAGGACTCGACATCGAGTTGTAGCGCCGATTGAATGAATGAATGAAGAAATTCTTCACTATGAATAAGAAACCGATATTTTGATATAAGAAGCTCATATTTACCTACACCAATAACATTCTTCTTGAACGATTCAAAAGTAGCTTTACAGTCTAAAAAGCTGTCTCTGTCAATTTCTTTGAAAACAAATTTTAAACTTGATCCTCGAGTTGCCCTGTTCTTGCACAAATCTTTACTGCCATGTACTATAAATTACGATGAATGATCTTTCCATGTGGCTCCTATTTATGAACGCTAGTATCTTTACATCTTATATATAATAAAATCTTAATTTTGACTGAAAGTGAAGCTGCCTGGTTCTTGTATCCAACTTTTCAATTAGTTTTTCGTTGTATGAGGCTGAAATACGATAAAACATAGGTTTAAAACATTGTAAAGTTTGAACAAAACAATAATAAATTTAAAAATTGGTAAAATGGACTTTAGGCAATGTGTGATTATCGTGGATCTCTTCCTTAGACTGTTCAATCTTTTTGTTTATAGCTTTACGAATAACCCATTTGTAAGAAATAGTAAACTATCAGCTTAGCCAGGACTATCCTGAGGAGATAAAGGGCATAGCGTAGAGCGAGAGCGGCAAACGCAGGGACAAATCTTTACTTAGGGACTTGAGAGGACTTAGCAGAGCCTTTGCCCAAGAGAGAGGTACACAGGGGCATGTTAAGCACCGATCCCGGCTTAGTAATTAGCAGATTAGAACTTGGCACCATTAGCGGCCCCCATTGTGTCTCGGTTCGTCTTACTTTCTCCTACATCCCGCCGCACAGCTGCTGCTTCCTTTGTCTATTCGCTGGTGACTTTATGATACTGAAATTGTGAAGGGATGAGGGGAAGATGAATCGATTTACCAAAAAAATTATGATGCCCACATGATAAATCTTCGAGAATGAATATCTTCTTATAAACTGACATTCAATATTTGCTCCATTTTCAAATTAGAAAATGGCAGAATGGGCTATATCTGGCTATCCTGCGTAACAAAACCCTCAATGGACCCGACAGAGAGTCGTTTGGAGCTGCAATAAGTAGGCAATGTTTGATTTGAAAATGTAAACAAAGCTACTAATAGCGTTTAGTAGTACACAAGCAGCAGAACGAACACCTGGTCAATGTTTGCAAGCGTTGACAAACTGGTATACATCGATGAAACAGTGGAAACAATCCTCGTTTATCTTGTCAGAAACTCATACATTTTTAAATCAAACGTTTAGCACACGTTTTATTATTAATAATACTTTTTTTAAATTGGAATAATAATAATTTTTATTCAATAAAGGATGTGAAAAATTGTCCTTCTTCCTTAAATGATTTTATTAACCCTCACACATGTTCAAAATTATTATTATTATTTATTACATTTATTCTTCTCAGTGTCCTGGATTAACATCTTCTTTCCGGAAAACACTTCAAGGAAAGGTATATGATATAATGTAATTTATTTGTTTAAAAATTTTCTCACAATCCTGCAAGTATCAAGCAGGACTGCTTTTTGAGCTACTTTCAAGCTCTGAAGAAGGCCAAGTTCTTCTATACCCTCTCTAGTGCTTTTTAATATGAGACATTTGAGGATATAATTATTGGATTTATTATTACTTTATCTAGGTGATAAAGTGTTTTTAGTTCTAAGGCAAGTTCCTGGTACTTTCTTATTTTTTCAGCCCTTGTAGTGAGTAAGTTGGAGTCATTTGGGACAGCTATGTCTATTATTCTGGCCATTTTATCTTTTTTGTGTATAATCAGAATATCTGGTCGGTTATTTATTACTCTGTGGTCCGTAATAATTTGCTCATCCCAGTAAACTTTTATATGTGAATTTTCAACTAGTTTATCTGGAGTAAAGCGATGGTATGGGACCTCATCATTGTCCAATAACTCCAATTTTCTGCATTTGTTTTGGTGAAATATTTTTGCCACATTATTATGCCTCATCTAATAGTCTGTTCCAGCCAAAGATTCACATTCATTTGTAACATGCTGGATTGATTCGTGAGCCTTTAAGCAAAGGCGACATTTATCTGTAACGAAGTTGTCCTCTGGGATATGTCGCCTATAAGCCCTAGTTGCAATAACTTGGTCTTGTATTGTCATGTGAAAACCTTCTGTTTCACCAAATATTCGACCCGTCTTCAACCAATCAACTGAGCATTCGTTATCGATTTCCGGCTCATGCAGCTGATGATAGAACCTACCATGCAGTTCCTTTTCCTTCCATATATTTTTTAAATGATCCTCACTTCCAATGTGATGTAGCATTGGATCTCTGAGATTGAGGGCTGTGTAATCTTCATCCATCTCTCTCATCATAGCTATGATTACAGACGAACTTTCCCTAAAATACTCCTTCATAGAGTTTTCATGTTTCCGATATGAGTTCTCGATAGAGATAAGACCACGACCACCTTCCTTTCTGGGCAAATAAAGTCTAGCCATAGACGCCTTTGAGTGATGAACTCTAGCACTGGTCATCATTCTGCGCACCAGACGATCCAGACGAATTCTCCTAGATACTGATGTCTTGCAAGTTGCAAAGAACTGCTGTCATTTACTTTTCCTCTTAGCGCATTCACCACAGCGCACTTTTCGAGACCGAAAGACATACAGATTGAGTTGCTGAATGATGACACAACTTCCATCATGCTTTGCAACTGCTCCCTGTTTCTTGCATACAACTTCAAGTCATCCATATAAAGACTATGGCTGATAATGGATCTGTTGTCTCCAATTTTTAATTGATATCCAATCTTGCTGTTTATGAGGATTTGGTTTAGAGGTACTAGGGCTAAGCAAAACCATAAAGGACTGAGAGAATCCCCTTGATAAATTCCTCGACAAATTTTTATGATTCCGGTATTGTAGCCTGAGTGACTTCTGTCCACTGTCAGCCTAGTGCTCCATGTTTCCATAAGCTTCTTCAGAAGATTTATTATGCTCGGGTGGACTTTGTACAGTTCTAGTACTTGGATTAACCAACTGTGTGGTACAGTGTCATATGCTTTCTTGTAGTCAATCCAAGCCATTGACAAATTCCGCTGTTTTTTGCATGCTTGAATGGCAATGAATGTGTCCATCATTAAAAGTTCCTTGCAGCCTCTAGCTTCTTTCTTACATCCCAATTGCTCTGGTGGTAAGAGATCGTTATTTATCAAATGATTACTCATTTTCGAAGCAATTATTGATGTCAGGAGTTTATATGTTGTATTTAGACAGGTTATAGGTCTGAAGTCTTTAGGTTCTAGATTTGGTCCTTCTTCCTTTGGTATCATGTAAGTTATACCCTCTGCAAAATCTTTAGGTATTTCCGCTGATTCTTCTATAATTGATTGGAAGAGATCCGCCAATTTTCTATGTAGACTACTGAATTGCTTAAGCCAATAAGCCTGTATTTTGTCTCTTCCTGAGCACTTCCAATTATGCATCCTCTTAGTGGCTTCAGCTACGTCCTCTGTGGTAATGATCAGTGGAAGCATCAAAGGTGTTTTTTCAAGTGCATCCTTTATTTCGGGCAACCATGTAGCATTTGCATCATGATATGCTGGTTGCTATCATATATGCTATAATAATAATACAATAATATTATATCAGATATGATATAATATTATTATTATTATTTTTATTTCATACAATCTTGGCTATTGCCAGAAACATTCACCTAGCCGGACCAAAGTCAAGGGTTAGGTTCAAATTTTAAACTATATTTAAAAACTTCCTGACGATGCTTGTTGTACTAAGGAGAATTGCTTTCTGCCCTTCCTCCAGTACTTTTTCTTGCAGCTTCAAATTCTTAATTGATCTGATGGTATCGTCTGGGATGAGCCCATTGCTGGATATTATAATCGGATACACCTTTATATGCTCCAGCCTATAAAGTTGCCGTAGTTCCTGGCACAACTCTTGATATTTTCTTATCTTTTCTGAAATTGTTTTTTCGATATTATCATCGGTTGGAACAGCAATATCGATGACATAGCCATTTTTTACATTTTGATCAATTAAGACTATGTCCGGTTTATTATTTACAATTCTATGGTCAGTAATAATGGAACGATCCCAGTATAACGTTCTGTTTTCAGCAGACAGCACCGGTTTCGGCTCGTACCGATAATAAGGAGCCTGGTCAGCAATCATGTTATAAAGTAAGGCCAATGCTTGGTGGATAATCTTGGCCAGGTTATTGTGCCTCATAAGGTATTCTTTACCTGCCAACGCTTGGCACCCAGATGATATATGCTGGATAGACTCAATTGCACTCTTACATAGGCGACATCGGTCATTGATGTCTTCTCCACATATGAATTTTCTGTAAGCATTGGTGGAAACTACCTGATTCTGAATGGCTAAAATAAACCCTTCCGTTTCAGGAAATAAATATCCTTTTTTAAGCCAGATAGTAGAAGCATCCCAGTTTATTCCTGATTGTGAAAGAGAATGGTAAAAGCGACCATGTAGCGATTTATTTTTCCAATTTTCGATCAGAATTTTTTCGGTAGGATACTCTTTATGCTCCGATGAAATTAAGTTCAAAGCTGTGTATCCATTTTCCAATGTTCTTATTGCTGACCACAAAGAAGAGTTATATTGTAGAAAGCTGTATTTTAAGTTATTTTCTTGCTCTCTGCAGCTCCTTAACAGACAAACAAGCACCCTTCCTCCTTTCTTTCGTGGCAAGTACATCCTTTCAGTTGAAGATTTGGGATCTCGTTTTCTAGCTGAGGTAAAAAGAACTCTTACTAAACGATTCATTTCTTCAAGTTCCGTGTTAGACCACTTTATCACGCCAAAAGTATAAGTCAGTACTGCAATAGCCCATGTATTAATTGCTTTAATTGAGTTGACAGCTGACAGATACGTTTTGAGGAGTTTTCTAATCCGTCTTTTAAACTCTTCTTTAAAATTATATTTATTATTCTTCTTGAATTTCAATAGTTGGCCAAAACCTAAATATTTATAAGAGTCTGACTCGCTCAGTTCTTTAATTGTTGTGTTATTAATGAGCTCCACGTCTGTTCGTAATCTCTCCCCTTTTGATATGGATGATAGCACACTTATCTATTCCTAGAGTCATGCCTATATCTTTACTAAATGACTCTACCATCTGGATCATGTTCACCAATTCTTTTTCACTTTTAGAGTACAATTTTAAATCATCCATATATAGAGCATGTGAGATTACGGTTCCTCTATCATCAAGTCTGTAACCCATCCTAGAATCATTCAGTAATTTACTTAGTGGGTTTAAAGCCAAACAAAACAACAATGGACTTAAAGAATCTCCCTGAAATATTCCTCTATTTATTTATATGGACGACTTGGAACTACTAGATTTAGGTAAGTGCAACTTCACTTTCCAAATTTTCATTAGACGTTCTAATAGATCTACAATTTTACGATTTATTTTGTAGATGTTTAATACTTCCAAAAGCCACTTGTGGGGCACTGAATCGTACGCCTTTTGATAATCTATCCAGGCAATAGAGGCATTTCTCTTTTTCTTTGATATTTGGGATGCTACGAACGAATCGATTACTAACATCGATTACATCCTTTGGCATCTTTCTTACATCCTAGTTGCTCTTTTGCGATGATGTTATACTTGTTAACATGATCTGTTATTTTACAACTGATCACAGATGTTAATAACTTATAAACCCCATTTAAGCATGTGATAGGCCTATAATCTTAAGGATCAAGATGGTCCTTTATTATTATTATTATAATTATTGCTTCGAGGTTTTTTCCCATCTTCAGGATATAAGTAATTCACTAACTTATTTTCTCCAAATATGTCAACTCTCAATGCAAATCGTTATTTCGTCAACTACATTTAAACTGTAACAATCTTTTAAAACTATAATAGTAAGAGTATCACTGAATCACATTTAATATTTTAGTTTTATTGTTAAATATTTTAAAAAATATTAAATGTATGTATTTATTATTACATAATTAAAGCGGTCATTAGTGCAAATGTGGCACTAGCTATTAATTTTTCTTCGCGTTTTCGTTTACAACTATTTGCTACTCGTTTTGATATATGTTTGATCGGTGAAGATATTATGACATACCCTTATTTGCAAACGTTTGGGGTAGATGAATTTTTGGTGGAAACACATCTTAGGTTAAAAATGATCAGCTCCATCAATTCGTGGTCAGATGTTACACTGACTTACTAATATACATGCACTGATATAAGAAACAGCTACGATTCACACCTGTAAAAGAAAGCAGAGACTAGAAAGGTACTGGAGTTGGGATCTTCTTTAGCGACTCTTCTTCGTCTTCAAATAGCTTAAGTTGAACATGCACTGTCAGCTCTTCTGAACTCCTACTTATTCCCATACGAATATAATCCTATTTTTTATGACAAGAGTGAAATATATTTTTAAAACGTAAACTTAATATGCTGGGTGGTGACTAATAAGATGAACTTGGGGAAAACATAAGTTAGTTAGGCACATTCCCTGATAAATAAAAGAAAACATTTTTTCAAATGCTTAAAACATTTGAGAATAACATTTGAAAATCGTGAGAATATAGAAATTTCACTTTAGAAAAAAAAAAATCTTTAAAAAATACAACCATTACATTAATGAGGTTCAGAATAAAGAAATTAACACATTAATTCAAGTTATAGATTGATATTAAAATTTATGTCTTGGTGATTCCAAAAAATAGTAACCCGAATTATAAATGACATGCTAAAAAGAACCAAGAGAAAATCAACGCTGCTTTACTATAAGGATGGAAATTGCGAATAATCTTATGTCAAATTCATTGATATTAATATAAAATCGAGGTTATTAGACAGCCTCTGTACGAGAGATAATCTTCTTAAAAGTAGTGAGAATTAGAGAAGAGACTTAAAGCATAAGGATATATTCAGAGCCTGGATTATCGAAATCTAGGAAGCTGTTTAATGCTGCTTTAAAATGGATTATGGATTAACTTAGAATGTCAGCTTATAATTTAATATAAATTTTGATAAAAGGAAACGGCAAAGATTCATGAATGTTAATTCGAGGGTCATTGAGGAGAAGTGAATTATAGCATAGTAGATTTGAAATATATGAGAATTTTTCCTATTTGGGGCTCAAGATTATTGTTGATTAAACTAAATGCTTTATTATATCGACCTACTAGTTTCAAGTACTTATTTTGGGCGCAAGAGACTGAATTGGACAGATATGTAATGTAAATGGGTTAAAGCATTAGTAAGAGGGGAGAATCCCTCTCAGAAGGGGGAAGGAAACAACAAAAGAGTGGAAGGAGTTTTGTCAGAGATAATAACTGATTGGAGCAATATACTCGTTCTGTCTTGTCTGGATAAGATATTGTTTTATCGACCCTCTGTAAAGCCAAGCGCACTCTTTTGTATAAATTCTCCGATCCTGCAGAACAGGACTTCTGGGAGTTCGATACAGAATCCCGAACATCACCCAGATGGGTGGAGTTGCTATACTGTAACTGACTACTATACTATTAATTTGGCAATCTGGAAGCTTCGTATATCCACACATAATAGTGCTTAGGTTCGGAAGGATTCCGAGTTTTCTCTTGTAAGGATTTAACCAAAAGATTTAGGTGACTGAATAGCTGATAATAATTTTTAAAATTTAGGCGCTACGAGTCCTGAGGAATATAGAGGTCAGCATCAATTTTATACGGTTAAGATGCTATGTTAATATTTTACTTTTTGAAAATAATAATGATGCGAATTTCTTAATACAAAAGTTGATAAATAAAGAACTGTAACGAACATTTTCTATCATTGAAAAAAATCTAACCAGCGACAATACAAATTGTAGAAACTTCAATTGAAGTTTACATGAATCCTTTTAAACCAGGGCGAACAAGATAGAAACAACCGGCAACGTTTAGTGTGCCTCAACACAGAAGACTTTGAATTATTCAAGAATGGAAATAAAATAAGAGATAGTAAACTAAATTTACAGTCCGCTATTCTCCTTCTCCGATTGTTAAAGCCAGTTACTTTAACAGATTAAATTAAACACTAAAGGGATGAGAAACGATTAAATCTCTTACAAGTTCAGTAACTTTGGCCAGTAAGGGGCTTTAAACATTGGTTCACGCATTACAAAATTTCGGAAGCATACTGCTTACGATACACTATGAAAAAATCCATATGATCTATCTATCTTGTTGGGAAATCTGATTAAAAATAACTATAATAATAATAAAAAGTAGCTTTGAAAAAATAGTATTTATAACTAATATCGAATCGGCTCCCAACATGTGAACTGTGGGACAAGTGAGAATCAAGCGGGCGGAATAGTTTAATTACTTGGGCGGGTGGCTAGTGGCTAACAACTCTGAGAAAGAATCATTCACATCAAGGATCAACAAAATGTAAGTAGCATGCCAGCTAAGTAGAGATGTCTACAACAAAAGATCGGAGTTCAACGCAAAGATTAGACAATATTGTACAGTCATTCGTTCAGAGGCCAGCAGAATGTCTTGCATTGAATAGGAAGGGTCTGATTGAAAAGTTAGAAATCAAAGAAAGAAAAATCATGAGAAAGATGCTAGGACCAATCAGTGAAAATGACGAATACAGGAGACTTCATAACAGATGAATAGATCGGCAGTACAGAAGATGGCAGAACTGTACTTGCATATAGAAAGGACAGCTTTCGAAATAGAAGAATTAGTTTCTATGGTCAATGGCGCGTATAAACTCGCAGAGATTCACCAACCGAATCTTTTCCTATTTTATAAATAAGAAAACCAAAAGACCCTGGTTCGCCGAAGTTGCAAAAGACCTCCAAGAAACAGGGATTATGCATAATGACATCCAGGAACGTGCTTCCCTGCAAAGGAAACTTCGAACATACCAGTTGAAAATCGACAAGAAGCGGATGAATGAAAGAAGAGAGGCCCACAGAAGACGAATGTCAGGATACTGGAAAAGTATCAAAGCACGATGACACAGTTGAATCAACGTGGTCCACAGTAGGCCGAAAAAAAAATAACCTGCATAAAATAATATTAATTAAAAATGTATCTGATACATTTCTCATAAAATCATAATATTATTTCAAAATTTCAAAGATTGAATGAATGTGATGATTAATGATTGATTGAGTAATTTATGTAAGAAAATGCAAAAAGGTAAGGATTGAATGAATATGCAGAAAAAAATGGTCTGAAACGTAAAATGCAGTAAAATTTATATTGTTATACATTTCTGACGAGTTGCTGCCTTATTCACATGAGTCCTAAGTTGTAATAGGATGATTATTGATGATAGAAAGTTTCCTAAGTTGTAACCCACTGTTTCATTCCATCCGTTCATGGATGCTGTTGCTTCGTAGTACAGTTCTCTTGTGTCAAGAAGAGGAAAATCATCATCGACCCTCAGTGCCTCAAGCATAGTGCAGGTCATGATCACATGTTCGGCTGTTTGCGGTTCATCACAATCAGGGTATAGTGGATCAGCATCCATTCTAAAGCTGTGCAACTTGGCACAAATGCTCCCGTGTTCGGTTTGAGTCCATCAGGCTATAGGCTGTGGGGACAGAGTTTGTTAAGGCGTTACTTTAGCAACCTCAAGTCTGCTGTGGCGCCAGTTTGAATCCAGCCTGGAGGGATGAAATTTATTTATGAAATTTATGAATCTCGACCTTCCTACTCTGGTTTGAATAGGTTGGTAACCTGTAAGGATAACCCAGCCTGATTGTCTTAATTGGCTTAGGTAAGGACATTAAATAACAAATTAAAAAATGATATATGTGGAGCTGATGTGGTGGACCTGATGGTGTTGATAAAAAATGAGTAAAAGGAAGTATTTTTTCGCTCCATTCTCTAATATTTGAGAGGATAGTGAAAAATATTTTAGAAATTAAACAATTTTAGCGGCGATCAACTTAACCAAAAATTTGAAACAAACGGTAAATATTAAAACAGATACTAAAAACGTAAAGATAAATTATGCGGATATTATCAATAAGCTAAAAATATACTAAATAGATTTTGTCGTCGTATTTTCACTAAAATATAAAATTAAAAATATTAAAATGGCGGGGGTGGCAGACAAAATTTCAAACAGTGCAAAGGTATATTATTTTGGGGGGAAATACGACTAAAACGTGAAGTGGTTTTCATAGGAAGATTCGCATAATACTTAGGATATGTGTATGTAAATTGTAAAATTAAAAAATTCCAAGATCTTAAGGTACTTGGAACAGTAATTAAATAAGTTGTATTCGAGACCCATAGCAATGCCAGAGTCTTTAATACTCTCTTTTATTATTATTAATATTTTATTTTATTAATTACTATTATTATGATTGTTATGTTCTATATTACGGTTATTATTAATATATTCATTCATAATTGACTAGTAAAGTAATCTATAACGACAGGTTTGAGATTTTCTTTGTTTTCCACAATGGTTTATCGCTAGTCATTGCGTAAAATAAATATGGTAAGTACATAATTATTTTCAAATTTTATCTAATTATTATTTATTACATGATATAATTAATGTGTTTGGGAATGGAAGACATCCATGCTTATAGAATGATGTATACACAGCCTAAGGACAGTAGACGACTACCCTACGATATAATATTCAATTCGATTTGCCCTGACCCAATTTTCTTCGCTACCTCCTCCTCAAATATGCTAATTGTCTTAGCCTGGCTAGAACATGCAGCAATAGGCCTCTTCCACTCGCTATATGTGCTAAGGTAGACTTTCACGGATACCGCCCACAGTACCGGCTGGCAGCGCTTGCCAAACGTTACCGCCAACCTTTACTGCTTGTATATTTCGTTAAAACAGTTCACCGTAGCGGCCAAATCCTCTCGCCTTAAACATCCTAATTTAAAATATTGTTAAATAAACATGTTAGGCTTAAATTTTGTTGTTTTTTATGTAGAGAAATGGTGAAACGTGGTGAAATTATGATTTAATTTAATCAACACCCGCAATATTGTTTGGTTCAATAATAAGGATAGGTTAGTTCTATATAAAATTTTAACCATTATTTTCCAATAAACTACATATTAATACCCAACATCCACTGAGTCATGGCGTCTTGTATTTCGCATAGAAAATAGAAGAATTAAAGGTTTATCGCTTATTTTAAATTAATTAGTATGGACAGTAATGACTGTCATTCACCAGGTCATTTCAGTAATAAGCATTTAAATTTTTTATTGAAATCACAACATATTTAGTTTTATCATTATGTGATTAGTAAATCAGTACTTATTTGAGTGAGTATTTATTTAAGATGAAAATTTCTTTCATTATTTAATGTTAATTGAATTTATATTTTAATCTATTTTTGATAGAGAATTTGTTTTAATCAGTAAAAGATCTAAAATGTAATCAATGCTGTTGTTACTTCAATTCTACAAACTTGATTGGTTTATAGCTTTGTACAAATTTTTAACAATTTTCCTTATAATTATGCCTCACTAATATGAAAATATCTTTCAGGGCTATAACAAATTATGCATAAGGAGGTTATAGATATCGACTCGCACCATCCGAGCGTGCGAGTCGCAGCCTGTTCTTTCTAGTTATGCGAAAACACGTCCGTCTGCCGCAAATCCTTCAGCTCCATCTTGTTTCAGGACCATGTTGGCTCAGTGGAGTATTCAATAAGAGCTCCATCTCGCCTCCAAATATTTTCTTTACGGACATAAGATGAATATATTTTGAACTTGTATCTACTACTTATAATGCATAGTTTGTAAATTAAAAACAAAAATTATAAAAGGAAAAAAATAATAGAAAAAAGTATTATTACAGCAGCTATTAATTTTTTTATTATGTCGGGCCCAAAATTATTAGAGACCAAATCAGTATTGGGCTAATAGATAATCATATCGATTGTTAAACTAATTACCGATTTTTATGAAATTAATTTTTTACATTCTATTTTTTACTTCCTTGTACGAAGTAAAGGAAGTATTGTTATCGCGAAAATTTTCGATTTTCATATTTCAACGGAAATATCCATTTTGACCATCCCTTAATCCATTTTGACTAGTTTCGTCGTGGCGTCTGTACGTACGTGCGTTCGTATTTCGCATAACTCAAAAACGGTTGGCCGTAGAAAGTTGAAATTTTGTATTTAGGATTGTTGTAAAATCTAGTTGTGAACCTCTCTTTTTGGACACTGCTTGATCACCGGAAGTGGTACTTTACTTGAAGGTCATAATTGATTTCCATCAAAAATTATAATGAAATACTTTGGAAAACTTCTCAAATTTGGTATTTAGAACTTATATATTGATTTAAATACCATACTAGATTTTGGTCTAAATTGGAAAACCGGAAGAGGTACTTTATTTGAAGGTCATATTAGACTTTCATCAAAAATTATATTAAAATATAATGTAAAACATTTAAAATTTAGTAAATAGGACTTTTATATCAATATGAATGTATTTTCTAGATTTTGGTTAAAATTGGTGAGCCGAAAATGGTACTTTACTTGAAGGTCATAATAAACTTACATAAAAAATTATATTAAAATTAAATGAAGAAATCATATGTTTCGGTAATAAAGGTTACCAACGCGATTTTGTTTATACTCTAATTAAACATTTTTATTACTTATTTTAAGTGTTAATATTGGGCATATAATACTGGTTTTCCTCCCCATTTGTGCGATGAACAAGTCTGCAGCAGGAGAATGAGATATAAGTTAAGTGGGTTTTTCCGCATAAAATGTCGAAACTATCCATTTCTAATGCTTTATCCAGTGATATTGATAGTTTTATTGTTGTCATGGAACATGAAGAAATATCTTGGAAACTAGTTACCTACTGAAGGAAAACGACATATAATAACGGAATGAGACCTCCAGTGACAAGAATGTGTGTTTGTGTCAATAGATGGATGACGGGACGCCGAGTGTCGTTTTTACTGCAATCTTCGGAAACTAATAACCAAATTCAGTATCACTTTTTGAGCCACGGATTTATAATTTAATAGGCGTACAAGTAAGTCATGTGCTGCCCACATCAGATATTTTTTTTTTGATGTATAGAGACATTTATTTTGTGGCGGTTGTGTTTAATTGGTAGTGTTGGGGCAAATAGTTTTTGAATTACATTTTAAAGATAAATTTTAGTTATGTATTCCTCCTTAGTTTTAATGAAAGATATTTTATATGCTGCATAATCAGAATAGCATAAAAAAAAAAAGTATAACTCATCTGCTGCTTTGGCATCGACTTAATTTTAATTTTAATTATTCTCTTAGTGCATCTCAGAAATCAGTATTTTACATTTTTTAAATAAGTTTTTATTTTTCAACTGTTAGTTAACATTGATGACTAAAAGGGATACAATAAATTAATTTTATTAATTGTTCCACTGCGGTGGTTGATTTCAATAGTGGTCATCACTAGGTATAACTAACGGACGTGAAAAATCGCATTTTTAGAATACCTTAGTTTCCATAATTTTCCAAAAGCATATTTGCAAAATAAAATCTTATAAACTCAAATCTAGGACTCAGAGAAGTTATTAGGCCGAGGATTAAAAAAAAATATTATGAAAAGGGAAGTTGAGAACAAATAAAACGATAATGTTAAGCTCATTTTTGGTCTTTCGAAAGTAGCTATTTTCACATTCGTTAGTTTCACGTGATAGCTAGGATTAATCTTATTTTATGTCGTGGAGAAACTTATCTGTGAATAGTTTGTATGACTCAGCTATTCATTAGAATAAGAAAAATACTGTAAAATATCTTAACATTAAAAATTAATGCATGAAATATTAAAATCCATAGAATAGAATTTTTTAAAAATATGCTTTTTGTATCAAACCTAACATTTATTGAGACCAAAAAGAAATTAAGGATCTCGATCTGCCTACTAATTTGTCTACATAATCGCACAAATAATAAAAATTTGCGAAACAAAATAATACAGCCTCGCATTATAATTTGAATTTCCTAAGCTAGTGATGACTGATATTTTAATTGATTTTGTTTGATTTATATTATTTGCTTACATTTCAAATCATCATCACTGTATAAGTGTGTTATCCACCTCACCTATGTATTTAGATTTGTTTTAGAAAATTAAATACATTTTATGAAACTATATAATTAAACATACATGAAGCATGAAATATACTCACTCCATTTGTGTGACGCGAATAATCAAAGCAAATAAAAATAAAACAATCAACCTGAGTTTTCATATTCATTTATAACATCTTCAAGTTCATACCGTCTTATATTACATTCCAAACTTTTTTTTTTCATCTTTAAATTCACATAACTTAAGCTAGAAAAAAGTGGATCTGAAGTTGTAACAAATCGAAACCGAGTTGGCTCAATTATTAAGTGAGACAATCTTCATATTATTTTTAAAAAAGCGACCTAGTAATGCTATACATATTTTGAAGTATTATGCATTAAAAGTGCCGTCTGCAGCACCAAAACTGGTGAGACCAAACACCCTAATTGAAATTTGCATGCTACGAGTACGAAACTAATGATGACACATAGATCCGCTAATGGGAATCTCATTTGACTTCATACTAAGGCCCATTAACTGTCTCGGCTAGTTAATATTCTATGACAAACGCGTTTTGTCCTTCCCAGCGAATTTTATGTTAACATGCAGTTATCAAACTTAAAAGAAATTAGAGAGAGAAATTAAAATTGAATATTATTGCTCGAGATAGAACTGGTTATTTTTGAAACTGGGTGTGGCTAATGTGTATGTATATGGGTATAATTGTATTCTTACACGCTTTTCTTTTTTGCGAATAATTGTTATAAAATCGGGGCATGTCTGCCTCTGGTTCATGGCCGTGTGTTTAACGTCAATAAGTCGACGTTAATGGTAATATTTTCTTTTGAGAGTATGTATTGGACATTCTTGAATTCTAAGGGAAGGAAATCCTCGTCTTAGAACCAAAAAACCTTCGTCACATATCTGGACCAGGTTAGGTCGGGAGAAACTGGAGAAGGGGGAAGCACCAGGAGTTATATGATCAGTATGGGGATATTGATGTGATGAGGCACATGAAGCTCGGAAGACAGGTATGCCAAGAAAGTTAATGGAAGGAAGGTCTTACCAGACAAGAAGGAGCGGCAGACCGCGGCTAAGATCGAAAGTATTTGTCATCCGGGATGGCAAGGACCTGCTGAATACTCATAACAGCCGAGCCACCGCACAAGAAAAAGTTAATCCAGAAAAGGCTTATTGAAGAGAACAAGGACCACATCGGTCTGTGGCGCTACGGAGTTACTTGAGAAGTCCATCGCATCTTTATGTTTCATCTGTCACAGAAACATTTCTTATCGCGGGGATATGGGAAAAAAATTAACAAATAAGAACTGAATAATCATGAATTATCATTATAATTTTATTAATGGTAATCTAGGATATGACCAGTTCGTGCTTATACAAAATTATATCATTTTAAATGGCATACACGATACATCGAGACTTCTGATGAAACCTAGTTAAATCAATACTGCATTGTTGGTGGAGTTTTAATTTGAGATGAATTGAACTCTCTAAGCAGAAAGACGGCCCATCAGCGGTGTTCATAAGGCCTACGCCGTTGAAGCAGAAGCGATTACATCGTACGCTTGCACTGGCTCGATCGCTCCCGCGACAGATGAACTCGAGCCGTCGCTGACTTTTTTGGCTTCCGGCACTGCTTCAATCGATTAGTCACACGGACTGTCATAGGTACTATTGAATTTTTCTTGAGCCGTTCTTCCCAATATACGATTTTCATATTTCAACTTGGTTATTCAACGACTATGAGCCAATTGTCTTCAGTTTCGACAATTTTTAAATTTAACACTATTTAAACTCACTTTAATCACTTCAAACTAATGTTTTTATACAAACAATCGATCGATCTAGAGGAGAGGCTAGGATTAAAACTTAAAGAACATTGTACCTGCACCGCGCCAAAAATGATACTACGAGGGAAATCAGTGGTCGAAACGGACCCAAAACTGTAATGGTAACATGAATATAATTCATTAAATGGTCAAAATTAATGAAAGGTGTAAATCATAAAATACGTAACAAATATGAATGATGATAATTGCTTTTAGAGCATAAAACCTGTTAAAAATGAGAATAAAATTTACCATACCCTGAGGGTCTTAGACGACAGTGGGTTCTTTACCAGGGACACCGCACCATTAGGTTTTAAGTAGCCCCTAATATCGTTGACTATTAGGAAAAGGACGAGAGGCAAAAAGAGCACCACTAAAGAAAGACGAAGGGAAAAGATGAAGCTGAGAAGGTAGGGTAGTGGATAAAAACAGAAAAAGGGATATCGACTGGTCAGCGAGTGTAGCAGCTGGGGATCTTCTTGAGGGCCGGCTGCTATAGTAGGATTTATATCTTTTCCAATACATAGATAATTGTTATGGAATATACTATTGGAGGAATAAGGCTACCGAAGAGGAATAACTCACATTGATTGGCTGAAATAGCTAGCCGGACCCCGCCCACCTATTATACAGACCTGTAACAGGTGTCAATTCTATACTCATTGTATCCTTCCACGTATGGTTTTCATTCTCCAATCGACAAGTATTTTTTTTTTTTTTTTTTTTTTTTTTTTTATCTGGAGGAGAAATTGTTTTCATCGGTTGAACAGTTTGTATTTTTCACTCTATATTGTAGCAAATAGCTGTATATATATATATATATATATATATATATATATATATATATATATATATATATATATATATAACTTACGCCCGGTCTAAACTTTACAATAAAAAAAAAGGAAATAAGGGAACAAACGACACTCTCGAGTATTGTACAAAGACTGATTTATTCTTTCTCATAATCTCCTATGTATAGTCTTAAGGTCTATTTACATTTGTGATATAGGATTACGTGTGATATTGTTCTACCCGCCATCTTAACTCCCCCCTGCCAGTTTATGACTACTCCTCATAAACTTAAAACTGAGCAAACAAAAATTAAAAGAACAACAAAAAGAAATACATTATAAAAAGAAATATACTATACAGAAATACACTATCATACAAAAAGTAAACAAACTTTCTCCTATTACACTCCTGTCCTCAGTCAAATGTTCTTATATATTAAAACAAACATAACATATATCTGTACTTGCTATTATACTTGAACTTAAATCTATTCTCTGGGATAAAAATCTTAGTATTGAGGAGAAGAGGACACCTATATTTTATTCAGTGAACGTATGGTTCCCCACCGGAAATTTCAGCTGTTCCACGTGTACCGTTCTACGTTTCCGAGGCTCCCTGATGCTTTGTATCACTACGACGTTATGTTCCCGAATCCCAATGACTTTAAACGGCCCTTCATATCGCGTCACCTCCTTGTTCCTGTTTGACCCTAGTTTTCGGTAAACCACCGTTCCTATTCTTATGTCCTCCATTCTATCTTTTAGTCCGGTGTTCGCCCTTGCCACTCTCCTGCTTTTCTCTTTTTCCATCCTTGAGCGTGCTTTTTTCCATATGTTTGACAATGCGATTCGGTTGTTTATGACGGCTTCCATTATGTCTTCGTCCACTGCGGTGTCCCTGCAATCTCTTCTGTGTTCACGCATCCCGAAGAGCATTTCGAATGGAGCAAAGCCTGTCCCCATATGAATGGAATGATTGTACGCTGCTACGGCTCTCGGCATTGCCTCCTCCGGTTTCCATCCCTTTTCTACATGATACACACGCAGGTGGTCACCCAGCGTGCTGTGTAGACGCTCAATACAGCCTCTACTTTTCGGGTGTCCCGGAGTATTGACGTGCCACCTTATGTTTAGCGTCTTCATTTCCTTTCTGATGCTGTTGTTATCGAATTCTCGTCCGCCATCCGATGATATCCTGTAAGGCATCCCATAATACTGAAACCATGCTTTCAACGCCTCTATTGCCGCTACGGAAGTCCGGTCCTGAACCGCGTACGCCATCGCGGCCTTACTAAAGATGTCGATTATCGTAACCCATTTGCGTCCTTTCCACGTAAACGTATCGATTTGTAATTCCGTTAAAGGAGTGATTGGTGTCGGGGTCTCCTCCTGTTTTGCTTTTGGTGGGTGGCGGTCGTATTTAGTGACCTGGCAGATATCACAACTCCCGACTACATCTTCTATAGTCCTCTTCATCCCCCACCAGAAGTATTTTTTCTTCAGGGCTTGCAACGTTTCCCCCACTCCCCTGTGATTGGTCTTACCTTGGTGGTACGCAACAGTTACATCATGCTGTTGCTCCGGGTCACGCACCCTTTCCACCATCAATTTGCACCTTATAAACATTCGATCGGCCCCGATCTTTTCCGAGCGCCACAGATACTTTATTTTCTCCCATATTACCGCATTCCCCACGTAAATATAGTGTGTTTTTCCCGGCCTGGACGCGTCTTTGAGTGCTTTACAAATTTGCTCCTCTTGCACTCCCGGTTGAGACCAGATTGTATGGATTCGGCCTTTAGCGTATTTCCCGTACTCAATCTTCATGAGGCCCGAAGTTCTAGTCTTCCATATGATCTGCCTGTATTTGTCGTTAATGGTGTCCTCCCTTTCCTCCATTTCCCTAGACCTTTCCTCTTCCGAACTGTCGCTCTCTCGTGATTCGGTATCTTCTTCCTCGCCCGGTACTCCCTGTTCTCCTTCCCCCTCTGGTGTCCACTCACTAATGAATTGTCTCAGATCTTTTGAATGTTCACCCCGTTCTTCCTCTATCGCATTCATTACATTCACTTGCAATGCTCGCGACAGCCAATCTGCCACGACATTTTCTCTTCCTGGCTTGTAACTTATCTCAAAGTTATATTGGCTTAGAAACTCTTTCCACCGGGTTATCCTAGCCGAAGACTCCTTCAGCTTGCCCACCCACATTAACGGGCGATGGTCCGTCTGAATTTTAAATTTCCGCCCAAACACATAGGGTCTGAAGTGGTCTACTGCCCATATGATGCCCAGAAGTTCGCGCTCCAACGCACTGTATCGTGATTCTGTCTCGGTGAGTCTCCTGCTTGCATATGCTATCGGACGTTCCCCGTTGCTTCCTTCCTGTGACAGGACTGCTCCTATGGCGTACTCGTTTGCTTCAGTCGTAATCGTAAATATTTTGTTGAAGTCCGGAAATGCTAATATCGGTTCCTTCTGTAAGTACCCCATGCATTGCCTGATATTGTCCTCTATTTCGGGGGTTATTATTACTCTCTGACCTTTCTTTAATAAATTGTTGAGCGGCACCAAATATCTTGCCATCTCTGGTACGAACCGCCGATAGTAGTTAAGGGTTCCTAATAACCTTCTGATGCTTTTGACGTCGTTCGGCATCGCCATCTTGGTTATGGCTTCCACCTTTCGGGCGTCCGGCTTCACTCCTTCCCTTGATATTGTATGTCCTAAGAAGTTGATTTCGTCCCTGCCCAGGGTCGATTTCTCGTCTGATAGTTTAAGCCCGAATTGTTTCAGCCTATCAAAGACGCTCCGTAAATGTTTTTTGTGCTGTGATTGATTTTTGCTGAATATTAAGAGGTCATCCATGTAGATCTGACAAAATGACTCGTCTAACCCTCTCAAGAATTCGTCCATCAGCTTCTGAAATGTGATGGGCGCGTTTTTTAACCCGAACGGCATCCTCGTGAACTCGAAATGTCCCCTTTCAAATGAGAATGCCGTTTTGTGTTGGTCTCGGGGGTGCATCTTTATCTGATGATATCCGGCTTTCAGGTCTAATGTGCTAAAAATTGTTGCGCCACTCAGCCTATCCAATATATCCTCAAACCGGGGTATGGGGTACTTCTCGTCCAGGGTGTTCTCATTAAGTTTTCTGAAGTCCACCACAATCCTATACTTCTCCCCGCTTTCCCCTTCCGCTGTCTTCTTTTTCACCGCCCACAGAGGACTATTGTATGGTGAGGTACTATCAATTATAATTCCTTGTTCGTGAAGGTGTCTCAGTTCTTCTCGAATGTGTTGGCGCAATGCCTGAGGGTACCGCCTCTCCTTAACATAACCGCTTTATTGCTTCTCTACACATTATGGTACTAGAACTTCCCGTATCTACTAAACATCGCACTCCACTCGCGACTCGGATAATAGGCAAACCACTGCACTCACCTTCTATGTTGTTTATTACTGCCTGGTTGCCTCTCCGCCAGCACTCTCCTCATTCCTCGTCCCGTGTTCTCCGCTCTGCCTCCACCTGCCGTCCTCCGTTCCTTCTGGCTTCGCCTCCTCTCTTTCCCGACTCGCTCTCCTCCTCTTCCGTCTCTGATTCCTCTGATGATCTCGAGGATTCTGAGCGTGGTCTGCCTCTTCTCCATATTCTGTGAGTATTTACCTCCATGGGTTCTCCCCGGTTCGATTCTCGGCGTCTGCTTATGTACGGACACTGTCTTGCTATGTGTCCTTCCGTTCCGCATTCAAAACATTTCGTTTGAGGGCACTGGGCTATCAAGTGTCCCACTCTTCCACATCCATGGCATCTCCTATCTTCCTTCTTCCACCCTTTTCTTTCCTTCCCTGGTCTTCTCTCATTCATCCTCGTTCTCTCCTTTCCTCTTCTGTCTGTCTCCCTCTCTCTCCATGCCTCTGGTCTGACTCTGCTTCTGTTCGCCTCATTCCTCCTGTAAACTACCCTACTCCAGCCCGCGTCTACCTCTTCTCCCTGTCGGGCTTCTTCCTCTCTGGCGCTAGAATCTATCATTTCCTGAGCACATTCCATAAAAGATTTGTCTCTTGGTAATCCTTCTTTCTTGCCCGTTTCCTTCGCGAGCTGTACCTTTAGTATCGTCGCCAGAAACGCTATTCTCCCCTCTACTTCCGCTGCTCCTAATGTTTCTCGCATCTTTTCCGTTATGTTATTAAAACGGGCCAACAGTGAGCCTGCATACTGCCCGCTGGACTGGTGCAGCTGTTTCGTTTCCCTAAACATCCTGAATATGTCTTCTTCCGGAGCCCATCGACCACCTCCGAATGCTTTCTTCAATCGATCTTTCACGATGATCCACGGAGTATCTTCGTCAGCTTGGATTAGATTTAATATTTTCCTCTTAATTCGGCATACCAATACCGCTCTCAATGCTCCAGCGTCACTGGGGTCTATCAGGTCGTTTGTTTCTTTGAATTGGATCCTCGCCATGATCCGATCCCCTCCTTTGAGGAAATGATTCAGTTCTCCTGTTTCTCCATCGAACCTTTCCAGGTCCGAGACTGCTCTCCTTAGATCTTGCGACGTAGCTGTTCTTACCTTCAGCCACTCCAAATTATTGGCCTGGGCTGCCGCCAAATTTGCGTGCGCCGCCGCCAAGGTCTCCGTCGGCAGCTGTGGAATTTCGCCCTGCAGTACTAACGTGGGCGGTCGTAATATCTCCTCTGGCATTTTGATTTATTTATTCTTTCGAAAGAAAGAAAAGACAGAGAAGAAAAACAAATAATAATACGCTAGAACCACGACCGTACCAAATGAGAGAGCTGGTCACAGCTGAACAGAAGAGACGAGAAAAAAAAAAAAAACTTTTTCTGCTCTCTGTTATTACTTATTAAAACGTCCCGGGTTTCGGCACCACTTACGCCCGGTCTAAACTTTACAATAAAAAAAAAGGAAATAAGGGAACAAACCACACTCTCGAGTATTGTACAAAGACTGATTTATTCTTTTTCATAATCTCCTATATATAGTCTTAAGGTCTATTTACATTTGTGATATAGGATTACGTGTGATATTGTGCTACCCGCTATCTTAACTTATATATATATTGTAATGACCTCATAAATACCCGCGTTTGATATATTTTTGCAAATTACAGAATTTTGACAAACTCTTGTGATATTTGTAATTTATAAGACTATATATCTTTCTTTTTTTTTTAATGAATATTTAATAAAATCACTAATGTGCTTAAGCGGGTAGATATCATATATATATTCCTTATTCGTCGATATATAAGGTGTTTGCTCGCCAGACCATCGCGCGCCATTCACATCGCTTTTGTTATATCTTATTATGGTTTTTGTTCTATGCGCAGCTCTTTAGCTTATTTTATATCATCCGCTTTTATGTGCCATAAGTATTCTGTTCAAGCCGTATTATACGCACTTAATTTCACTCTAACTTCATATTCCTTTTACATCTGTTTCTTTTCACTGTTCTGACATACTTTTCAAGTTCTTTTCCTGCATCCACTTATTTTCAAGACAGAAAACTTCAGCTCTATTAAGTTCAAATTTCACTTTTTTCTACACCCACGTTGCAATTTCTTTATTCCGATTCCTTTTTATGTTATGCTATTCACTGTATTCTCATTTTTTAACTATTACTTATCTGTTTTATATTCTATACTTATGCTCTTGTCCTCCTACATATTTTCTAATCGTTTTAATCATTTTGTTTAATAATTTTCTATGCTATTTGTTGCTAATTATAAATATAGTTTTACTTTAATTTAATTCCTAGAATTATTAAAGATAAAATGCGCAAAATGGTTCTCCTCTGTTAATAAGTATAATTAGGCCTATGATAAAAATTGCACTATATATATTTTAAAAATATAAATTTTTTTCAAAATTCTCTTGTTAAGGAAAGAATACTTAGTTTAATTGAACCATTAATGTAAGGAAGACTGATCTTACTGCTATCTCTGGGCAACTAGAATAAACTATGAGATTTGGAAGAATGCAGGATACAGGAGGTCTGGATTAAATGGAATTATTCCTGTAGAGTTCAGGCCAGGACTGCAAGTCTGAGCTCAGCTGTTGTAACACCTTTTGTTTTATGCTGCATTTTGAAATCAGGATGAGAGAATAAGCCAGAGCTAACGCCAAGCAGAGAACCTGAACGAGAACCAGGATCTTCATCCTGAAGTAAGATTTATCTAAATGGATTGATAGACCAAGAAGAAAATGGAACATCATAGACCTACCGTCCACCGGTACCATATAAACCGATTAAAATTGTTTATATATCCAGGTACAATATAAATTACATACAATATAAATTAATACCATATATAATTTATTTATTGGACCATTTATTCATTTAACCATGTTTTATTCAAAATTACCTAAACAATAGATTTATTTTATCATTTAATACAGTCCACTCCACTTTCTTTCCAGAATTTAGCAGTCCATCATTTAGCAGTTTCTTAGACCAGCGTAACCACTATAACCTAATAAATTGTGTTAATGTCCCCACAGACCGGGATTACCATAATTATAGACCTATGTTAGTTTATTTTTTTTTATCAGTCATATACCGGATTTCTTGATTAAATAATTTTTATGATTTTTTTTTTAGATTACTGGTACTCTGATGCTGGAGAACGACATGATATGTGTGCTCCCTACAGCTGGATATGATCTAATTATGATTATGCGGTGTGCCCTATCTATAATATATATATATATATATATATATATATATATATATATATATATATATATATATATATATATATGTACATGTACGAAAGAAACTATTCATAAAAGATACATGATGTTAGTAATTTTAAATATTTATAAATTTAATTGAAGATACAATAATTGTTAATATTAGAAAGAATGTTCTGAAGATGGAGATATTATCCCCAAAACGTTAAAAATATGGAATATTATACAGGAAGCCTTGAGTTGCCCTTTAGTTATTGAAAATAATTATTATTATTGACAAATGAGGTAACGGTGTTTAATTATAATTGACATGTAATTTATTGTATATTTCACTAAGACCTGCATTGTATTAACTCAAACAAAATTAGAGTAAAATAACTAGGAAACATCTAGAATATTGTTTCAAATAAAGTAATTATCTGGTTATTTTTTTTTAGCTGTAGCAGGATTCGAAAAATTGCTACAGAAAATAATAATATTTTACAAAATTATTGCTGCTGAGGGGGAAATCAGAGGCTAAAGGCAAGCAAACAGCTGCAAGATAGAATTTTACAAGACAGCGGTATGGGCTGGACCCCCGGAGTAATGTATGTCCCCACAGAGCGCGTCCCACGGGAGCTGGCCCCAAACACAACTAAACCAATCAAAAGTTGAATTTGATCCGATATCTGTGTCGGCTCTTCCCATTGGCTCTCCTTCCTCTGCCTCCTATATCCGTCTTCGCCGCGGTCCAACTTAGGTTTCCATTTCCTAAGGTCATCTTATGCTTTTACCTCATGTAATAAATGGATTAATTAGTAAACGCCTATATATTATTTTTGATCATACAGAATTAACTTTATAAATTAACTTTTTCTAGAATCAGGTTTTCACCCTTAACGATTAAACTTATCTACTTGAGATTATGCATATTAAAATTTAATATACATTACTGAAACTCATTTATTCAGAAGGTGTAATTTGACAGATATAAAATGCATGCAAAATTTCATTTAAATGGCTTTACTCGTTAAGAGAAAAATGTACCTTTGTTTACCTGTAAAACTGTATTGGTTACTTTATCTGGTTACCTGTAAAACTCTTCATACATGACCCACTTAAAAAGTCATTTTTTATAACTCAAAAGCCACTTTTAATTATAATGTTCCAAATTATTTTTTATTGAAGTAGCTGTTAGTTTTAGACAGCCTTTTTTATTTTCTTCAGGTTATATATTTCTACTCCTAGAACGAAATGTAATATTATATACGTTATTATTAAGTTTTATACGGCATACCGTAATATTATACATAATGGATAAGAGAGTTATATAAACTGACTAAATTAATCAGCCAGCAGGGGACAGAGGATCGCCGATATAGTTTGAGAAGGAACTGATGGTGTTAGCGTCAGATCCGGACGGAGATGGAATTAGTCTCAAGGGGTGGTCCAACATTTTTCCAACATTAACAAGGTCTGCGAGTTTTCCCCAGACGGGTCCGCCGGAGGAATTAAATAAAAAGTTTCACTAGCAGGGCTAAACCTTCTTTTCCGCAGCATCGATTCTCCCTCCAGCCTTCCTCAAATATTATTTATAAATTGAGTTCCTATTATCGTTACTGTGCAATACCGCTAAATATTTAAGATTGATTTGTTGAAAAAAAAAATAAAGTAAGATAAAATTATGCTACACAAAGAGGGAAAAAAAGTCTGTGGAGTATTAGATAATCGTCGAACTGTTATCTTCGCTATCTGTGGACTATCTCAGACTTAGCTTATATATATAAGATCGAACTCCTTAACATGAATGGTGTAAAATCTAAGTCTTATAATGTCTACCCTGGAGTGCCACAAGAAAGCATCCTGTGGCCCTTTCCTGTCCCTTTGTTTTATAAATGATATTAGTAAAATATTTAATTACTCTAGATGCTTGATGTTTGCTGATGATGAAGTTTTTTCGGGGTGTTGGTGACATTGAGGACTGTGTCAACTTCAACCTCAACTGGAAAATTTGATAAGGTGGTGTTCCAAAAATTCATTGTGTTTAAATATTAAAAAATATTGTGTGGTCTCATACACGAGGAAAATTAATACAATTCTATACAACTTTATGGTAGAAAATGAAACATTGGACAGATTTGATGAAGTAAAAGATCTTGTAATATTAGTTGATAGACGATTGACGTTTAAAGCTCACGTTGATATATTTATGATGATATATTTATTCAATGTGTGCCCAGAAGATTGGTTTTATTAGAAGGAATTGTTCTGATTTTACTGATCCTGACTATTACTTCTATTTAATGCATTTGTTCGGCCTCATATTTGAATATGTTGCTCTAATATGGCTCCTTTTAAAAGGAGTAACTTTGATAGAGAGGCTGCAAAAGTGATTTTTAAAATATTTATTTTTTAAGAAATATTCAAACTATTCAACTATAGGTTGGGAAATCTCCTATAATCAGTTAATACAAGAGTTTAACTTCAAACACATTTTAAAAATAGGTGTACAATATCAGCCATTCGTCACCTTGTTAAAATTGTCAAGGAAAATATTGATGACATCAGCATGTTTGGTAGACTTAATTTCAGAATGGGAAAGGTGAGTATCAGGCAGAAGGAGGATTTTTATTTTGCTATTAATAAATCGGGATGTTACTGAACTTGGAACTCTCTAGGTGGCTTACTGTATCTTGATCTGAGCTTTCTTTGAATCATGTTGGGTGTGTTTTAGGAAACCAGTTGTCAGTCATTTAAAACATAATATTAGAGATAGTCTGCAATGTTAAATGTACTTATTCATGTAATTACTCTGATTTCAATACAATTATATAAATCAAATAACCAAGTGGCATTTTTGGCAATAGTATTTTGTATGTTAAAAGATCAATATAAATTTAAGATCATTAATATGTTTCTTGCTTGTGTGTATATTTAAATGACTCAGAGCTAGAGCTGAATTTTCTTTCTTTTTTTTTCTCTTTTTCTTGTTTTTTTATATTCCATTATTCATTTTGTTTAGTTGTTCTAAGTTTCATTGTTTTATTTTAGTTATTTACTTCCTTGTTATAACTTAAGTTGGTTACAATTTGTGCACTTAATTTTTTTTTTTGTATTTTTATTTATAAAGTTATAAATTTATCGTTATTTTGTTGTATAATGTTGTAAAATTTGTTATTTAATGTTATATTTATATTAGGCACTCGTTTGTAATGTTTTACCACCTGTAACTTAGCTTTAACCTGTTGGTGGGTGGATGCTGTTTATAAATAAATGTTGTGACAAACGTAGTTTATATCTGACACGCCGGATTGTTTTTACAATGACCGGTTGGATTCACCGATAATAGATATCGTGTTATTATCATAAATGTCTTCTGGACTATGTTTGATCAAGAAATAGTTTCGATATCCAATATAAAACGGAACAGAGATGAGCATAACTTATTTCCATGTTAGGCATTTTTTATTTTGGGGAATATGCAGATAGTGTCTTTTCGATTATCAACATACATTTTAGTATTATCATCGAATTTTCTTGATAATTCCTATTATGCTTGATGATATTTCATTTTGATTAGGCTTTAGCTGAAGTTTTAGTTTGAAAACAATATAAAAAGCCCTTTTACAATTTAAAAGGATGTTTCTTTTCAATCATCAACGTACATTTTAGCATTATCATAGAATTTTCTTGATGCTTTCTATTATTTTTAATGACATTTCAATAAATTTTTTATTTATTTTGTTGTAAGTTTTAATAAGTTACTTGCCCATTATCAAAACATCTAAAAATACATGTATATCATCGTATCCCAGACAAACTTTTTTATTTATTTATTGAACATGATACAAGCTGGCACACTCAAGGGCAATGAGTATTAGGGCTGAAGTACCCATTCACACTGTGTATCATCATATTAGATTTATAATTAATTTTTAATCACTTTAATGTGCTATGAAAAATTAGCTAAACTATTCTGTACTTTAAAATATCTATTATTTAATATTACTACTACTTATATGTTTTAGGGATCCTTTTTTCAGAAAAGTTTTTATAGATGACTGTTTATTTGTCATTTTTCACTTTTTTAAAATATTTTTTACTATCAAAATATTATTTTTATAATTATTATTAATTTCCACTTAATTATTAGTAAAATAAAATAAAAACAAAATGGGCACAAAAAATAGCAATAATGATTATTATTATTATTTTCCAACCGCCCGAAATACCAGATAATCAATACAGCAAGAAATTTAATAAATAAAGCAGTCAAAATTACTGATATTAAACATATGAAAGAAGAAAAGAATCAAGATTACAAAATCTTGACTAATAACTTCTATTCGAAAAGACTAATAAACACATTATTGTATGTTATGATAAATAAAAGGAAAACATCTGATAATATAGAATTGCAAAAAAAAAAATTATGAATGTAAATAAAAAAAATAATTTACAGATTTACAGAAAATAATAAAAAGATATTTTTTTTCCGAAAATAGATCAGAAAATAGACAAGAAAGAAATAGTATAAATATTACACATAAACGTACAAACTTTTTTAATTATCAAAGGTGAAAATTAATTCCGAGACTGACAAATGAAACAAAAGAAGCAGTTAAGAAATACGAACATAATAATTTGAAATTAGATTTGTATAATAATAACGAATTAGAAACACTTATAACAAATACTAAGGACAAAATAAAAACGATTAATTTGAAAAATGTTGTTTATGAAATAAAGTGTAAAGGAATGAGAAGAAAAATATTACACATGGGAAACATCCTAAAATTATAAGAATAGATTAAAGCAAGATAAATCGAACACAAAAATCTCCAAAATATAAGTGCATGAGCTTTAGCAATGCATGCATGCGATAAAAAAAAATCCCAACTTTGATTATAAAAAACAGAAATAATTGATACGGCTGAACATAGGAAAATAAATAAGAATATTTAAAAAGTAGTAAATTATAAAACTGATATGGGAAGTAAATGCGACCATTTATACTAACATAATTAATATGATAAATATTAAATAAATAGCCATTGCAATATTTATAATCATAATAATAAAGACTTGTAAACGATAAAAACTGAAAAATAATAAATAAAAGATAATGCTGAAGCTATCAAAGTAGTGGGGGACAGGGGTCATTCAGCACCAGGATAAAATGAACAAACACTCAAATATTTAATGTAATTATCAAAAATCAGAGGAAATCTTTTTAACGACATTTACAACTTCGGTTTTATGTCGTCACTAAATATAAGTTTTCAATAAAATATAAGTGGGAATTAATAATATCAATAAAAATAATCTTTCGATAGTTAAAAATTATACAACCAAATTTGTACAACCAAAATTCAACCAAATTATACAAACAAATTTAAAAGTTCTTTAAAAAAATTGACAAAAAGTTAAAATGACTAATAAACTATCACCAGTTTAGGATATGATGAATACTTCCCAAAAAACAGGATTCATAAAACATGCAAGTTTGTAATAATATTAAAAAATAGAATTTTTAAAGAACAGAATAGTTCAGCTAATTTTTTCACATTTAGTAAAATGTGGTTTACATGTAGTTCATGGTAAAAGTATGTATTGTAAATTAAATCATATCTACTTTTAGAAATTTTGATAATAGATACTGTTGCCTTAATCTATTCTTGAAATATTTTTCTTCACATTCCTTTACACTTTATTTTATAAACATTTTTTTCCATAAATCGTTTTTATTTTGTCCTTTGTATTTGCTATAAATGTTTCTAATTTGTTATTATTATACAAACCTAATTTCAAATTATTGCGTTCATATTTCTTAATTGGTTCTTTTTTTTCATTTGTCAGTTTCGGAATGAATTTTTACCTTTGATCATTATAAAGGTTTGTATTTTCTATGTAGTATGTATACTATTTCCTTAACTTTTGTCTATTTTCTGATCTATTTACAGAAAATAATCTTTTAATTATTTTATAATCTTTTTTTTTATTTTGATTTACATTAATTTTTTTTTCAATTCTCAATTATTATCCGATTTTTCTTCTTAAACCATTTAGACCATATGTTCACTTCTACCACATGTTCAATATCAGCAAGTTTAACTGCTTCATTTATCAAATTTCTTGCTGTACTGATTATTTGGTATTTAGGGGGCTTGTAATAATAATAATAGTCACTATTGTTATTTTTGTGTGGCTATTTTGTTTTTATTTGAGTTTAACTAATAATTAAGTAGAAATTAATAATGATAATGAAAATAATATTTTGATAGTAAAAGATATTTTTAAAAAAATATAGATTTTTTTACTTCCTTGTACGAAGTAAAGGAAGTATTGTAATCGCGAAAATTTTCGATTTTCAGATTTCAACGGAAGTATCCATTTTGACCATCCCTGAATCCATTTTGACTAGTCTCGTCGTGGCGTCTGTACTTACGTTCGTACGTACGTGCGTTCGTATTTCGCATAACTCAAAAACGGTTAGCCGTAGAAAATTGAAATTTTGTATTTAGGATGTTTGTAAAATCTAGTTGTGAACCTCCCTTTTTGGTCACTGCTTGATCACCGGAAGTGGTACTTTACTCGAAGGTCATAATTGATTTCCATCAAAAATTATATTAAAATACTTTGGAAAACTTCTCAAATTTGGTATTTAGAATTTATATATTGATTTAAATACCATACTAGATTTTAGTCTAAATTGGAAAAGCAGAAGTGGTACTTTACTTGAAGGTCATATTAGACTTTCGTCAAAAAATATATTAAAATATAATGTAAAACCTCTCAAATTTGGTAAATAGGACTTTTATTTCGATATAAATGTATTTACTAGATTTTGGTTAAGATTCGTGAGCGGAAAAGGGTACTTTACTTGAAGGTCATAAGAAGCTTACATCAAAAATTATATTTAAATTAAAAGAGAAATCATATGTTTCGGTAATAAAGGTTACAAACGCAATCTGGTTTCCAATCCAATTTAACATTTTTATTACTTGTTTTAAGTGTTAAAATTGAGTCTAAAATACTACTTTTCCACCCCATTTGTGAGATCAACAAGTCTTCATCATGAGAATAAGATATTAGTTCAGTGGGTTTTTCCGCTTAAAATGTCGAAACTGTCCATTTCTAATGCTTTATCCAGTGATATTGACAGTTTTATTGTTGTCATGGAATATGAAGAAATATCTTGGAAACTAGTTACCTACTGAAGGAAAACGACATATAATAACGGAATGAGACCTCCAGTGACAAGAATGTGTGTTTGTGTGTGTGTGTGTCAATAGATGGATGACGGGACGCCGAGTGTCGTTTTTACTGCAATCTTCGGAAACTAGTAACCAAATTCAGTATCACTTTTTGAGCCACGGATTTATAATTTAATAGGCGTACAAGGAAGTCATGTGTTGCCCACATCAGATATTTTTTATTTGACAAAAAAGTATAGTATTAAAAAATAGAATTTTAAAAGAACAGAATAGTTTAGCTTATTTTTTCACAACACATTAAAAGGCCTTTTAGATGACAGGACCCGACCGGAGAAAACGGGTCGTCTAAATGCTCGCACTAGACCAGATATGGACGGGGCGACGTGAACAGATTGAAATCACACCAGATCGGAGAAAAAGGGTAGTGAGCAAAAGTAGGCGAAGCACTAGTTTCTCTCACCTTCTGACATAGCGGTCAGAAGCTCCGCCCGTCCCTTCCATCTAACAAAAATGTATTTTAACTTATCGAATTTCTTTGAGGTATTTTCATTATTATGTTAATAGTATACCCGAGAGAGAACTCTCGCATTACATATCTATCCTTCTTCTAATCCCTAATTTTTAATAAATTTTAAGTATGAGCGATATTAGGGAAACATATTTAATCGTGGAAACAGAAAATTTATTTAACACACCATTTGGTGAAGCAACGTAGTTTATAATGACTACGTTGAAGCAACAGTTTACTTAATAAGTAATTAGTATTCCCTTCAGTTCAGGTAAGCAATAAGATTCAGTTATCCCATTTACTGTTTGTAGTAATCGAATCTAACAGCGCCCCTTTAGTGCAAGAAAAGAGCTCTTTTATAGTTTAAAAGGATGTTTTGATAGGCAATGCTCCATTCAATGTAACGAACAACACGCTTAATACCATCATGACTTTAGATCCCTTTTGTACTAGAACTTATTCAAACCAAATTCTCATACTTTCGACAGAGTTTACTAACCTTCCTAATATTTTAACACAATTCCTATTTAAGTTCACTTATCTTCATAATCCTCCATGAAGGTAGAAACAGAAACCTTCTATAAATATGTATGCTATTAGAGTTAAACTCTTTGGATCTTCTGGACTCCTCCTTTGTCCTCCACATGTAGGAGAAACAGTTTTGTTCCAAAAGTTCTCCAGGCAGCGAAAATTTTATCAGCAAATGTTATCGGCATTTTTCTGAGCACATCTTTGAGCAATGTTAGTAACACGTTAATGGCACTTGTTTTTACAAAGCATACACGTGGATTAGCAAAGTGTGGCAGATTGTATTATTGAAAATACAGAATGTTATGAGTTGGTTTTTCTTTGAAGAGTTTTTCCAAGGCTAGAAGTGAGTTATCCCATTTAATTTGCTAAGAGTCTCGATATAATTCGCACAGAGATTTATTTCATCCAAGATGATTTTAAAATATCTAGGAATTTTCTCAGAAAGGGAGGAATTGTATTCTCATTTTTTTTAATATATTGTGTTATTTTTTTTTCTACATAGGGAATATGATTTTTTTTTAAATGTGTGACAGAGAAAGATAGTTAGATTGTTGTTTGCTATCCTGAATAATCCACCTATTTGGATTAAAAAGACCCTACATAATTCTGGAAATTCTATCGCAGATTAACTCTTCAATACAACAGGGACAATAACAACTGGAAGGGACAGAAATTTCCATGTAACAAGAAAAGTTGAGAAGTTGATGCCGAAGGAAGCAGTCACAGAATTCCGCTCAAATGGCGACCCGAAGGGGAGAAGTTAATTCCTTCAATATATTTAATTGCTACGCTTGTCGATGGGTAAGTTAGGAAGCTTTGTTCACGCAACTCGTCTTGAGATGGATTCCTTCTTGCTCTTCCAAGAATAAGAGCTGGAAGATTTGTATTGGTCAAAAACTTTACTACCAGTCTGTGATTATCATGGATGTTATATTCAATTCGAAAAGGTTATCTACACTGTCAAAAGAGAAATTTGGTATCATCCTCTTATGGGAGCAAGCATTAATTAAAATTACAAGACATACCATGGCATGTTGAAAGCAATTGTTATCAGAATGTTCACTTCTTGGTAATATTATGTTTATGTTATGTTATGTTACATAATAGCACTTGTGGCCTTATATATTATATTATTTAATATATATATATTATATTATTATTAATGTGTATAATATATATATATATATATATATATATATATATATAAAATTTTATATGTGTATATATAAATAAGTATTTATATTTTTAGTATTTATCCAAAACCACCATTTGGATAGGACACTAAGTTAATAACTCTCCTTACAAACTCTGTCTTTTCTATCTAACACGTTCATTAAACAATCAATCAATCAATTAAGCAAACGCCTAACATGACAATTTACCTTTATAGGGCCATATAGTATGTATAAGTTAACATAACGATCATGCATAACAGACATGAGTATGAAAGAAAGCTGGAGAATTAAAAAGGAAAATGAAATTATCTTAATTCAGTAGCGATAATAATACAGAAATATTTTATATGTCAAACATATAAGCTTAAACTAAAACTAGCCCAAACATAAGAAATAAATATTTATGTAATTAATTCTTTACAAACATGATTTGAACACTCAATATAGCAACTATATATAAATAATTATTATAACGAAGAAATAAATATCCTATTCAATAAAAAGGGAGTTTCTCCTTGGGGTTGATGTATGGCCTAAGGCCGAAATCGATCCTTGCGCTCGCATGCAACGTGCTTACGAACTTATGGGAACCCCAGTCGTGGATGAACGGTTCTTGACCATGAAGTCAATTAGGGGGATGAATGCAGTGTGCTACCACCCGGTGTTGAAGAGAATGAGAAGAGGGAGAGGGACGATCCGTGGGCACCAGACATAGCTCACAATCCCGGTCAATAGAACTTGATCAAACTCATACTAGCACGGTTTTACAACTATAGACGCAAGCTGTTTCCGTTAGGTAGAATTAGGCTAAATAAATGTAATAACGATGTTGAAAATATTATATAGGCATAATTATAAATCTGTACTGAGCTTAAAGACATAATTACCACATTTATTCATTAAATATGTCAGCCATAGCAGTAGGCTTACAACTAGTGATTTTAACAAGTGCCCTGTTAGTCAGTTTAATGCTCTATCGTTTATTACTGCCCAGTCTCCAATTATCTACATGTTAAACGCTTTCTTCAGTTTACTCACTTCCTACTTCATACATATAAGGAACTGTAATCTTTAGAGTTAGTAAAGAGTCGAGTTGATAGTCTATAAGCTAGTAATTTTATTAAATACTATATACGCCAGAATGGTTAAAAAATACATAACTACGATAAACTTATTATGATGAATATTTAAAAAAAAGGTATTTTAATAAAGTTTAGAAAACTAATTTTAAATTACATAAAATTGAAATATTTATTCTTAGATAGTTACATTATTAATTAATAGAGGGAATACTTATTATTAATTAACAAAATCTCGCTGAGAACCCCAAAGGAAGATGAGCGAGAAAATTGGCCATTGATCCAAGTAGAGGTAGTTGAGGAACTGGACCGGGCTATGGAAGACAACCCTGCACCTAATTACTCCCTCGAATAAATTTCAAAATAGAACGGACTTTAGAGAAAACAGTTTAATTTAAATAATATCTGTCTGTTAAGGGTAGCCGCCGGTCGGCTCTGTCATATTTGAAATTCCAAACAGGTTTTCTTTGTTTATAGCGGGAGGGGAGAGGAGGGGATACAGAAAACCTGGAATTTTTTTTTTCATTAGTGCAAATATTCATTGAATAACTTAAAGGCACGGCTGGTGGAATTTGCATCAGAGAGGGGATAGGAAAAAAAAAAATTAAAAATCTATATGTATATTTAAAGGTCAGCTATTCTTAATACCGAGAACTCAAAGAGACAGTCAGTTAGAGATAGCTAATATAGATTGAGTATCATCGGGTCCTAATTGAATGGAACATGATAATTGTACGATAGAATAAATAGAATTGGTTATTCCAAAATATTGAGGGAAATTGTTTATAGAACACACACATTTCAAACAGTTCCATTAAATGTATATATATATATATATATATATATATATATATATATATATATATATATATATATTTGTATTAATTAATTTATTTTTTATTTATATTAGTTTTAATTTGCTTTACAAAGATTTTAGGTTTATTTTTAAAGGACGAACAATTTCACAAAATAAGTTCATAAGGTACGTACCTATTTATTTTCTTTCTAAAATAAAACCCGATTACACTGACAGACACATTACTCTGCAATGTTTCAATATAATTTCAGAACATATCACGAATCAACTAAACGCACTTTCATTATTTAGGTTGTCAGCACTTTTTAATTTCAATTAATTTAGCTTTAATAATAATACTGAGGGGATTCTTCGCTTCGCTTCATATGCTGAATCATGACAATATATTTTTGTGTTTAGTTTTATTCGTTAATTTTTCCATTTCTTTTTTCATTATTACCGCCAATTGCGTCAGTTTTTCGAAAATTTTATAGCGTTTCAAATTTAGAAAAGAGTTTTTTTATTTGAAATTTTTGCATTTTGTTTTTATTCGTTAATTAGTCCATTTCTTTTTTCATTACGACCGCCAATTGTGTTAGTTTTTCGAAATTTTTATAGTATTCCAAATCTAGAAAAGATTGTGAAGAACGCTAAGAAACTCGAAGGAACTGCGTAGTAGTAAAATTCAGATAAATGTAAAAAAACTAAATTGATGTCTTAATTTTAATGTTTTAGTTAGGAAAGTTAATGCTTTGAAAGTATGACTTAGTATTTGAATATTCTTCAATGCTATTTTCTGATTGATGATGATTTTTAATAGTTATGTTAATCTTTTCTTTTTTTCATATCCTTCCCCCTTTTATTAAGTAGAAGCAAAATCCACAATAATGTGTTCCAGGCAAAGATCCTTCTTTCCTCCTGAAGGCATTCTAATAAGAGGGTTTTGTAGCTCTGCTGTGTGCAGAGAGGGCATTAATGGGCAGATCCCCGTTTTTAATAAAATGTTACTTACCTAGTCTACCAATTAATTCTAATTCTAATTATTCGACAAACAACGGCTTGATTTTTATTAGAAACATAATTTTTAAAAATTCCTATGAAGGAATTTTTTTTTCTTACTGTGTCTTATGACTTACAACTTCCACCGACTGATACCTCCTGGTCCAGAAGAAAAACAAATTATATTTGATCCTGATCGAATGCTTTTACCGGCTTCTAAAAGTCGAGTGCAGGGAAAGATGAAATATTTTTAAATAGTACCTGAGCAGAATGCCCGTCCAACCATGAAATTCGCCAGAGCCGAATCCAGTTGCTGGATCGGAAGGATATTGGAGAGCTATCCAGCATCTTACAGTTTATGATATTATATAAATTTTATGTTTTGTTTGCTCGTTCTGGGGTTATTCACCTCGGCTGGTTCTATTCTTCGCTGTTCCAAGTCAGGATTGTAACTCTCGACGGATAATTGAAAAAGAATAATAAATATATCTAAGTAATACAATCATACATATTTCCGCACACACACAAAAAACATTTTACAATTCATTTTTTCCCTAAGCCAACCAATTTATTTAAGGAAATATTTCAATTATGATAATTTATATTCGTTTCTCATTATAAAACAAAAATAAACTAAAAATGATTCTCAGGATGCTTCCATGATATCTCGTAATTATTTAAAATAATAATATAACATTTTTTTTATAGTGCTCATTTCTTTAACAAAAAATAAAAATAAAATAAAAGGAAACCTAATTTTCTTGGACTAAGGCCGGTAGATATTTTATTTCAATTAATATTTTTATCTTTAAAGCTTTTTCCTTTTTTATTTTTTTAAGTATTGTATTCTTCGGAAGTGTCTCGTGATTATTTAATATATATCTTTTTGTATAGCTATAATTATTACTGAAAAAAATTTAACTTTTTTTTTTAACATTTCAATATTGTAAGTACAGATTTGATGGTATCAATTAATATCCTTTTCAAGTTCCTTTTTATTAAAAACAAAACAAAAAAACTGTACTTTGCTGAATAGATCAATATCTCGCAATATTGTTTAAAATACTATAAAATTTCTGTTCTGAATAGTTACAATGGCGGATTTGTAAAAAGGCAGGCCAGGCACTTGCCTAGGGCGGCAATTTTTGGGGTATTGCAAAATTTGAGTAAAATTATTTAGATTAAATAAGAATGCGTAATTAAAAAAAAACTCCTCAATTTAGCACACGTAAAAATTAAAATTACCTCCACTTAGTTTTAAACTAAAAATCGTCGCTTCAGAGCCTGTCTCCGAATTTGTTTTTTATCTCATAAGATAGTTGAGACAACTGCGGATTTGAAGCAAAAGTAGCCTTAACTATTACTACTATACTGTACTCTATTATACTAACTACTACACTCTAACTATACTACTTTAATACTTAACAACCCTAAACTGGGTCATTTTACTAAACATTCAGTTTAGGCGCCGATGTGATATACATAGAGGTGTAGACAAGGACATCTATATATTAGGGACTTGAATAAGTTCTCGCTGTTTCCCGACAGATGGTGTTATCTTAGTCTTTTTGCATCAGGCAATACTTTAGCCAACTTTATCGTGAAGCTCCACCATTAGACTCGAAATCACAGTATATGTTATTCCGCCGAAGTGTGAACAACATGCTTTTTCATAGCGTTTAACATGTCGAATTTCGTGCCAAAAAAAGAGTATTTGCGGGGAATTTTACTGCATTCCTTTTTTAAAAAAAAATCTGCATCTGAAGCACATAGAATTCTTGTGGAGACCTACGGCGACCATGCTCTGTCGGAAACAACATGCAGAGATTGGTGTAGACGCTTTAAAAATAATGATTTTAATATTGAAGAATTGGAAGCATTACTCGATGAAGACCCAAGTCAGACGCAAAATGAACTTGCAGAATCATTAGGAGTTGATCACACAACAGTTTCCAAACGTTTAAAAGCATTAGGAATGATTCAAAAGCAAGGAAATTGGGTCCCGTACGAATTAAAGCCGAGAGACGTCGAACGGCGTTTTTTCACATGTGAACAGCAGCTCCAACGGCAGAAAAGGAAAGGTTTTTTGCATCGTATCGTGACTGGCGATGAAAAGTGGATACACTACGATAACCCGAAGCGTAAAAAATCGTGAGGTAAGTCCGGCCATGCATCAACATCGACGGCAAAGCCGAATATCCATGGTTCCAAGCTCATGCTCTATATTTGGTGGGATCAGCTGGGTGTAGTGTAGAGCTCCTCTAACCCAACGAAACCATGACAGGAGATCGTTATCGACTAAAATTAATGCGTTTGAGCCGAGCATTGAAGGAAAAACGGCCTCAGTACGAGGAAAGACACGACAAAGTAATTTTGCAGCATTACAACGCTCGGCCACATGTTGCAAAACCGGTCAAAACCTACTTGGAAACGCTCAAATGGGAAGTCCTACCCCACCCGCCGTATTCACCGGACATTGCTCCTTCCGATTACCACTTGTTCCGATCGATGACTCATGGCCTGGCTGAACAGCACTATCAATCTTATGAAGATGCCAAAAAAATGGATCGATTCGTGGATAACTTCAAAAGATGAGTCGTTCTTTCGACATGGTATTCGTATGCTGCCAGAAAGATGGGAGAAAGTAGTGGCTAGCGATGGACAATGCTTTCAATGACATGTTCTTTACTAATTTTTTTAAATAAAGCACTTATTTTCACGAAAAAACAGCGTGAACTTGTTCAAGTCCCTAATATATATATGTATACATCTCTAGGGAGGGCCTCCATACCCCTCTAGCACCTGTCAGAGCCCCCGCTTGAATATTTTTGAAAAAGAAATACTACGAAAAAAATAAAAATAAGAACAAAGCACGTGATTAGCTACGCCTACAGTGTGATCTTCCAAGCACATTGATGTAGATTGATAGGCATTTCCGAGGAATTTGAAGGTGAATGATCCTTCCAGGAACCTGCTGGACCCCCATGAGGATCTACTGGGCTGCCTCATTGAAAATTTAATTAGCAACGCCAATGATATACCGGTGTGATTATCTATTTTCATTTGCATTACTAGATTTTTTAATATTATTTTCTGTAGCAGTATTTTATAATTCAAAAAGACATTAAAATGTTGTTAAAGCTGCCTAAGGCTCATATATATTTATTATAGAACAATTGATTCATTTGTGTCCATAATTCAATTACATGTATGCGATTTTGATTTTTTTTTTGTTTTTTTACCCTTTTTATGACATCCTTATGTTTTTTTAATTAAATTATTTGAAATTTTATAATTCAGATATTCTAAAGTAAAGATGTTAACTCGTTAGCGTAATTGTTTTATTATTACTATATTTACTTTATTCATTTACTTTACTTTTTATTTTATTATTATTATTTATTATTATTAAGTTCAGAGCCGATATCTATGCCATAAGGAACAAGTCCATAATACAGAAATTCCTTAAAATTAGATCTAATTACAAACTTAATTATAATGAAATAATGATATCCACATTGAAAGCAAATCATCTCCTTATTACCACGTAATATCCTCATATTTCTACGTCTGTTCCGTCCAAACTTGGCCTTTTTTTTCAATATATCTAGTATTAAAATGCCGCGAACTGAAAATTTCTTGTTGATGAGAAAAAATTTTAATTATGAGAAAAAATATGAAGGAAAATTGCAAATCTTAACGATTATTCGTCAACAAAAGAGTGAAACAATTGTTTAAAGTTGAATAATATGCGTTACAAATGTTTGGTTCGTGCTTTTGATTTAATAGTCGTGAATACCCCTCTCTCTAATCAAAGAGACAGGCCTTACAAGAGTGGAAAGACATCAGTTAACGAGAACAGAGGGCTTGTGTTGGCAGAAGCCACCGCTGGACGGGCTCCAACCGGCGACACCTCATCACAGCTATAGATCATGTAGCTTATTGTTTTAAGGCACCCTTAGGTCAATCATTCTATGGATTATGGAACGTGCTTCTACCTAAATTTTTTAACTTAGTTGACGATGCGTAAATATCAAGTAGTCCGAAAACAATCGAAATTTCAGGTTTTCGATATAAAAAACGAACGCTGAAAATAATAATTAATCAATCTGAACAGAGGCCAATTAAACCCAAAAAGTACGTCGAATAAAGTCGAAGGTGCATACCTTTCCAACGCAGAAATTTTTCGTTCCTTCGGAGAGCATACATGCTAGGAATGGGCATGGTTTATGGGATGAACGAACGTCGGATAAACTTAAATTGGTTAAACTAACTGTAAAGAGGTGGACTTCATGCTCAAGGCAGTCAAGAACAGAGGAAGCGGTGGTGGCTCGGCTCCGACCCGGACAAAGACACATTAATCACGGCTATTTGATGGCTAAAGAATCCGAACCATAGTGAAAGCATTCCCAAATAGTATAAAGAGTAAAGCATATATTTTAGGACTGACCTAAGTGCAGAAGAAAGCTGGCCAATTTCTGAATATCTCGGTCTGCTACTAAGGCACTAACCCACAACTTTGGTACATTATATATATGGATATCTTAAGACGTTCTCTGTAGAGGAAGCTGTATATAGCCCGATATACGGAGAATACAAGCAGTAAGTTAGGGAAAAACGGAGTATTATAGCTCATTAAGCATTCTCTAACGACTCTGGCCTCCACCAAACGCCCATTTACAAGCTTCAAACATGCTAATACTATTGTGGTAAGGCAATTAGATCTTTTAGTATTCTATAGGCGTTTGAACGTTGGCTTCTTCTTTGTAGAAAATAACTCAATATAGTAGCATTAGACACTCAAATTCTTTGACCATTTCTTCCGTTTTAATACGTGTTAGAGGAAGATTAATAAACAGAATATTCAGGTACTCCTAAAATAACACTGAAACGAAATACATTGTTGCATTTTCTTTTCAGGACTACATTAGTAACATAATCTTAATTAAGATAGAACTCAAACCTAATATAGATAGCTTCAATTTAATCTTAAAACACTAATTTTTCATGTATTGTTTTTCTATCCTTAAATATGATACAAATCTAAATTCTTAAGCACTGAGCAAATAATAAATTAACAAGAAAAATGGGGATTAAAACTCCCAAAACAGTCTAACATTATAATTATTAGTGTATGAGATAAAAACCTCAATTCCTTTATGTTGAAGTTCATAAGCCTCAGCCAAAAATTTGATATGAAACATGTTATATCATGTATTTGTTGTTGTTATTGGAGTTAGGCGTCCCAAGGTAGTCCAACTAGAGAACAAAGAACGAGTAAGTAACTAAATCTAATCAGATTAAGATGATCCTCCACGAAATAAAAATACACCCACTCAGGTTGGATTCGAATCGGCGCACATTGGAGCATTTGAGCCTTCTTCACGTCTTCTCTTACAAGATCACAATAAAATAGTTTTTTAAACAATTTTAGCACGACAATTCTGTCTTTCATGGCTGTTAGTATACTGTTTTTCATGCTGAACATAGATGGAAGTACCGCCATTCAGTGTCCATGAGTTATCACATGGGCGTTATAGTTATGAAATAGGGTTTATAACCCAAGAAGTTATTGTTTATTTTCCTTCTGCAGTCAGCATGTAAACAAATGTTATATCCTTAACATCCCCTCCTCTTTTGTTTGTATAAAATGTATCTCAAATCATTAACCAATAACAATTGTAGCATTCAGTCTAAAGATAATTCTGTCTCTAGTGCAGTACATCTGATGTCTAGAAGTCGCTGGTCAATGCCAGCCGACCCTGTCATCAGATCTCTAGTGTATGTCATGTAACTATGTACCATAAACATATAAAGTATTTTCTGAGGTACTGCACGCATTGACGCTGTTGCTCTCAAAAGGACACCAGTCACCAACCAATTTTCTAATTGGCGCTCGAAAACGGACACCAGACACCATTTGTTAATTCGTGGAAACAAATTCGTTTCCGTAAAATAATATTAAAGTAGAAATTATTAAGTTGATTTCTACATTTATATTCTTAAATTATATTATTACAGAGCGTATTGTTGACAAAGATTTGGCGGCTTGGTGGGAAGGAGTCTACTTTCGGACGCTCTCGGCTTTTCATCATGTAGTCGTTATAAGATACGCTGTATCTTCTCTAATACTGCTCCGATTTAGATGATTTTTGCTTTTGTGTTCTAGAGAATTTTTTACCTTTCATATGGTTTCATACATAATTTATCATAAAATACATACTTCTTGCGTTATGCAAAAATAAAATGTTCATTTGGCTATTACTTTTTACCTGCATTTTCTCAATGATGTACTGGATACATGAAAAATTAAAGGACTTTACGGAGAATAATTCAGACAATTTTCATCAAAAGCGTTTGAGCCGTTTTCGAGAAAATTTTAAAATCGATTACCATATATAACGTGGCAATGCCGGATTTTGACGAAAAAGTTGTTGTAACTTCACAGGCATATGCCTACCTTAAAAAGGCAATTTCAGTTTCGTACAACAGTTCGTTTTTGAGCTAGGCTGTTCACACACACACGCGCACGTGCGTGCACCCACAGTCCATATTGCAAGAATTGGTTATTTTCACTCAGGGGATCTTAAAACTTCCATTGAAAACTAGAATTCGAAACATTTAGAAATACTTGTAAAAACACTCCGAACGTCATAATAAACGGTCTAAATTGTATTTCATCATAACAAAAAAAAAAAAAAAAAAAAAAAAAAAAAAAAAAAAAAAAAAAAAAAAAAAAAAAAAAAAAAAAAAAAAAAAAAAAAAATTCAATTTTATATAATGTAAAATATTTATATTCAGATTAACAATATTACTAAATAAAATAAAATAATTATACAATAAGCACACTTTTTTTTATTATTTTCCTTTTATACGTTTATGATATTAAAACTGGTCATTAATTCATAAAATCATCAATTCCTGAAGTAAAATAAATTTGAATACAAAGAAGCTGAATAAGTAGTCAATAAAAATTTTATTTGTGTCATATACAGAGTTTTTAACGCATCAACCATAAGAAATAAAAAAAATGTTCGCAGTTATTTGCAGTTAATTTAACTCATTTTAAAGTGCATATTTTTTTGTTGTCCGAAATCGAAATAGTTCGATTGAATCATCAATACCAATACATACTCCCTTCAGCCATTTTCTTAAGTGAAAAATCCACTCACAAAAAAAATAAGACAAGTTTTTTGAACCAGTAAATATAATATCATGAAAAATTTCAAAGTATAGCCGGATAGAAGTTTATACATCATTAAACCTTTGGAGTCATCTAATTATAAAACCAAATTTTCTATTTGTTTGCAAATACTTATTCATTTATTAAGTAATTAGTTCAATAACATCCATTTTATAATTGGATTGCAGGTGTACGTAAAAACCAGCAACAATTTTGTTTGTCTATTTGCTTATGGCTTTTAAATAATTTTTTTTTCTAAATATACCCGTGCTTGATTAACGCCATATTACTAGTTTTATTTATTCATTGAACTTTTTTCTCAAAAAAACTTCTTCGCAATGAAACAGAATTGTTATTGGACATTCAGATTTTTGTTTTCCCTCGGACAAGCAATTATATTTTTTACGCTCTCGGCAAAATTTGAATCATGTAGATTGTTACCAAATCAGGAGTCATTATCTGTTCGTATGTAGCGTGTGCTGTTTGGAATACGCAGTTAACTATAAGATAGTTAAGTCACGAAATCTATTTTTCGATTCATTTTGAAAATTATTCTAATATACGTATAATTTTAGCCAGAAAAGGTTCTTTTGAAAACGGTAAGAATAATAATAATCAATAATCAGTTCATGAAAAATCTTAATCATTGTTCGCATGTACAAATCAGACGCTTTCCTGATGCAATTCATCGCTATCAATAGATCTGACATAAGTGAAAAGAATGAGATAAACACGATATCGCTTGGATTTATCATATAATTAACAATCTAAAAAAAAAAAAAGTCAGAAAAAGCTGTTTTATCCAAATGCAACGAGATACCTCTGCACCAAGAAAAGCTCAAGAAAACCCAAGATTTTCATTTTATTTTTTTTTATTTTAACAATATGACGAACACATTGAAAAATTATTTCGAATAACAACATACATAGAAATGATTACTAAAAATAAGGTAACCATATCATGATAAAATATAACATTGTATATAATTGAAATGGTTGTATACAGGGATATTTAAAAAAAAATAAATAAATAATTGTTAAAATGTTGTGATAATTGATGTTTGTGATATAATATATCAGAAAAGTCAATATAGTAGTATATTAAACTTGATGAAGAGCCAGACGGATCAAAACGTCGTTATGTAAAGGAAAAATATAAAATTTGAAATACACAGAGTTTAAAATTTCTGGATAAAATAAATTAAATAATTTTGGAAAAATTTTTGATACCAGCGCCGTTTTAGTAGCAAAAAACCTTACAATTGGAAGAAAAAGCTTTGTTGTCCAAATGCAAGGAGGCACCTCTTCAACAAGAACAGCTCTATAACAGATGATCGGATTCTGAGCCCCCTCAGGCCGGCACGAGGTCACCCAAAATATCAATAAAGGTCCAGAGGTGTGTAATGGCCCTAGAGCTTGCTCTATAAGAGCGCGGAAGAGTCGTTAGGACGAACCCGCAAAGGTTCAGCAAGGTCCTAACGACGGATTAGAGTGTTAGTATTTCAACATTAGCCCAAGATAATCTGCCTCTACGGGAAGTCCACCGGTCGGATGTGATTACTGATAAGGGCTGTACGGCTAGCTGAAGTGATATCGAGAAACCATTGCCAGTGGATGCTTCAATATTATCATTGCCGATAGTTCCATAAAGGAACTCTCTACTTCGGGTTATCCTTGAGGGGAGAAGTTTGGTTGCTTCAACCTAAGAAGCCGAGTAAAACAAATAATATATATCAGTTTTTTTTTCATATAATTTTTCCCTATTTAATGTGAAAAAGCTTTAATTTTTTTTTCATCTAAGTAATTTTTACCAAATAAAAAAAAAAATTGTTATTGTGTGTTTTCAAGTTCGAAACCCATGTTTAGTTTTAAAATATCATATATATATATATATATATATATATATATATATATATATATATATATATATATATATATATATATATATATATATATTATATCTTATTATTAAGATATTAATATATCTTATAATTAAGATATAGAGATCTCTTTTTTTCAGGAGAAGTTCGTACTGAACTAATTAACAAAAGTAAGGTAAAACGTTTTTAATATTGTGCTACATACCACCAGTATTAATTAATTAATTAAAAACCAGAGATGTTTATAAACAATTAAAAAAATATGTTAATTTATTTGTTTTTATCGCATGTATAAATCTAATAATGAAATAGTTTAAATAATGTTGTGCTATAAATCGCTTGTGACATTACCACCAGGGGCGGATACAGAAGTTGTCTATAGGTGAGCCACTAAATAAAAAATAAAAAAATCTCTCTATATAGGCTCCGTCTTTCATTTAACTTCCTAATATTTTGCAGCTAAGGCCAATTATGACAAGAATCCTACGTAAGAATTTTACGTTAATTTCATGTGGAATCCGAAGGATTTAAAGAAAATTGTTAGGGGTCAAGTGGTATTTTAACCTGAACATTTTAGGTTTTAATTTTAAGATTAATAAATTCTTTTAATGGGAAATAATTAAGATCAAGATTTCCTTTTCAAGATAGATAACGGAATCGATAACCCCTAATAGAAATTATATAATTAGTTACATTATTAAACTGTTCGGGTCATGCGGGATTTTGCCTTCTTTTCATTTAGGAGGAATGAGTTTCATAATATAAAATAACTACTTATTTCATAATGAAACAAATCTTGTTTTGTTCAGGACAAAAATATGGAGGATGTAACATAAAATTATTCCAAAATTTAATAATTAATTTATTTAATAATTAATAATTTAATTTAATTTAATTGCATCCTAGCTACATATGCCAATAATCGTGCTCTTATAACCGATAACGGTTTTTTTTTTATCGAATAACCGTTTTTCGAGGTGTTTTTTTTTACAATATCGGTAAAAAAATCTGGAGAAAAAATCGAATGAAAATGAATTTCGTAAAAAAAGAAGAAAAACAATTGAGAAAAAAATATAAAATAAACATCCTACCTTTTTCATCCATCTGCCTACCTCCTTGATAAAGTCACACAGTTACACGGGCTGCAGCTACAGCTAAATTTTCAATGTTTATTTCACATTCATCAGTAAAGCAACAGCGGTTTTGAGGTTTACAGATTTCTTTTCAGTTCACTCATCTTCCTTTGTCTCATTCTCAATCATTTCTAAAATATTTCAGTTTGTTAGTTTCTTAAAAATTAAAAAAAAACTATAGGATGCGAAATTCGTCCTTTGAAAAAAAATCTTTAGCTCTGTGGCCTAAAAAAATCTTTAAAACGATTGCACTTGAAACAAGAAAAAGGAATGAAAATTGAATACTAGCTCGGTAGTCTTCTTTACAATCTCTTGGGATTACTGAACTTGGAAGTGAAAGAATTGCTGATAATTGAATGCTAGGTTCTATAGCCTTTAATTTTGTTATTTAATCTCTCAAAAACTGATTTAAAAACATGAAAAAATTCTTAAAATTTAATTATAGCTTGATGAAAAGTTATTAAATGTGGAATAATCATTTTTTTCAGTTTTATTTTAAACAACGGTTGTTTTCATCGGCTAAAACCTATCAGTTTTAATTGAAGGTAAAAAAACCGGAATAACCAATAACAGTTTTTTTACTGTCCTTACCTTTCTAATGTACGCTGGAAATCGATTGGCTTCTTTCAATGGCACTCAATTAATTTTTCAGTAACTAAAACTAATTGTAGACTTTAATTAAGAATACCTTCTTTAAATAGAATATGAATCAATAAATAAAAGGAAGATTTTATAGTCTAAAACCAGATGTTTGTTCTGTAATTAACTGATAGTTTACGGTACAACGGTATATATTAAAAAAGAAACAAACAAAAGAAAACCTTAGTATAGAAAATAAAAGAATAAGGCACCAATAATTTCTTTGGCATAAATAAAAAATCCAACCTTGAGAAGAAAAAAAATATCATAAATTAAAAAAAAAATATATTTATATACATATAATTTGGTACATTAATGTACCTAAAATTAATCAATACATACATACAATGTACACAAATTAACATATGTAAACAGCTGATTCAATAAAAATACAATTTACAACAAAAATACAATAAAAAAATTAAAAAATAATTACTTGAAAACTCAACAATTAGCTATAAAAATGCGTCGCTGATTCAATGAACAAGTTCTGTAAATATTGCCATACAATACATAAACCAAACCAATGGAATATTAAAAGAATAATTTAGCTTATACATAATTGTGCAATTAAATTAATAAGCAAGTATATACCCTGGGTACGTCAATCGATGTTAGTAGACAATCGTACGAGGCAACTCGTATCACAAACGTCGGGCGAGCGGAGTAAGTTCCTTCGGCCCAGCCGTAATGCGAATAGGCAGTCTCGTTGGTAGATGTTTAAAGGAGAAGTTAAATTCCATTCCAGTTGGAAAATAAAAGAGAAACGGTTGTAGATTAAAGTCAGGCTGACGAGCGAAGGAGGCCTCCATATTGTCGATTATCGATTGGTTTGTTCGGAAAATTCGTCGTATAAATATAAAACGATAAATGATAGAAGTTGATTGAAGCCATTCACGACTTGCACAAAAACCTCATCAATATTCTGACTATAAAAGAACAAAAATGAGCTCACAAACTACAATGGTTTAAGTCCAACTTAAACAGAGTCGCACAAAAAACAGGATCCTCACAGCTGTAAATTTAATCACTCTGAATCAAACTATAACAAAATCAAATCAGCTGTTTTTCAATTTAGTGATATAACTTTACAATATTAAATTTAAAGTTACAATTTATATTAAATCTAACTAAATGTTAGATTATACTAAACTAACTAAATGTAAATGTGTTTCTCTTTTTTTTTTCTGGTAAAAATAGATTATTCAAAATCTTTAAAAACAATTTTATTTTTCAATTAATAATAAATTGAACCCTAAGTTAATTTGGCCAGCTCAATTACAATAATAACTATTAATAACAAATGATTGGTCTTAATAGGCTAGTTATCAACAGAGCTGTTTCAAATACAAAGTATTTAAATAATAAATGTATTTACATATGACAATTACTTTTAATTAATTAAAAATATTTCTTGATTGGTATGTTTCCAAATAAAAATACTTGTATATAAAAATAAATGAAGGCTGTTACTATTAGACTGTTACTATCACCATGTTCATTTATTTAGGATCCTTTATGACATCCTCTGGGATCTCTGTAAAATGTTCTTATTTAGTTTAACTTACAAAATAGCACACTGTTAAATATATTTTAAATTTTGTTTCTAATATGTAACCAAACACATACTTCGGTGTGCTGTGCGTTTATTAAACTAGATAAGGACCTTTTTACAGAGACGCCTGAGATGGCTTAAAGGCTGAAAATTTGCATCTAAATAAATAAACTTGGTGAAATAGTAACAGCATGCATTTATTTTTATTTATACTGCATTCACCTTAAATCAGCAAACATATTTGTACTTATAATTGTTAAATAAATAAGTACAATTATAGCCCAACCGGGTATGAATTAATAATTTTTCATTAAACAAAAGTAATGATTTTAATTAAAATAATGACTTTTGAATTACTTTCGGTGTATTCTTCCACTTTTTTCGTTTATTAGATAATTGCTATTAATTGCTTAATTTAAATTAGTTTAAATTTCTGAAAAAATATGTTTCTTGATATTTTTTAATTTAATTTTTTTTGGCTGGGTGTGGTCTGGATTTTATCGATTTGGTGATCGTCCTTCAGGTTTTCCAAGTTGTTTTGGAAAATTGGAAATTTTGTTCGGCTATAGCGACATTTTCTACTTAATTATTAGTTTGTTCAATATTTCGGTATAATTACCGTTTATTAGATTTTCAAAGGCGCTTTTTTCCGAATTTACTATAGATTTACGATCGCGAATGCGCATTTCGCTTTTCCGTTTATGTTGGAGTTTTCTATGGTAAAGAGATTCCTTTGGATTTTCAACGATTCTGATTTCAATTTTTTAATTGGATTTTTGATTGCGCGTGCGCATATCGCTTTTTCTTTAACTATTGCAGTTTTAATTGATATAGGGATCGTTTATTAAGTTTTCGAGGGTTCTGATTACATTTTTTTAATTGGATTTTTTAATGACGCATGCGCATTTCGATTTCCCGTAACAGTTGAAATTTTCTACGATATAGGGATCGTTTATTAGAGTTTCGAGAGTTTTAATTCAGTTTTTCAGTACCAAGTAAATTAATTTACATATGATAATTACTGTTAATTATATTTGCATTTATAATTATTAAATAAATACATTACTACAAAGTCAAAAATGAGTTGAGAAAATGGAGCTTCATAAATCATTTTTTATAATGCGCAAGATTGTCCTACTTATGCTGAAGGAAGAAGAAACTAAAAAACGGAAAAAATGTGTTTCAAACAGTGAAATTCAACAATCCATCCTCTTCCTTATTTTTCAATTCGAATACTTTTAAATACTTTTTAACAGATTCAAAATTATTTATAACTATGCTAGAACGTTTTGTAAACTTATATTACTGCTGTAAAAAAAATTTATATTTCTGAATAAAAAAATAATAATTGAAAATATTATATAAAAAATTCTATTATCTGTTTTCAGTAAAGTAAAAAAAAAAAAGGCATAGACTCCGGAAGAAGCTCATATAAACCATGCAACGATTCCTAACAGAAAAGCAGAAAATTTAAAATTTGAGTTATTTTAAATAAGTCAGATTTTTTGTTGAATACGAAGCGATCACGCAGTAACTCTTCAAGGGAATTAAGTTCCGATTGCACCATCCTAAAATTGATAAAATTTTCCTTTAAGAAATGTGGTTTAGTTTAACTAAATTCGTTGTTAAACTAAAGCCTTCTTGGGAACCAATAACGAAAAGTTTTATTTTAGTTTTCAAAATCACACTTTAATTGTGAATATTTTTCTCAACTCCCTGGTAGGCTTCAGATATCCCACTTTTAGAAGAACTTCCTCTTTTATTAAGCTTTTATTTATAAATGAAGTTAAGGTTTCTTTTGGAATTGGTCTAGAATTGCCCGACAGAGAATTTTTTTTTTTTTTATTATAAAGTCTTCTATCTCTTCCAAAAATGATCGTTCACTAAATCTGATGAACAGACTGGAATAGGGGAGAAATTGAAACAATCAGCGTAGAGCCTCAGAGCACATTTGGCAGGGAACATAAGGTTTAAAAATATATTGAAATATGAATTCCCTGTGATTACTGCAATTTTTGAAAATGCAAAATGAGCATAAGCCATCGAAAATCCAATTCCAAAAATGAAATCAGAAACTTCGAAAACCTAATAAACTATCCCTATATCATAGAAAACTTCAACAGTAATGGAAAAGTCTAATGCACATGCACGATAAAAAATGAATTCAGAACCATCGAAAACCTAATAAACGTTCCCTATATCGAAGAAAACTTCAACAGTAACGGGAAATCAAAATGCGCATGCGTGATAATAAATTCCAAAAAAAAATATCCAGTCAAAAAATGAAATCAGAACCCTCGAAACGATCCCTATATCACAGAAAAATTCAACGGGAATGAAAAAGCGTAATACGCATGCGCGATTGAGAATCCGATATTAAATATGGCCATTGAATACTTAATGAACGATGCCTATACCGAAGGGTTTTGCAAAATAATAATTAGATTAGAACAGAAGTAATAACGATTAGAACAAAATTTCGATAGTAAATTCAACATTAGTAACTTCCATTACCATATGGATGAAATTTTTACTAGGAATATTTTAAATTATCATAAATATTATAGGCGAATTTTTTTCAAAAGTGACGGTTTTGCATTAAACAATTATTTTTCAATATTATAATACAATTAATTCAATTTCGGTTGGGTTGCAATTGAAATGGAAAAAGTTATAATTGAAATGTATTAGATGTTTGGATTCTACGTATCTTGAACAGCAAAACCTCAATTTTAAAGCGGATTACGTGTAATTATAAGTACGAGTATTTAAATACTTTTAATAAAATAAATTATTTATAAAGTAAAGTATTTAAATACATGTATTTGATTAGATGTATTTATTTATACGTTTAAATAAATACTTCATTTAAATGAATTTCCAGCTATAACATAGAATGATTATCTTCTTGGATAATTTTAAAATTTGAATTTATAAAAATAGAGCATACTCAAAAAAAAAAAAAAACAGGATTAAAGGTAGCAAATTTTTCTTCTAGATTTTCCGTAATAATGAAGACAAGACCCCTTTCAGCACGAAGCTATTCAATTATGCAGGAATAGTTGATGTTTCGGTGCTATTATGTTATATATTATGAATAGAGGCGGTCGAAAGACAACTGTAATCGTGAATAGATTTTATCACTTAATTAGGAAATGTATTATTCATCCTACATCTCCGACAGGCGGAAAACTTGACAAGTCAGTGAAGGAACAAAGGAGAACTAATGAACAAACAAAATTTAGTTTACCCTCCGAGGGAAAATACTTGATTGCGTAGCGGGACAATTACTTTCCAGGCTAGTTTAAATGTCGCTATTTCTCTAAAATTATCCAACGGTTCAGGATGAAAAACCAAACCGAAATTGAAAGAAAAATATTTGACAGAAAATTTTACCACCGCGAATAAGCTTATTATGATACAGTAAATTTTCATATGATTGATCAATATTAGGTAATAAAATAATAATTTAAATGTTTGGGTTTTAGAAAAAAAAATTCTATATAGGCGTACACAGTTTTTATTTCGACAGTTTTAAGGCAAATATTCAAGACAGCCGAACGCCGCGTTCCAAACAAAATGTAGCCACTGCTTTTCCGGATAAGTATGCTAAGGGATTTTGAAATTAATGATATTATTATTATTTATTTATTGTTATAGCTTTTTCATTTTCCAGTCTTCATTTTAATCCCCTCAATCCGCATTCAGGTCATTTCAAAGCAGCGTAGATTTTAAGATATTTAATGTTTAAAATCGTTTAAAGATAAAAAGTTTGTTAACAAAATTTCTTGTGAAAAGTTCAAGTGATTTACATTTTGTCCAAATTGAATTTTAAATGTCGCTATTTCTCTGAAATTATTCAACGGTTCAGGATGAAAAACCAAACCTAAATTGAAAGAAAATGCATACCAGAAATTGTTACCGTCGCGATTAAGCTTAGTATGATACTGTAAAATTGCATACGATTCATCAATATTAGGTAATAAAATAATAATTTACATGTTTGGGTTTTTGAAAAGAAAAATCTATATAGGCGTGCAAAGTTTTTATTTCGACATTTTTAAGCCAAATATTCAAGACAGCCGAACGCCGTGCTCCAAAAAAAAAATGTAGTCTCGGCTATTCCGGATAAGTATGATGAGGGATTTTGAAATTAATGATATTATTATTATTTATTTATTATTATTATAGCTTTTTCATTTTTCGAGTTTTCATTTCATTCATCATTCCAGTTTTCTCAATCTGCATTCAGTTCGTCTCAAAGCAGCGTACATTTTGAGATATTTAATGTTTAAAATCGTTTAAAAATAAAAAGCTTGTAAACAAGATTTCTTGTGAAAAGTTCACGTGATTTACATTTTGTCCAAACTGAATTTTAATTTTTTAGGTGTATTTTAGGAAAATTTCAAATTTACGAATTGGGACGTTCAAATAATATCATTTGTTCCTTTTATGGTAATCATTACTATTATAGGCAATTACCAGTCATTATTCTTCCAAAAGAAAATTTATTGGACCTGTCAACGTTATATATATTTTAGTTATTAAATAGAAGTTAGCATAGTTGGTTTTAGTGTTTCATTTATTTTCAATTGATAAAAAAAAATAAAAATTGCGAACCTATCTATATTTCAAGATAGATAAAGAAAAGCCTCTCAATAGTTTAGTTCCTATTAGCTATTGCATTTTCTAATATAAATGTTTTTTTAAGATTGAGAACCTGTGCTAAATCTGGTTTCAATGGATTTTGCAATGGTGTTGATTTATTTTTATATTTTTCCCTTTATATCTGAGGGGCAAGATCTGAAGTGGCATATCAAATCAACATAATAATGATAATAATATGGCTAAACATCCTATAACGACGTACAATAAATTAATAAAATTAATTCAAGATTTTTGTTTATATCTGACGATCATTTATATATACATTTGTTTAAAACACATATATGTGTGTAAATGCATTTAACGATGTAGTTAACAAATTTAACACAAGTTATTATTTTATTAACATCTTAAAATGTCCCACTTTTCAATTGATACACGTAAATTAAACAAAATAAATATAATAATACATATCAGACCTATCAGATATATAAGGTAAAACTTATTTTATTTATGCTTTAATATAATAAATATTACATATATTATATTTTTTTATATAGATACTCCTATTCGCTTTGTTGCATACAAGATTTTTTTGTATTTTATAATTTTAGTGATAGCACATAATCTTATTGTTTTATGTCAGAGAACCTCTTAATAATAAAAATTTAACATTTCATAAATGATAATTCAATTGTGAATGTGAACCATTGACCTAATGAGGAAAATCAAAAATACCAGTTCGACATTTTCTTTGGTTTTAGGCTGAAAGTGACAATAGATATATTCCCCAACCTTCAATAGGTTGATCCCAATCCATACTATATTTCCGTCAAAAATTGTCTTTTTCTACTGGAGATATTTTGTTAGGAGGGCGGGAAACAGGGTGATGTCGCATAAAGAGTTTTTCTTCTGCTAGCTGCTCCTATCGGAAAACTATCAGTCTGTGAAAACCCTTGTTGTTTTTTTTACCAGCTGGGAAAAGCTGGCCCTTCTGTAATGCGAGAAGAGACAAAGCAACCCTCACATACTGAGCAGGCCCGGGGGCCAAATCCTCTTATCGCCCGGGTCCATCTCAGCTTCGATCATGTTGTTTTCTCCGTTTTTCTTTCTTTCTTTTTTTTTATTTCAAAAATGGAAAACGGAAAAATAGGAACTGTATTCGAGTATAAACTAAAAATACAGCAGACTTAAAAAAAGTAGAAAAAAACAATCTCTTCCCCAATGTTGCTATAATAGTAAGATTTTTACAATATGTTACAAAAATTATATATGTATATTAAAATTTTAGATTTTCACAACATTGAATCCCATTTAATTGTTCAAAATAGATGAAATATGCTAATTGTTTTACTTCATCACAGAATTACTGGTCATACTTTATTACTAAACTTCCAGTAGGCGCGCCCAAATCAATGACTCCAGCAGGCGTGCGGCGCACTTAGTACGCCAACCTCATTTTTAGAATTATCTTCTTACTTACAGATTATTATTTAGTTATGAGAGACAGGAGAATAAAAATGACATATAAAAAAAAATAAATAGACTAAAGCAAATTAATAGGTACCTACCAAATATAAAATGTTTTATCTTATAATTTTAATTAGTTTTATATTACAACTCGATATTACGACTTAGTTTCAACTAAAGCAGCACTTTTCTAATAGTTGATCGATAACATTGGACAACAAAAATATATTTTTTGAATGTTTCCTTTAATTCATGAGTCCAATATTACTAATTTTGGTTGAGAAAAACGAATGTGACAATGAAAAAATTGTATTGGCTCTATTTTTTGTTATATACCTAGAATGGGTCGAAATATTTAATATCAACAAATTTAGACAAAATTATAAATTTCATATCATCAGCTAACAATATTGAAAGTCCATTTACAATTTTTTAATGACGGTTACATTCTATGAAAGGTTGGACCTGAAGAGCATTATGAGGTGGTTTCATGACTTCGTTGTCTTTTGGACTGTGTCTTGTGAGTACCGGAGCATCCATATACACAGACCAACAGTAATCCGCAAGCAATGCTTTATTCCAACGGCCCTGATATCTTAGAGAAATATCCTGATGGAATCGTTCTCCGTATTCATCACTGACAGCTCCACAACTAGGAGCGAAACAGTCTAGGATGGGAGTGGAGAAAATGGATTTTAAGTGACATGCTGCATCCAAGTTGACGGTATTTTCGCAGAATATTGTCACCAACTGAGCATAGTTATCATCTCTTTTGTTCCCCAAAAAGCCATGAAGGCATTCCAAGCTTCCTTTTTTTCCCCCTCCAAAGCTCGGTCAAACGCAGGATCTTTTACAAGTTGTCGAATTTGTGACCCAACGAAAACACCTTCTTTAAATTTGCATCACTTAATTTAGAAAATTTGTCTCTTAAATATCTGAAGGCTTCTCCTTCTTGGTTCATACCTTTGACAAAAGTTTTCATCAAACCGAGTTTTTTATTTAGTGGGGGAAGAAAAATATCTTTTGGATCAACGAGAGGATCGGTAACAACATTTTTTTCATTATGGTTAAGATTTCTTGCAGGCCAGTCTGCTTGAATATAGTGTGATTTCCTATCCCTACTGTCCCACATACATATAAAGCAGTGGTGTTTAGTGTAGCCCAGTTGCATTCCTAAGAGTATAGCGAAAATCTTTAGATCGCCACAGATTTTCCACTTGTATTCATCATATTTTATTGAGTTAAGGAGAGATTTCGTTTTTGCATAACTCTCTTTCATATGAACTGCATGGCCAACAGAAATAGAAGGAAGACGGTTACAGTTGTGAAGTAATACAGTTGTGAAGTAATAATTAAAACTAAGCTCGGATGAATCTATGAATGGCTTCCATTCAGTTGGATCATGGTTCAAATTCAAACATTTCATCAAGTCATTAACATACAACATACAACAAGATTGTTTTTCTTCTCAAAAATATCTGATGTGGACAACACATAGCTTTCTTGAACGCCTATTAAACTATAAATCGGTGGCTCAAAAAGTTATTTGGTTTGTATTTTCCGAAGATTGCAGAATCTCAAAAACGACACTCGGCGTCGCGACACCCATTTATTGACACACACACACACACACAAATGGGGAGGAAAACCATTATTTTACACTCAATTTTAACACTTAAAAGATGTAATACAAATGTTTAATTAGATTGGAAACCAAATTGCGTTTGTAACCTTTATTACCGAAACATATGATTTATGCATTTAATGTAAATATAATTTTGGATGTAATCTTATTATGACCTATAAGTAAAGTACCCTTTTCGGGTTACCAATTTTAAACAAAATATATTAAATACATTCATATCGATATAAAAGTTCTATTTACGAAATTTGAGATGTTTTACATTATATTTTAATATAATTTTTGATGAAAGTCTAATATGACCTTCAAGTAAAGTACCGCTTCCGGTTTTCCAATTTAGACCAAAATCTAGTCTTGACCTAAGAAGTTCCGCCTTCTCCTTTGACAAATCAAGGTCTCAAATGAGATCACTCAATTCCACTTGACTCAGTCTGTGCGGTTTATCATCTGTTATTTCAAAATCATGGTCGTGAGACGTGCAAGGCTTACTGAGTTCTTCTTCCCTAATATCTTCATTTTCTACTTCAAGTTCACAATCGAGGGGTGGAGTAGGTATTGGTAAAGTAACTGAATGTGGAATAGGTCGAATAGCAGAAGGAATATTCGGGTATTGAACTGTTCGTCTTATCTTCATTGACGATCCAGACTTTATAGTTAAAGTCAAGCAGAAATAGCAGTCATTAATATGATTTGTAGGCTCCCGCCAAACCATAGGCACAGCAAAAGGCATACAGCTTTTTTTTTATTTTTAAGACATTCTCTTAAAGTAAATGAACAAGAGTTACAACATATATGTGGAGCCCATAACCTACCTGTCTTGGTCACCCACCTTCATACCAAAATAATGTTGATAGGTAGTCTTAACAACAGGCTTCAGATTGCATTTCTGCGACGAAAATGTTATTTCTCCACAAATATAGCAAAAATTATCCACTGTCACTCAATTTCGTGGCATTTTGGTTTAGCCAAATTTACACTTTAAAATCACCCCAAAACAATAAATTCTGATAAAAAAAAAATTGAAATCACATGAAATACAAAGTCAGAACAGCAGTAATAAGGTTTATAACCTCCAAAGAACTGTAAAACATTTTGTTGAACAGTCCTACAAACTTGCAAAATGAAATTTCTCCAAAAGTGAAAATTTAGAATATAAAAATGACACGTGACTGTATCAGGAAAGCAATAGCTAAATGGTCATTTTTATGGTGATTTTTGAACTCAGCAGGCGAAAATACATAAAAATTTGCTATTTTTCTGGCCGAAACAATTTCATTGTTGAACAGTATTACCAACGAAACCCAACCTATTGATAATTGTTAGCTTCGAATTCTTTCGCAAATTAAAATGATTACAATTAATATTTAATATACACGTTAAATGAAAATATTTAGATTACTGTAATATATTAGTCGGTACCTGTGAACAATTCTCACTGTATATCGGTCAGTTATAAAGTATTTATTTGTGAAGAGAAACGACGATTTAATCCGGGTGCACTTTCTTTCGAAAATGAATGTTATTTTTTACCGCTTAGGACGGGCTGGGAGTATGGGAGATGAGGGGGAGGAGTGGTGGGAAGGGGGAGGGTAAGCAGAAATGAATGAAAAGTAATTTTGTAAATTTATCGTAGTCAGTGTCTTGATAGAATGCGGATATAAAGTAAACGCATCCAAGTGTTAAAGTTAGATTAGGGGGAGTGACACGTAACGTTGTAAACGTTTCAGCCGAATTTAAAAAAAAAATTCAACCTTTCAAACGTTCAAGAGATAACCGTGGCACAGGAAAACAAAAAGTATTCTATTGTATTACCAAAAATGCGTTTTTTTAAGACTCAGAGGCTCTGAAACGCATAAATCCGTTGAAAACTGCACATCGTTATTTGACTGTTTACTTTCTTTGCCTAGTAGTGGTAGGAAAGTGAAAACATGCAGTAGTCATGTTTACTGCGATGTATCTTTGATAATAATGGCCAGATTTCGATTATAATTTCTTTGGTTTTTGGGGAACTTTTTAGGCAACTACGCAGTCGCTAATGCGCACAGAATTGTTTAATTATTATTCATTTTAATAAGTCATTAGAGGTGAAGATAATCTTTAAAATGATGGCTCAATCATTGGTTTTTATGAAGTATAAAGGGAAATACGGCGTACCGACGAAAAAAGACCTTTGACATACATAGAGACATAGATGCATAGAGTGTAAGTATATTAGTCTCTTCATTCTTTAAAAGAGGCAACGTTTGGAAGCTTTTAGAATGTGCCCATTATAATTATTGTAGGCAATGCTCACATGATTGTATAAGTTTTTTCTCTAAACACAACATTTTTACTTCCTTGTACGAAGTTAAGGAAGTATTGTAATCGCGAAAATTTTCGGTTTTCTGATTTCAACGGAAATATCCACTTTGACCATCTCTGAATCCATTTTGACTAGTTTCGTCGTGGCGTCTGTACGTACTTTCGTACATACGTTCATATCTCGCGTAACTCAAAAACGGTTAGGCGTAGAAAGTTGAAATTTTGTATTTAGGCTTGCTTTAAAATCTAGTTGTGAACCTCTCTTTTTGGTTACTGTTTGATCACCGGAAGAGGTACTTTACTTGAAGGTCATAATTGATATCCATAAAAAATTATATTAAAATACTATGAAAAACTTCTCAAATTTAGTATTTATAACTTATATATTGATTTAAATAACATACTAGATTTTGGTCTAAATTGGAAAACCGGAAGCGGTACTTTACTTGAAGGTCATATTAGACTTTCACCAAACATTATATTAAAATATAATGTAAAACATCTAAAATTTGATATTTGATAGGCCTTTTATATCGATATGAATGTATATACTATATTTTGGTTTAAATTGGTGAGGCGGAAAGGGTACTTTACTTGAAGGTCATAATAAGCTTACATCAAAAATTATATTTAAATTAAATACATAAATAATATGTTTCGGTAATAAAGGTTACAAACACAATTTGGTTTCCAATCCAATTAAACATTTTTATAACTTGTTTCAAATGTTAAAATTGAGTGCAAAATACTGGTTTTCCTCCCCATTTGTGTGTGTGTGTGTGTGTCAATAGATGCATGTCGCGACGCCGAGTGTCGTTTTTGAGACACTGCAATCTTCGGAAACTAGAAACCAAATCACTTTTTGAGCCACCGATTTATAGTTTAATAGGCGTACAAGGAAGTCATGTGTTGCCCAAATCAGAAATTTTTTTTTTTAATAGTTTATAGTTTTAGAATTCGGAGGCCTTTTAAACTTCTGCACACAGCCAAAGGCTTCATACAAGTTTGAACTGATCCAAGAGGAATTCAGACTTAGATTTCTTTGTTTCAAGCAGCATAAACCTTGACCACATGATGTTGGTAAAATGATAAACAAAACGTTATATTACATTGTTAAGTTAAAAAAAAAAATGAAAGGTAAAAAACAACGGAAAATTGAAAAATACTATTCCAGGAATTCATTTTATTATTTAAATATGAAAGAACAAATAAAACCAGTTGAATTGCTTTTTCTTTTATCAATTAATGTATTGGAAATCATGAATATAGATCGCAAACCTTTTAAGTGGTTGCTTTTGATTGTGATTTAAAGGTGTGTAAACATTGCATTTTCGTTGTTCAGCACTTTATTTTTCCTGCTTTTGCTGGATTATTTAAATGTTAAAATATTCTCTCATGACAAAGCTGAAATCTGAAATAATTTTTTTTACTTTTTTTTTTTTAAAGTGTATGAATCTTACATAATTTCCTAGGTCGATAATTCTATAATTAAAATTCTTTAATTGCTCATGAAATGGAATTGAATGATCTAAATTATATATACTGGATATTCCGATCATATATAATGATTTTAGAGCTTTTTTTTTTTTTTTTAAGGCATGACGTAACAAAATTTTATTTATTAGCATGTATTTAATCAATAATCCAACATGTACTCCGCATCTTGACCTGTATAAAGTAATTAAAAACAATGTAACACAAATAAAATTAACGTTATTTTTTACAAAACAGAAACAAAGTCATATCATCATGAAAATTATATTGGTCAAAGATTACTAATTAGACTAAAATCCCTATATCTATACTCTTGTAAATACATATAATGAACAATTCCATTATTAATTATGCTGTTTAATGTCTTACATCGTCACTCTTATTAGGGATTGATCCTTCTGTACCATAGGAATGTTCACATAAATATCCTTTAAAGTTCCATATTATCTTGTATTGTCCTATATGTATTTGTTAAACGAGTACACCAAATGAATTAACAACTTTTAATTCTGAAAAAAAAAACACATAAAAATTGTCCTTAACATAATTTATTCCAATTCCTAAGAATTATTTCCCAAATTCGGGTGTATACAAAGTCTTTGTTGCTGCATCGCTCCTTTTGATTCTTTGGTAGCATGCCGAGTGCCCCGCGGCGTATCCTCGGCGAGTTTGAGGACTCGGATACGACACTGAGTCAACAGTTGTTACTAATTTAGATCAGATGGAAGAGTTCAACAAAGTGAATAATTCCGCTCCTAGCAAACATCGGAACAGGTCTCAGGAGACATGGTTGATTCGATATTTATTCATTTAGACACCATTATTCCTGAAAACATTAAGACGATGTTGTAACTCATGAAAATAATTCATGAATTGCATTTCAGGTCTGGTTGAGATGTAAAGATCGGTGTTGCCAAATCCTGGAGGCAGCGATTTGTTAGAAATATTGTCAACAAAAATAAATTAAATAAATAAAACCAATAAATAAATAAAATAAAATTAATATAAGCGATTACTCTTAATAATGCTCATAGTAATAATAATTTACTGAGAAGCTTTATGCAAGCCCTTAGTTTGATTTCATTTATATATTAATAAAAACTGAATTTAAAAAGATATTCTGAACCATAATCAAGCTAGATTTTTTAATAATTTATTTTTTAAATAAATAATAAATTGAGTGATATGTGCAGATATATGTAAACGTACGTGAATAAATAAGAGAAGAAGAGCAAATAATACATAGATAAAATAATATATTATACTAATTAGTTTAAAAAATGCATAACCTAAGTAGGGTCAAATGTACCATTGCTTTACATTTTTTTCCGATATTTGACGAATCTTGAAGATATTCTTAAAAAAAGGCATTCGAATGTTGACATAACAGAAAATTCTTTAGTTAAATTTTATTTTATTAAGAAAATTGAAAATGTATCAGTAATTTCATCCCTTCGACAAGGATTTTAGATATGGCCCCATACTTGAACGCTGAACCTGAATATCATTCTATAAATATTTATATAAAAAAATCAATGGATATCGGGAACTAAATTATTGAAATGTTTTTTTTTTTCTTGAAATATTGATCTTTTTGCAGAAGGAGATTTTTTTTTATTCAACAATTTAAAAATAATGGAACACTTAAACCATTTATGCTACCTTCTGCTAAAATAAATAGAACGTTGATAGATCTAATACAATTGTACATAATAATGAAGAGAATAATGTCTGGTAATATGCGAAACATAGCCTATTTCATTTAGTAAGCTCCAATTTATATTACAAATTAAAATGATTATAATTAATAATGTATATTTAATTGAAATAATTAAATTGTTATTAAATTTATTTATGGTTAGATGGCAAATATATTGCTCTATTCATTGTTTAAATTTTTGGGATTTTATTATCTGTCCAAAATACCTAATTATCAAAGACAATGCCCTCATTATTGAACATATATTTTCTCTATACCCAACCTTTTTTTATAAATAATTATAATTATATTTAATTTTTTTCCTTTGACTGAGTGTGGTCGCTTAAAAGGCTTCATAAAAGTTTGAACTGATCCAGGAAAAACTCAAACAAATAAGCCCTTTGGTTCAAGCAACATAACTCTTAACCAAACGATGATAGTAAAATAGGAAGAAAAACGCTAAATTAGATTGTTAAATTAAAAATGAAAAGGAAGGACGGAAAATAGAAGATTCTATTCCAGGCTTTCGTTTTTTTTTAAATTAAATACCTTCACCTCTGAAACAATAAATAAAACCGGTTGCTTTTTTTTTTTTTTTTATTATTAATTAATTTATTGGAAATCATGAATATAGATCGCAAATCTTTTTAGTGGTTGGTTTTGATTGTGATTACAAGGTGTGTAAACATTGGATTCTCGTTGATCAATCTTTTTTTTTCTTTTCGTTTTATTATTAAAATGTTAAAATATTCTCTCTGAACAAAGCAGAATGCCGGAAGAATTTTTAAAGATAATATATTTTTATTTACTTGACTCTGTTTTAAGATGTATGTATATTAAATAACTTCATGGGTCTATAATGCAATATTTAAAATCGTTTAATTGTTCGTGAATTGGCAATTTATTATATTAAATTATATACAACCCATTCCATAATAAAATACACAAGTACAAGCACAAGTGGAAAGGTTCGTATAGAGAGGTTACAAGTTACTTATAATAGTTATAATAATAATTTAATTCGTTTTTTTTTTAATTTATTGTTTTAAATATCATCATGTTTCAACATTATAACAATGTTTTAACAATATATAACAGCAATACAATATCTTGTACTTTATTTTATTGAAACCCTCTGTTTCATAATAAAGTACAAGCACAAGTTAGCCTATGAATTACTACACTTATGACTAAAACTAAAATGTTAAAATACGATAAAATTTAAAATAATTATATTGAAATAGTAAATTTAAAAAAAAAACATTGAATAAAACTATTAATTATTAATAGTTAAAATTATTATCATTTGTTATAATTATATTTATATTTATTTATATAATTGTATTTATTTATTATCATTATTATTATTATTATTTATAAAATTATTACCTCAAGACGATTAGTAACCTCTAAAAACAAATCCTTCCACTGGTATTTTTACCACTTTATTAATTATTTAATTTAATTAGTATATTTACTTTAATAATGAAATAGGACCCTGTTATACCGATCGTAGTTAATTATTGTATGGCATTTTTTTTTAAAGGCATAATGTACCAAAATATTATTTATCAGAATGTATTAAAACAATAATCTAACATCTGTCTTGGTTCTTTATTTGGATAAAGTGATTGAAAACAATGTTACACTCAGAAAATTAACGTTATTTTTTGCAAAACAGAAACAAAGTCGCACCCTAATGAAATTTATTTTTCTCAAAGATTTCTAATTAGACTATAATTCCAAAACCTATCCTCTTGTAAATATAAATAATTTTTAGATAATTCTCTTATCTGAAAATATTTTTAAAAAAAATTAAAAAACAAATAGATTTAAAAAGATAAACCAATATCGTATGTTTCTCATTAACCGTTACATTGCTAATCGAAATTATGTCTGTACAACATATCTGTAGTAATTTATGTGCATTGTAATTTAATACTTATTTAAATTAACGTTGTATTTTGAAATTAATTTTAAATATAAAGTAATTCATCTAAAGGAATATATTTTTCTTCATTGCTGATAAATAAAATAAAAAAAAAACAAAAAAAAAACTTAAATATTTATTAGTATCCTCAGATCTCAAAGCGTGGATATACTGATCATCGATAATTTTGAGAAATAAAATTTAAAACCTGTTTACTTTTTTTTTTTGTTTAACGCCTCTGCCCCAGAGGCCCTTTGCCATTTAGTCAAATCTCTTGATATATACCAATTTTTCTCAAGAAATGTTTATTTTATAATATATATTATGCAAATATATTATAGTATATAAATTATAAAGAGTTTATATATTAGATTATAATGTACTGTGTATGTACATCTATACTATATCATTAAATAAACCCTAAATCTATAAATTTGAAACATATTAAATACGTCTATCTTCAATTATACACATAGTAAAACATAGTAGTATACACCAAAAGGATCTTACTAAATCATTTTTTGTTGTTTGATTAACTCTATTATTTACTTGTGTATTGCATATTTAGTACCAAATAATTTTTAAAGATAATACTCAAGTAGATTAAATTAGTCAAGCATTTGTTGAAGCTTACTTAGGTTTTTATTTTCGATCTGGTGTATGTACCTTGAATGATAATTTTTTTTATTGTTGATACTAGAATTTCGACATGTGCCTAAATTGTATTTTAAGTTCTAGTATATATTTATACAAAATATTAATTTTCACAAATAAATTTATTTAATTATACATTAATTGAAATATTTAATTTATAATCAACATGCACTCTACCAAATTGATCCATAGGGGAGAGTGGGGATGTATAGCTGTCACCACAAGATCATCAACGTATCTAATAGAAATCACTGTTGCTTCAGTCGATCTCCTAGCTCACTTCTCAGGTATAATAATAGAATCTTATCTAGTTTCTAGTACAATTGATAATCTATTATAATTTGGATATTGTACAATTATAACAATTGAAATAAGCTTCGAAGAATTGTATTATATCATTATTATAGCACTATAGGACCTATGAGGTAGGTTTATACTATAGGTAGTTTTATAGGACTTCATTAAGAGAAGATATTAAAGAAAATTAATTTTAAAAAAATTATGTAAGAAATCATATTAAAAACAGACGAAACACGATATTATTTAAGCTAATTCTTTTCAGAATTCTCTCACAACAAATTTTACGAATGATTACCTTTCTTTTAATTTAATGTTAAATTTTAATATATTTCTTTTGAAATTGAATATCATTATTATTTCTGACATTATATCATTAAATTTCTTGTTAGGTCAGAGTATTATTACGTATTAATTGAATACTTTCTCCAATTTTGTAACTTTGTTTGAATATAGGATGTCCTATTCAATTGTTTGGTTTTATGTAATTGTATTTTCTTATTTTATCATTTGTTTTATTTAATTGTCCAAATCTTACCAATATCATTATTGTAGATAAACAGCTTAGGTAATAGACAATGTTGACTATATGATACCTTCATTCATTTTAAAAGATATGCAACTAATAAACGATCATCTCGTAGGGTTATTGTACGAAGAAATAAGTTATTGAAAATATAATAAATACTTTAGAATAATTGAATTAAAAAAAAGATTAATTGAGGCCCTAGGTCGTAAAACATGGTACTTATCTTGTTTTTTAAGAATAATACTGTAATTAAGTTATGGAAAGTGACTGCTGCTTGAAAGCAAAATATTACAACTAACAAACTTTTAACATTTTAAATGTTTTCATTTTGTAAATTACCATGTTTTACGACCGCCTAACCCCAATTATCATCATTTAAAAAAATACTGAACTTTAAATTGAAATATTCTACAAATTTTATATAAGTATAATACATCTAATATACAAGTCTACCGTAAACGAATATTTAATAGAGTTCTCTTGGAAACATAAAATAAACGTTTTTTGTTAAATTCAAAAAAAGAGGTAAAAATCATCCTTTTATGTATTTTTTTATTTATTAATTATTCTATTTGTTATAAACTAGAACAAAATAAATAAAAACATAGCTAACGGCTCCAGCAGTAAAGGTAGTTTACCTAGAAGAAATATCGATTAAGAAATTACAAAAAGTTTTATAACTGTATATAAAGTAACAGGATGCACTAGCTGTTACATTATCAACTGAATAAAATTGCTATTGAATAATAACAGCATGCTAAGCAGCAAAGCAGCCAGCCTAACTCAAGCTTTCAACTCTTGAATATTGAGTAGGGACGGGCCATTGTAGATAGTTTAAACTAACAATAGCACGATAACATTGAAGACAAACTACTATTATGGTTAGTTTTTACCTTAAACTTAGTCGAGTGGTCGGACTACATTCATAGCTAGATTTTGTATTGGTAACATTAATTTTCAACAGTTACAAAACTTTGAAATGACAACAGTAATTCAATAAAATAAAATTTTCTTATCCAACCATAAATTTTAGACGTATTTTCACCGAGGATGTTAGACTTTTGTACTATATGGAAGGCCATCGGTGGAGATTGAAGCTGTATTTACTTCCTTGTACGAGATAAAGGAAGTATTGTAATCGCGAAAATTTTCGAATTTCAGATTTCGACGGAAATATCCATTTTGACCATCCCTGAATCCATTTTGACTAGTTTCGTCGTGGCGTCTGTACGTACGTTCGTACGTTCGTATTTCGCAGAACTCAAAAACGGTTAGCTGTAGAAAGTTACAATTTTGTATTTAGAATTGTTGTAAAATCTAGTTGTGAACCTCCCTTTTCGGTCTCTGCTTGATTACCGGAAGTGGTACTTTACTTGAAGGTCATAATTTATTTCCATCAAAAATTATATTAAAATATTATACAAAACTTCTCAAATTTAGTATTTATAATTTATATATTGATTTAAATAACATACTAGATTTTGCTCTAAATTGGAAAACCGGAAGCGGTACTTTACTTGAAGGTCATGTTAGACTTTCATCAAAAATTATATTAAAGTATAATGTAAAACATCTCAAATTTGGTAAATAGGACTTTTATATCGATATAAATGTATTTAATAGATTTTAGTTAAATTCGTGAGCCGAAAAGGGTACTTTACTTAAAGGTCATAATAACCTTACATCAAAAATTATATTTAAATTAAAAGAGAAATCATATGTTTCAGTAATAAAGGTTACAAACGCAATTTGGTTTCCAATCCAATTAAACATTTTTATTACTTGTTTTAAGTGTTAAAATAGAATGTATAATACTGGTTTTCCTACCCATTGCTTATTGTTTTATTGTTGTCACGGAACATGGAGAAATATCTTGGAAACTAGTTACCTACTGAAGGAAAACGACATATAATAACGGAATGAGACCTCCAGTAACAAGAATGTGTGTGTCAATAGATGGATGTCGGGACGGCGAGTGTCAATTATCGGAAACTAGTAACCAAATTCAGTATCACTTTTTGAGCCACGGATTTATAATTTACTAGGCGTACAAGGAACTCATATGTTGCCCACATCAGATATTTTATATCCATTAAAATACACGATTATGGAATTATATTATACAGCTGATTAGAGAAAATAACCACAATCGTTTATCAACTTGATCATAGGAAAAAGAGCACAATATATTTTTCTGTAAGAAAAAAGTTCTCGATTAAATTAAATTACAGAAATATGGACTCTGTTTTCTTCATAGGCACCTTCGGGGCTAGTTCAACAATAGATACAATTTTATACAAGAATATTGGTAAGAGGGTGTAAAGCCGTGGGAAACTAGTGAATTTGTCAAATATTTAGTTAAATGCTGTTATGGATAGCTAACGCATATAAAATGTTTTTTAAATGTAATATTGCTCAATAGTTATGGAATATGCAGTAGAGCCATAATATAAGTATGATACAAACTTAAACGTTTTAGGTTTTATCGAAATACAAATATTTTAACTTTAATGCCAAGCCGGGTTCATATAACACAACAAATAAAAATCAGGTAAAGAGAATTCAGACTTCAGACTTTAAATTTATAGTTTAGTGGTTCTTATAAGTAGCCACTATAAAATTTATATCAATCACTTTGTTAATGAATAAATAACAAAAATTACATATATATGTGTGTGTGTGTGTATATATATATATATATATATATATATATATATATATATATATATATATATATATATATATATATATATATATATATGAAGCGCTGTGCCAAGTTAAAGAACCACTAACTGGTTAACTGCAACCCGATACCTTTAAGAGAGTCCTTGATTGATTCTGTTCCCTCAGAGTATAAGAAAGAGATGTTAGCTCCTGAAGAAGAGGAAATTCTACAGCTAAACCAGCCTCGTTACAGAAAACAGTCGGAATTGAAAAAAATAGAAAAAAAAATGGCGGAATGATGTTGCTACCGCGGGAGGGCGGATCTCATTTCTGGCAGAGCTTTCAATATCGCGCCCCCTCCAACAAAAACCGTTGTCACATTCCCCTTGACAACGGCCTAAGAGCATTTCCTCCGGGTCTTCGTTACGACCTAACTCGGATCATCTCTTGCCTCATTGTCTATCTTTTTATTTGGTTTAGCTCGGCCCTTGATAAGGAGGATTCATCCTATTATCTATTATAGTATTAATCAATGCCTAACGATTCACAATTATTACATATTTGTCACGAGTTTTGCCTCCATAAACTACAATTGAATTTTTAAATCAATTTCAGTTAATTTTGTCGTATGGCAATAATATTTATGCAAACTGTGGTGTTTGACGTGTGAAAGTTGTGTGATTTGTCGATGCTGATTTTATTTGGCCACTTTTTAAACGAGTCCTGTACTTGTTTAAAGTATCAAGTTTTAAAGAGTAAGTAAAGCCTGAGATATTTTTTTAAGTCGGGTGAGAATGGTTAGTGTTATTTGGTATGTAATACGTGAATATATTGTGTAGTATAGGTGCAAGAATGGATCCCTGTGGAACCACTCGGCCTTACGGGAGCTATAAAAGATTCACCTGCCTGAGCCCAGTCGGCTAGTTAAACTAAAAAGTTCAATATGATATATCTCAGCTGGTCCGATTCTGATTTTTTTTTTGTAAGGAATTTTATAACCTTTCGATTGACTATAACAAAAACTATAAAAATTTAGATATCATAATATCGAATATCGAAGTAAAAATATCAATATTTCGATAATATCGATATCGATAGTCCCATCCCTAGTGGTGTAAAACTCTCTAAAATCAAATTAAAAAACTTTTTTTTTCTTGGATTTTTAAACCTTTCCCTTTCTTGGATTTATAAAAAATATATTGATATGCCGTACAGAATAATGTGTCCTGTTTAAAATTATTATTATTATTATAAAATATCTCATATCTAATAACTATTTCATTATTATTTTTTTGTAATGTGTTATCGATAAAACCATGGATCAAATATCGATATTACGATATTATCGGAAACCAATTATCGATATTGTAGTATTGAATATCAAAGGAAAAATATCGATATTCCGATATCTATATACCATCTTTAGTACTACATTGCGTTGACTATTCCCCTAAAACTTCATATTGAAATCTATGTTGTATTTGTATGGTTGGAATCCCTCGTGATTTTCATTGACGAATTCTGTATGCCCAGAATTTTAGGGCTTGATTGTTTAAACGGAATTTATTTTGTAAAGATAGATTGTATAGTCTGCCTAAAATCCAACACATTTTAGACTCATCTAGATCAGCTATATTAGCTTCTTTTTTTTAATTAGTTTTCAGCTGACATTCATTATTGATACCAAAAATAGAAAATGTTTTAAATAAATGTATTAATATTTCAATGAAAACAATACAATTGTTTGAATAAAAACTCGACGAAAAACATATATTGAAATTAATTGGCTTTACGAAAACAAACTAGCTACTGGGAATTTTTTTATAATAAAAAAAAATATAGCAATATCTAAAAATAAATAAATGGTGCATATTTTATTTTATTATTTGAAATTGAAATGTTCATAACTTTTCAATTAAACAGTCCCATTAAAACAAAGTAGTGGCAGCTGTAATAATTATCCATAAAATCCAGTTTATCAAAACCTTTACAATTATGCAGATGCACTTTAACTTGTATTATGAATGATTTAAACTAAGAGAGCAGACATTTTATTAGATAAAGTCTACTAACGCTAATGAAGAATCGACACAATTATACAGCACTTAGAAAATTTATAGTTTAGAATTTTTATAGTGATTATGTCACGGGCGGTAACGCTATAATTTAAAATGATTTGAAGGCATGGAATGTATATAATATAACAATTGATAATATGACATGTAACATAATATACATATCCAATTTCAAGTAAAAATATATCTTATTCTCAATTTAAAATTTTTTAAATAATAATCATTGATTTAAAATAGATTAATGTGTATGGGGAAGAAGGTACTAGCTACTATGAGCATTAGTAGACCTTTTAGTGTCAGCTTACACTCACTCATACATAATGCATCTTTGGTAAGTGAAACCTAACCCTGGTAAATATTTGTTCATAATTTGATACTCGATTAAACTCTTGCTCATACAGTATTAACTTTAAATGGAATTTTCTAATCGTATTTGATTTTTACACCTCTGTATTAACTGATTAATAGAAAATATTTATGCAGCTTTCAATTTTTTCCTCATTATTCTCCTAATCTGTCAACAATTTAATATACAGTGCAGATTCCCTCGTTATAGGTGGAATTGTTTTAAAAGGTGACGGTCATTCTTGGTTAAAATATATGTATATATACAGTGCAGGATTAACCATAGAAGCAATATAGGCAATCCAAAATGTCCCGTGAGAAAAAAAAGTTGAGGTAGTTTTAATTCGATTTACAATTAATTATTTCAGGTTAATTTTTAAAGGACAAACACATTCACAAAATAACCTTAAAAAGGTACTATCTCTCTAAAATATTGCCCAATAAAACGTGCAGACACAGAACGCTTCCCCCCTCAGCATTACTCTGCAATGTTTCAATATAATTTTAGAACGCATTATAAATTAACTTCACCCACTTTTATTATTTAGGCTGTCATCACTGATTAAACTCAGTTAATTATAACAAAAACTATATTCAGGGATTCCCCGCTTCACTTTATTTGCTGAATCATGACAATATATTTTTGTATTTAGTTTTTATTCGTTAATTTTTAATTTTCTTCAGTCATTGTGACCGTTAATTGTGTTAGTTTTTCGAAATTTTGGTTGCGTTTTAAATTTAGAAAAGAGTAAGACACTTCTACAGACTTAAGGAAAGTTTCATGAAAACCGTTAGAGGCGTTATGGCGCTGAAGTCTACAGAAACACGTTTTTCGGCTATTGTGCACAGGATTGCCTATTTGGTACACATGCATCGGGAAGAGAGGGGAGCCCTACAAAACAAAACAATGATCAACAAAATAGGTCCACCCGTTTAAGAAATAATCGTGGCACAGACCCACAGATCAATATCCAAAAATGGGTTTTTGGACTCGAGGGGTTCTAAAACCAATAGATTCGTTGAAAACGAACTATGTATATGTCTATAAAACCCATCGAGTTTTGGGCGATGACTAGGAAAAATCCGTTTCGTCCCACTGTGCCAAGTCCCTGAACTTCGTCTGCCCAACCGTTGTTGGCGATCCATTAATTAATGGCTCCGTGGCTTAATGGTGCAGTTTTCAAAATTAATTTACTCATATGTTTGCTTAAATTCAAATTAATATATAATTTTACAAAGTCGAACAGAACGTAATATGTTAATTTCATTTCATGCTTCTTTATATATATATATATATATATATATATATATATATATATATATATATATATATATATATATATATATATATATATATATATATGTGTGTGTGTGTGTGTGTGTGTGTGTGTGTGTGTGTGTGTGCTAATATTGGTTTTTGGGTGCCTGATTGCAATCATATTCAAATAATCGAAGTTCAGAAAGAGTAATTAAATTTAAACAAACATATTAAAAAAACAAATTGAATTCTACTACCTTCCTGATTGCATTTATTTTTCCCTTTTATGTATGTGGCTTTATAATAAAAATAAAATCTGCATCACCGGGTAATTGGTTGGCGAAGGTATCCAGCACAAATACAAAGGTCGGACTGGCCAAATTAAAACATAATAATCAGTTGACATCCGCATGATGGTATAAAATAGAATAGTTTATTGTGCAATTGAAAAAAAAAGTTAATTATAATTTATTCAATTATTTATGATTTGTAATAAAATGTAAATTAATAGAGTACTCTGTTACATTTTATTAGCAGAATGGGCTTATTATAAATTGAGAGCGACATAGGGGTGCTGAAAAAAAATGATACATTGAGTTATCTATATATATTTTTTTTAAATTTATGAATATTTTTGTCCAATATTATTTTTTTCTCGATATAACATAATATCTCTATTAAAGTTTGCGTTTCGAAAACCGATATTTTTCGAGAATAAAAGAGGAGAAAAAAGATTTAAAAAAAAAGGACGGCGGGTCATACCAAGAACCACAAAAACTTGGGGTGTGGTGTGTTCGTGTTACTATATATAGTGGTTATGTTCTATGGATTGGATATCGAATGGAAAATATCGATATTGATATCTTGATAATATCGCCATCAAAATATCGTTAATATTTTTATAAAATTAAAAAAAAAGTGTAAACGAATTGGAGGAAGATTAGGAGATAATCTGTTTCTTATAATGATATTATGGAAACAAAATCTTAATTATATTGGAACAAAAATATCAATATTATATGAACAACATCCTAATTATATCGGCACAGAAATATCCATATTATGCAAACAACATCTTAATTATTTCTGTACAAAAATATCGGTGTGAGTGTGTCCCTTTAAATCTAATTACTATTTCGATATATTAAAAAACTACCGATACGGTATATATCGATATTTTTTTCGACGTTATGAAGTGCTGCCGACACTTTTTAAATAAGTGGTTAATTGAAAATTTACAATCACATACAAAAATATTAAATAAAGTCTAGGGATTTACTGACATAGATTTCGAAACGAAACTAAGAGACTTCGGAGATCTCTGATAGCACAGCCTTGAGGGGTATTTGTATATTCTGATTTGCTGACCTGTCACCATGGCTGATCCATCAGTATTAAGGAGCGTAACTAATGAAATTTTAACATGCGAAGTCTGTAAAATTCATTCACACTATAAGTTTATAAAATTCATAATTTCGGATGAACCCCTAGACTAATACGTCGCACATCTGGCAGAAAGTTTAACAAAAAATAATTAGATTCATACAATGTACAACCTTGTTTTGATGTTTCAAAACACTGATGATTCGCATTAATTTACAGAATAAAATTTACATTCAAGTTAAAGCAAACACGGTAACTAAAACAATGTAAGTATACAGGAAATGTGTTGTTTATGTGATCTAATTAAATAACAATTACATTTTTAGTTTAAAGAGAATTATAATGACTTTATACATTAAAATGACAATTAGAAGCTCAACCGGTTTGAGAGAAATATCGCCTACTGAAATAGTCAGTGTGCTTTATAAATATAATATATATTTATAAATTTATTTAAAAATATAATTTTTAGTGGCAAAGGTAACCTTTATCTTTGTATATGAGAGCATATCAGGAGCCACTTGCTTGATTGTAGATAATGAAAAAGCCGATGAGCGGAGCAACTTTTCCCTGCCGTGCCAGAAGCTTCACTTAATATCTTAAAAAATCGAAGAAGAATGTTTGCACTACATAAGTTTTGGAGAGAAAAATGGTGATCTAATCTTGTTAGGGCTGTCACCACCGAGAGTTGCACTTCTGGCCTAACGTTCAGAGCCTTCATTTGCAAGATTTTCCTGTCTTGAATTACTATTTGATAACATTTTCAATCGTTCCCAATTCATCCTAAATTTTAATTACCCCTTCTCCACTTCAATTTTGATTTCCTTTTTCCTGTGGTGATCCGCAGGGATAATCTCTTTCTTCTGCTTCTTTCTCCAATTACATAAATGACTTATCTAAATCTATCCTATATTTTAATTAACAGTTTTATGCTCATGCCAGGTTCATCGTTCCTTTCATCTCCCTAAACCATAATTCACCATCGACAAGTTGCAAGAGTATCTTTCCTTTAATCCGAATAAATCCAAACCATTCTCATTGGATCCTGTCCCGTTTTGTGATATCCATTCACTCCCTCCCTAGTGTTTTAACATGATACGCTCTTATTTGATATTGTTCCTCCATTGAAAACCTTGGAGTCATATTCGATCAAATCTTTGCTATGCCTGTGGAACGATATCTCAAATACTCCATTGCGTCTCTAACTTCCACATACTTTGACTGAAGTTTCATTGTCATGAAAACAGGTGAATTAGAAGCTAGATTGAAAATAATCATGATTTTTTTTTTAGCGATTTATTTTCTATATCTCTAAAGACAGCCACATTTCATAGTGCTATACCAAATTGAAGAAATATTTAAGAGTGAGTTAATGAGTAGCTGATTAGAGAGCTACTCATTAACTCACTCTTTCTCTGGCACGATTGTTATACAAAGGCCTGTGTCTCCTCCACGATGCTACTCCACTCTTTCCTATTCTGGGGGAGCCTTCTCCACCCTCTGGTTCCCATTCCTCTTTACGATTTTTCCACATAACCTTTCCATCTTAAGTGTGGAGGCCTCCTTATTCTCCCACCCTCCAGTCCTATCTTCTAGAAGCTTCTATAGTGTCTTACGGGCAGGCATCCGCTCCACATTTCCCTAATCACCTCCGCTGTCATTTTCGTGCTTTTTCTTCTACACAATGTTGTAGCCCTCTCTGTATGCTCTTCAGTTCAATTTTTTATTTATACTTGCAATAAATCCTTCCGATCTCTACATTTCTTTAAACAAAACTGCAGTATTTGACAAATCCTTGATTAAATGTATCTCCTTAAGAGGATTTATGATGGCTAATGAGATGTATGGATAATATGGCTAATGAGATGTACGATGGCTAATGAACGACAATCAATGCATTGGGATGAAGGCTGTTCGTCAATCTTTGACAATGAATATTGTATTTATATTTTTTTTAAAACCTAAGAGACACAATTGCGAACACTGATATAACTTTGAAACGTTTGACAATAGCATACAAACTAGCTACCAACTTACTACTACATGGTCGTTAATTTAGTTATAAAATAAAACATAGCATGAGTAAGTGTAAGAATTTGTACGAATAGTTTAATACGCTAGTCGATTATCGGAAGAGAACAGAGGAATTTCATTTTAATAAGAACATTGAGGGTGGAATTCATATTATTTAACGGGAAATATCACATTTCCTTAACATCGTGGAACCCGTCAGTTATTCCGCTGGCTTTTAGATATTTAATTTATGTCAGGCTTACCGGATAAACCCGTATTTCATTCGAGACGAAACAATTTCCATTCTGTGAATCGAAATTTGCTTTGATAATGACCAGTGAAATTTAGTCCGAACAATAAAACCGCGCTGGAATGTAAGAGTAAATGAAATTGGGATAAATTCATGATTGAGGATCTGTCGACGATCGTGCGCCAATGATGTGGGAAAGTGCTTAATGGTCCCATATGTGTTTGGCACTGGATCGTTACTAAATTGTATTTTTCGCAGATTAAAAAAATAGCTCAAAAACCATATTAAATTTTGATTGTGTATTAAATAAACTCATAATTGCTTTGCTGTCCATGGCGTGTTTCATATTCCAAAAAAAATTGCATTAGAAATAATATAACATTAAAATAAACATAAAAAAATCCTATCCCACATTCGTTGTCACCTTGAAATCTCCAAAATGTAATGCACACATGATTTTACCCGACAAACGAAAGACTGGTTTATAAGCAATGTTATAAATTATATCGAACGTTCGAAACGAATTTTGGTGAAACTTGGCTAATGTCTTCAACTTAAACACGTTTAACTTTTCATTAATGTAGTAAATCACCGAGAAAATGCAGGGAAAAAAGTTATGATGAAAAGAATATTTTATTTGCGCATGGCTTAAAAAGTATGAATTGCATGGTAAATTTGTATGAAAGGTAATTAAATTACCTAAAAACAAAAAAAAGAATCATCAAAATCGGACCAGTATTAGCAAAGATACAGCGCATCGGACTAACCGGAATTAGCTATTATATCATGGATTTTACAATTTTTTCGTAAACGGCTCCAACGATTTTGGTGAAACTTGCCTAAGATCTTCAACTTAAACACGTTTAACTTTTCATTTATGTAGTATATCAACGAAAAAGTGCAGGGAAAAAAGTTATGACGAAAAGAATATTTTATTTGCGTTTAACTTAAAAATCATGCAATTTATAGTAAACGATGTACAGAATTATATGAAAGGTTATTAAATTAACTAAAAAACAAGAAAAATCATCAAAATCGGACCAGTATTAGCAAAGATACAGTGTATTTTATGAGGAGCATAACATAGATGGATAACCGAGCGCATCCGAAAGGAGGTGGATGCGACCGAACCTCCTCCCACCAATCCGCCAAACTGTTGTAAACAATACGCTCTGTAACAAAGTAATCTGAGTACAAAAGCGGAAATTATCTTAATAATTTCTACTTTCACATTATTTAATGGAAAGAAAATGTTTCCATGGAAACTAAACCAGAAACTTTTAAAATATATTTGCAACTTGACAAAGTTAAAATATATAGGTAGTGTAAATAATTATTCTACTATAATTGTTTAAAAAACTGTTTTATTGTACTTCAGTGTCAGAAGAAGTGAATGCTGTTGAGTTTGTTAGAAGCAGTGTTTATGTGAATTCTTTAAAATTATATTAAAAAGATAATTATTATAGGATGGTAAGGGAAAGTTGTGAGATGTACCGCACCAGATTTTTTTTTTTAATTTGGCTCTATTCGAATCCTCGGAAATACTTAACGTGCACTTGAAGCTTCAAATATATTTTTCTTGAAAACTATTCAATATACCATCATGAAATTTTGCAGAGTTTTGCAAAATATAAATAAAATCAGCGAAAAATTATATTATTAACCAATCTCAATCCCCTAAATAAAGAAAAATATATTGTTTTAGAAATTTTGTAAACAGTTGTTATACGAATCCCAAAATATCTACTGACTCAGATTAGATAGAATGCTCAAATTTGTTTTAAAATACTCTTAAATATATGGTTTATTAAATAAATAAGAAATATTGGTGTTTTTTAAAAATCATAACATGTTTTTAATTAGGAGCACTCACCACTTTAAAAATATCTTTCTTAAAAATTATTCAAGATATCAACATGGCATTTTGCAGGATGTTTCAGTGTTATACCAAAAATCAGCAAATCGTTCTCTAGAACACCAAATTCAATCTCCTAAAAAAGTAAAAATATTAAAATTTATTTTTTTATAAATTTAGGAAACAGGTGTTTTGTTTTACAAAAATGACAGTACCTACGGTTTGAGATCTGACAGAATGTTCAAATTTGTTTTAAAATACAATAACATCTATGGAATATTAGATAAATTAAAAATATAGGGGGCTTTTTAACGTGTTTAATTACTTTTTTGGGCTTTATTTTTTATATTCACACCTGTCTATGAGACAACCTGTGAATCTGCTGGCAAAGAACATGTTATCGTGGCATGAAAGGCACGATAAAGAGCGGCACCCAGCGGCACCTCTTCCTGTCGTGATTATAGTATAAGTTAGGCTAGGAGATCCTTCATCCAGCTCCTCTTCAACCTTCGGCGAGTACTATCAGGCATGTTGGTTGTCACCATGTCTTGTATGACTGTGTTAGGATGTTCGTGTAAGTCATCGTGAAATCGATTGTAGTGGGTCCGAATGTGTTCGTTAACTGTATGCATATTGAGGTCTGTATGTAAGGTTATGTTGTTGATGTACCAAGGGGTTTTGTATGTGTGTTTTTTTTTGGCTGTCACATACATCTGTGAAGCGTAGGTCCATATGGGCTTGAGTAAGTGTAAGTGTATAATCCATGTCTAAGTTTCAATTTTGAACGTCTTGAAAGAAGTGAGTATAATAGTTTTAATCTTTGGTTTTGCGTTTTTTGTTAATTCTTGATGTGTGGTCCCCATGTCTTTCTACTATCAAATGTCAGACCAAGATATGTTGTCTGAATATTGTCGAGGTATATTGGAGGGCAGGTTTCTTGTCGAAGAGTAAAAGTGATATGACGAGGTTTTCTTGGTTAAGTCGAATATTCCAAAGTATGCACCAATCATGAAGTTTTGTTAGATGATGTAAAGTCTCTGAGGCGTGTGCTGGATTTTGACGTCTGCATACATCGCTGTCAGAGTTTCGGTGCTGTGCGGAATATCGTATATATATATATATATATATATATATATATATATATATATATATATATATATATATATTATATACATATATATGCTGCAGAGCAGCGGAGCTAGTACTGATCCCCGAGGTACTCCTACTAAGGCCGATCTCAGCCTTGGCAGACAGAGAAAAATCTTTCAAAAAGAAAGCATTGAAGAATAGGATAGTAGGTAGGAGAAAGTATCGTCTTAAGTTTGAAGAGAAGCAACTGATGCCAAACTCTATCGAACGCTTGAGTGACGTCTATAAATACTCCTGTTGCATGCAATCTTTGCTCTAGTGCCATCGCAATGTAGTCCGTCATACTGTGTAATTGTTGAATGGTTTAATGTTGGGTTCGGAATCCAAATTAATGGTCAGTTATTAATTATGTTATTGTTCGTTAGTATATCAAGAAGTCTTTTGTAGAGTAGTTTCTCAAAAATTTTTGAACATACTTGAGCAGACTGATAGGTCTGTATAATGATGGGGTATCACAGGTCTTTGTTTGGTTTGTGAATCATGGTAATATGTGAGTATTTTCATTAGAAACTAGAGGGAATTTGGTCGTTCTGAGTATTGCATTGTAAATAGACGTTAGGTGCACAAGAGCCTTCCTGGGCATTTTCTTGAGCACTTGAGCATTTATATTAATTAAATAATTAATTATATAATATAACCCTTATATCGTTCTCTATAAATCGCTACAGTTAAATCCAAATTTAAATATATTTAATTTATAATAGTTCTTTCACCATTTTATCAATTTTTCATTCATTCACAGTCCCTTTCTTCAAATGAATCATTGGCTGCAATGTCTATTATCGCATACTATTTCTAAATGATTTTCACATACAAATATATCGCATTTACAACAGGATTTTGTCGTATTGGATTTTTTTGAATGGGGAAAAATGATAATTGCGTTTAAACCAAAAAAGTTTTCAAAATTATATTTTCGCTACTATTATAGTAAAATATATAAGAATCAAAAGTTATAAAAAAAAATTATTGTAAGTGTAAAGCTAGTGAGAATAGTAAACTCGTCTTCAGAATGGGGTGCGACTGATGGAGGGTTAAATGTGGTACTGCATATTAAATTTAATATTTAAACATTACATCTGGTGATAAATTTGACGAATATAGCATATCAAGTGAAGGTAGCAGAATGAGTACTAAACAATAAATAACACATAGTCGTTATTCAAAATAAAAGAACAAGATTAAAAAAAATAAAAATTTAATGGTATAAATATATAAAGATAAATATTTTGAACAACGAATAACTAGAATAACGAATAACGGGCCAACATACCCGAAAAGATAGAATGTGGTAGTAAAGATTTAGGATCGGGAGTTCGAATCCCGACTCCTATTTCCCAGATGGTGGTCCCCATGGGATTATACACCAAAGCCCTCTCATTTTTGAGAGACCTCTAAGTTAAAGATCTAAAAAAGGCTACAATTACAGTTATTGTACACCAGTGCCATAGTTAATAAATAATTAACAATAATCAATATTATCACCTGACACTAATATCAAATATTGCAAATCTCGACCGAGTGAAACATTTTTACTGCCTTGGCTCAATATTGGAAAATAGCGGGGCCACAAATGTTGAGATGAATAAAAGGAATAAACGCAATGATAGAATGGTCCTATGAGTATTAAATTCTCTTCTCAAAAAATAGTTCAGGGAAAAAGACTTAACATAGGATATGGATTTCGGGAGGATGTCTATCAAGGTTTCAAGGGAGGGTCATCAGGGTTTCAACGAAATCAGAGGAAGATTGGAAGAAAAAAACATTTTTTTTTTTTAGAAGTTATCGAAGAAAGAAGATAAGGTGGTATGGTCATTTAAAAAGAAAGAGAGGAAGACCTCCAATACATGGGATAATAAAATCAGTTGAGGAAAGCATGGTCGGACATTGATTGACGGAAAAGTAGACGACTGACAGGGAGAAATGGAATGAAGGGCTTGAGGAGAAATTCGGTCGAGGAAAACTTCATTCGTAAAGAAATCCTAAAAAAATAATTTCTAATGTGCGTTCACATTAGCGTATTTTTTTTTATTTTTTGCATTTCTTTTTCTGTAAGAATTTTTTAAATAAATAAATACAAGTATTAGTACATAAATAAAACCTATCAAATAATATAAATACATCGTGTTAAAATACAATTCAATAATGGCTGTAAAATGTGGTGGACAATGAACATTGTGCACGAAAGGTTATAATATAACCTTATGTTTTATTATTAGATTTTATCTTAATGCGAAGTATAATAAGTTTTATATATTTTAATATTCTACTCAGTTTCAAATTAAAAAGTATAATTAATCATCCCTTGTAATTTTTTATATGTTGGTTTTTTTACGTTAAATGAACGGATTAAAGAAAATCGGTGTTTCTTTTGCCCTATCCAAGAAAAAGACACATTTACACATATATGGAATGTAATAAAATTTAGAAATCAATTTTTGAGTAAAAAAGTTACATTACATTTTTTAAATATTATTATATATATATATGTGTATTTGTGTATTTAAAATCAATGAAACAGATAAAAAACTAGGTTGAGACTAGACTCAGAAGAATAAAGCAAATTAAATAAACAGGAAAATAAGAAAGAATAATGAGAAGGATCGGCTATCCGTTAAACAAAGGCGAAACTGGAGGATATCAGCTTCCAATTAAGAAGAAATACGGAGGGTATTCAGGAGATCAGGTCTAATTGTCTTTTATTTATTATATTTTTCTCAGTATCTCTATTATCCGCCGTTATTGGTTAATGGGGTGTAATCTGAAGGGAAAACTATACTTAACAAAAGTTCCATTCTTAGCTAATAGTTCTAAAACTGCAATTATCGTTATAAACGTTTAAGCACGTAAGAAAGTCAAGAACGGAATTTCTATTCATGGAAAATACAACTATCTGATAAGGACATTGTTAATGAAAACCATTATATAACTGAGCATATAATTTCCTACCACATTTATATTGTCGCTTCGGAAATATATATTATATATTTTATATATTATATTATATATATATATAAAATATAAAATATATTTAAATATATATATTATAAATATATATTATATTATATATATATATATATATATATATATATATATATATATATATATATATATATATATATATATATATATATATATATATAAAAATGCTTTATATAGATGATGATTATTTAATCATATATTATTAAATATAAAAAAAAATATATATACACATAATATTTAACAGTGATTTGAACCGATATAGAAATTATTGTTGTAATAAACTAAAGTTTTTTAAATGAGAACAAGAAAGCCTGGAGGTTTGTGAAAAAAGAAACTTCGAACAATGCGTCAACGCCTTTTATGAGAATTTTTTTCACTAATGTGTTATTCATGTCGTGCAGTATGTAGCTTCTTTAATCTTAAATATAATTCACAATTGAAAAAACAAAACAAACATATTTATAAGCAATATCAAGTGTTTTATAAAAAGTTTGGTTCATGTCAATTAATTTAAGTTATAATTCTATTACGAAAGAAATTACCCTGATAAAATTTAATTCTTCATTAATTTATTAATTTAATTATTAATTCTTCATTAATTAATTAATTTAATTGTTCATTATCATTTGATCTGTTCATATTCAAAAGTTCTATTCGTATGAGAAAAAATGAAATTCTATAAGTCTATAAAAACCCATTATACTTCACATATTTTTAAATTCATAAATCGTTCTACGATGCTTTGGCCCCAATCTGTCCATTACCAAGTTTCGTTCCAAATTTTTAATCCACTTTATTTTAATATTTTCTCACATCAATTTAAGCTTTCTTTCATCATCATTATTGTTGTAGACCATGTACTACTAGTTTGTTTGTCCCATTGTGTATTATTCCCTTTTTTATAAAAATATTATTACAATTGTCCTTCATCTAGCAATGTTCACTGATTAATTCACTTTTATCTGTGGAGTGTGATGGTCTTTTTTCCATAGACGATGAATTTAATAACCAAACAATGTAATGTGCGTTTTTCAAGCCAAGCCCTGAGAAATTTGGCATGAACATGGATCCTCTGACAGAAACTTCAGTAGTCCATAGTTTTAGAACGGATGTGATTTTGAAATCGGTTTCAAACCAACTATGATAGGGGCTTTTCTCTGGTGACACTATCCGTGGTTCCCTAACTAACGACGTCTGCATATCTGGTTAATGGATATAAAACAATAAAATAATAAAAAACAAAATGAATTTCCTTGACTTCAAGCCTAAAGCTCTGTTGATTTATGAATGGAATAGAGTCAAAGAAAGTTCTTCATAGGACTACTACAGTTGTGAAAAATATATCAATGTCGGGCAGAGAGCTGTGCAGTGAGCTAGCTCGCCCCAGTTGGATGGCGGCCAAGGTCACACTAACATCTACCAATATCTCAAATTATTATCATGACTTATTTTTCAGTATTTTCGTATCGTGTTTGTTTTCCCAAGCACAACATTGGGAAATCACAACAATATCTACACTCGAAATAATGTGCATGTGAAGTAATTGACAGCACTGGTCCGTGATTGACTGCACACCGCAGTCAACACAGTTAAATGAGGCTAGAAATGGATAAGCAATCCACCATTTTTTGAAATATTTCTTTTGACCCTCCGAGTACCACGGCTCTCATCAAACGCGAAGCATCATTGGGGTCCTAAACTATTTTTTCCACTTTCAACCTATCATTTATGAATAGAAAGTTAAAAATTTGTGCTCACACAGGTTTTCGAGTGCCGATAATGAATTTCACCTTTGTGTAAAATTTCAGTTTAATGTTATATACCCCAGTTAGTTTTGGTGCTTCCTTGTTTTATCTAGATTTTTATGAAAAAAATATGAGAAATATATCTGATATTAGAATTATTCTAAAATTTTAAATATTTCTTAATATAAATAAACAAAAAAAACAAAATAAGACAAAAAAAAATTAAGGAAATAAACCCTAAAGAACCGCAAACAGGTCTTTGAGCGATAATAAAATTTGTATATAGTCGAAATAACCTTCTAATATTTTTTGTTACGTTTCAAAATATTTCATACGGTTTCACGCTGAAATTCATTGAACATGACAGATTTCAAAGGTTATTTTTATATTTTATTTCAGGATATATATTTTATATGTTATGTAAGGACAACTATAAGGATGCCATGGTACTCGGAGGGTTGAACAATGAATAGCGACTATCATGAAGGTTGAATATTGATGAATAAAAACTGAAAAAATATCAAGTTTCCTTCATTTGGGATTGCGAATATTCATATATCAATAAAAATTTTGGCATAACCTGCGTTAAACAATTTGAATTAAGCTCTAAAAGCAGTCCTAGAAATGAACTGATTCCTAAATTGATTAGCATTCTGTTATTTTTTTATTATTATTTAAGTGTTGTTTTGTTTAGCTATTAATCTTAACTGTCAACCTCAGCTCTAGAGGCGGGTTGGGTATAATTTAAAATAAAATAGGGTGAGGCTTATAGCATAAAATGTGAAATAAAAAAAATATAAAAATGAAGGGAGATATTGATTGGTATTAACATTTTTCTTCTAACTCCCTCTTTCACTCCCCTCCTCTTTCTGATATTGGGACAAAAGGACGCCTTAATTATTTAGGCAATATAATTTATTAAGAATTATAGCATATATAGAGATACAGAGTTCAACTGGAGAGGAAGTGCACAGGATGAATTGAGAAGAGTGGAGTACCTATGCAAACTGGTGAAAGAAGAATCGATTGAGCATTTCCTATTCAGGTACCCGATTAATTTAAACGTGAGCTGAAGAGCATTCATCGCAATGTATCGTAATACTCCAGAATCCACTTAAATATACTTTGGAGATTTAATTACAATGCAAACTTGGACTTTATTCAGTCCAATTGGATAAAGGAAGAATGAGTTGATTAGTGAATTTAAACGGATATGCCAATTCGCCCTCTGTAAATATAACTGAAGTGACAGCCGAAACGTAAATAAGAGAATTCTCTTAGGATTGACCTTGAAGGGAAATATATAAACAAAGATAGTCTTATAAGCATCGAACCTTCGAGCTGGTTAGGCTTTGTTACTTTACAGTTTAAATGTTAGAGCATTGAAATTGGACTGAAAATTTTAATTTATTCCCGATTATTTGAAGTAATAAATAAAGATTTTTTTCTATATCATAACTTATTATATTAAATTATATTTGATATAAGATGAGAACATATGGTTTTCTGAATGAAAGTTACAAACACGATTTTTTTTTTCTTTTCTAATCCAACAATTTTATTTCATGTTTTAAGATTAAGAAATGAAATTTAGTATAAAATACTATTCGTGAGTTGAGTAACCCTGCACTAGAAGGAGAATAAAATGTAACTGAAGCGGGTCCTCCCACTAATAAGGAAGGAACCGTCTAGTGCTAATAAGTGTTTATCTAATAACATAGACAGTTCTAATGTTGTTACAGTGCATGAAGAAATCTCAACTTTTAACTATAAGAAAACACTATATAATAACAGAAAAAGGCACCCGGTAACAAATGAAGGTTAGTAATACTATTATTACCAAAAATAAATACGGACCTTTATCAAACACAAGAGACGATTCACCATAAAAGATGTGTCAAATCCACGCTCAATAAAAAATCTTAGGCATAGAGTTTTTGTGCTACACCCAAGAATAACAGAAGAACCACGTAAAAAAAAAAAAAAAAAAAAATGCAAAGAGACACGAGAAATGAGCCAACTCTAATGGACATGAGCCTGCTTATTACAGAGATTGCGACAATCAGAAAAAAAATCAAAGAAAACCGCAATAGAAATCATATTCTGCAGAGGCCTCCAAAATTGCCAAACCAGCCCTCAACGAGTTTTCGTCTCTTACTCAGCCCCAATAGCCTCTCCCCCTTCAATCAAGACGAGAACTGCACATCAGAGGCAGCAGCAGCACCACACCAACAGAGATGTACAGGCAGAAGCAGAAGCACTTTCCAACCGACCTCTCGGATTGAAAGCGGCCCGTATATTAAATTTGATTAATGGGCTAAATAATCTCATATTTGGTCTTTTACAACAACTCTCCCAGGTTGTCCTTGCCCATTGCCAAACATATGGTCCTTAATCAAATGACTGTGGGCCACTTGTCATTCATAATACGGAATGCAAACGGTCTGAATCTGCATAGGACGGAACTGGACAAATTCTTCCACGAGAAACGGATTTGAATTGAACTAATAACAAAAACACATTTGATACGACAATCCAAATTTTATATCCATGGTTATACAATCTACAGAAGTTACCATGCAGACAGTACATCACACGGAGACACTGCCGTACTCATAAAGCCCTCGGTTAGGATAAATTAGTCGCCAAATCAACTAAAAATTGTCCAGTTCAAGGAATGGATCCGATATATGACATTATTTGCACAATATGGAATAACCAGCAGATGCCTGCAGATTTTAAGATGGGCTTGATATTTGCTTTATTTAATATATCTGATGTGGACAACACATGACTTCCTTGTACGCCTGTTAAATTATAAATCAGTGGCTCTTGAAGTGATCCTGAATTTGGTTAATAGTTTGCGAACATTGCAGTAAACACGACAGTCGCGATACTCATATAATAGATATGTGTTAATAAAACACACACACACACAAGTACGGGATGTCTCATTCCGTTATTATAAGTCGTTTTCTTTCAGTAAGTAACAAGTTCCCAAGAGATTTCTTCGTGTTCCGTGACAACATTAGAACTGTCAATGTCACTAGATAAAGCATAGAAAATCAACGGTTTCGACATTACTTACGAACTTAGCCTATATCTTATTCTCCTGCTGCCTTGTTCAGCTCACAAATGGGGAGGAAAACAAGTATTTAACATTCAATTTTGACACTTAAACAAGTAATAAAAATGTTTAATTAGAGTGGAAAAAAATCGCGTTTGTAACCTTTATTACCGAACCATATGGTTTCTGTATTTAATTTTAATATAATTTTTGATGAAAGTTTATTATGACCTTCAAGTAAAGTACTGCTTTCGATCTCCCAATTTAGACCAAAATCTAGTACGTTATTTAAATGAGTATACAAATTATAAATACTAAATTTAAGAAGTTTTGCATTATATTTTAGTTTACTTTTTGATGTAAATCAATTATGACTTTCAATTAAAGTACCACTTCCGGTGATCATGCAGGGACCAAAAAAGGAGGTTCACAACTAGATTTTAATATATATATATATATATATATATATATATATATATATATATATATATATATATATATATATATATATATATATATATATATATATATATATATATTATTGGCGAATATATAATTTCTAGCAGAATGATTATGAAACCAAAATTAAAATAAACACTTCAAGATAATGTTTTATGGTCTATGGGAATAGAAATGTTCGAGCATGTAGCGAATGACAAGAAAAGTATAAAAACATTATAAAGATGAACATGAATTACAAACAGCCTTATAAACAGAAATCTATGATAGGACATAAAGTATTGTTGTTTTTATTTTTTTATAAGGAGATTACTGTCCAACACAAACAAGATCGACAAAAGTTACTAAGGAGCGCAGGTTCCCCCTTGAGAAAGTCTTCGGGGCCCGGCGGAATACAAAGGCATTGTCAACGGCCAGTGAATAAGAAAACACTAAGTTGTGAAGTTTTAATTAAACCTGACCTACAAGCCCTTCCTTGTCCTCCTTTGGTGCTTACTATGGTCCTCAACGAGTTAAGAGTATGTCGTAAGAGATCTTGTGTGCTCTCCGTCGAGTGGCAACTTCGTAGCTTTATGAACAAGGAGCCAAAGTAGTTTTAGTGTTTATTAAAACGTGGCAAACTGAGAGGAAACAAAATATTTATCTATGATAATAATAAAATAATTACTTAATTATAATGTTAAGCAAATCTTTTCTCGCTAGCAGAATTTTTTCTATCCAAAATGGCTCAGAAATTTCGCTGATTCGTTTAGGTTTGAAGGTGCACCAACACTCAGGATTAGCTTCTCTGTTTAACATTGTTTTATATTCTTTCAAAACATAATAATTAACAGCTTTAATAATAATAATTAACAATAATTAACTTTCATCAAAAATTATATAAAATTATAATGTAAAAAATCTCAAATTTGGTAAATAAGACTTTTTTATCAATATAAATAATATAATAGATTTTGGTTAAAATTAGTGAGCCGAAAGGGATTCTTTACTTGAAGGTCATAATAAACTTTCATCAAAAATTATATTAAAATTAAATACAGAAACCATATGGTTCGGTAATAAAGGTTACAAACGCGATTTTTTTCCACTCTAATTAAACATTTTTATTACTTGTTTAAGTGTCAAAATTGAATGTTAAATACTTGTTTTCCTCCCCATTTGTGAGCTGAACAAGGCAGCAGGAGAATAAGATATAGGCTAAGTTCGTAAGTAATGTCGAAACCGTTGATTTTCTATGCTTTATCTAGTGACATTGACAGTTCTAATGTTGTCACGGAACACGAAGAAATCTCTTGGGAACTTGTTACTTACTGAAAGAAAACGACTTATAATAACGGAATGAGACATCCCGTACTTGTGTGTGTGTGTGTGTGTGTGTGTGTGTGTGAGTTATTAACACATATCTATTATATGAGTATCGCGACTGTTGTGTTTACTGCAATGTTCGCAAACTATTAACCAAATTCAGGATCACTTCAAGAGCCACTGATTTATAATTTAACAGGCGTACAAGGAAGTCATGTGTTGTCCACATCAGATATATTTCAATGTTTCATTTCATTCCAATGTGTGACGGTACCCAAAAAAGAACTATATTTTTGTTTAGGTTTATTAGGATTGCTGACTAAGCTTGGGTTTTCTTTATTACAACATTATTTGAGTATATGTCGTTGAATTCCATCATAGAAGATAGGGAGTCCGTACATTTAACGAAGTTTTCTTCATTACGCTGCATTATAAGGTGAAGTGCTGTACTAATAGCGTAGCATTCTGCGGTGAAGTTGCTGGTTGTAAGTGGCAGTTTGTATTTAATGATATTGGAGTCGATAACAATGGAACACCGAACATTTAAATTTGATTTGGAGCCATCTGTATAAATATATTTGTTATTGCTGTATTTGTCTTTAATGCTTTGGTATTCTGTTGAATAGGTGATATCTGAAGTACTATTTTTCTTGTATTTGCGAAGCATTATGTATAGGTAGTGTTAAGGTCCAAAGGGAGTAATTAAATTCATTGGTTGATTTAGGCAGAAAGCGGATTTCTTCTATGCATCTTCTTGCTCTGATTCCAAGTGGAGCCTGTAGTTTCTGCGAATCTTCTTACCTTTGGTTGGAAAATAGGCCTCCATGCTGGATTTTCAGTATCGAATTTGTGTCGTCCTATATATCCACATGCCAGTTGATGTCTTCTAACAGCTAGTGGAGCTAGACCAACTAGACTATTTACAGGATTAGTTCTGCAAACATCTGTTGCAAGACGGATACCCGCATGGTGGATTGAATCTAAAGCCGAACGCTGTTTAAAATTAGCTGATGAATAGACAATGCTGCCATAATCTAATTTGAAACTCAGGAAGCAGGTGTACACTTTAAGCATGCTTGATCTATCGGCTCTCCATGAGCATTCGGCAAGAACCTTATGTATATTTTGCCGTTTTAGTGATTCTTTCTTCCTACCTCAGAAGGTACTCCGTTTTCGAAATTTCTTTCGGAAAGCAAAGTTAATTATATTGTATTTCACGCCTGTGGTTATAAATGGCAGCAAAACATGGTTTCTGACACATGAAAGCAAAAAAAATATAAAATTTCGAAGAAAGCAAGGTTCTCGAAATGATATATGGGAGAATGATATATCCAAGAGTTATTGAAGATGTATGGTGAACCAGATATTGCAAGAATACGACGACTTAGCCAAGTGGATAGAATGTCATATGATCGCCTTCCAAGAAGGCTACTGTATCAATTATCAGAAGGAATGCGAACGTAAGGAAGACCCGGTCAGAGATGGCTAGGTGACGTGGGGCAGGCCTGCGCCAAATGGGGTGAGGAAATGGAGAAAACATGCAGCTGACAGGAAGGAATGGATGAGGATTATGTCGAAGGCCACAGCCTTAGAAGGACTGTAGAGCGAATGGATAGATAGATAGATAAATACAAAACAAACTTGCGATTAAACCCTTTATTAATTTATTACATTACATAGCTCAAGTTATTTGTTGAGGGTTTTTAGTAAGTCAGGGTATAAAATTTATGAACTCTTACTTTCTTCGTCACTTAACTTGTTCTAAATAGTATTAAGTGATTTCAAATCACGCCATAATAAAGATTATAATAAATTAGAAAAACAAAAATGTTTTTTTAAGGCAAATTATTTTTATAAATAATAGGAGTAAGAATGGTGAATAAATTGTAACAAAGAGCATTAAAGGAAGCCTTTCACAAAAGAAAAAGTCTATTATGAAGAGATTTTTTAACGAATTATCCTTTGAAATCCTTAGGAAGGAGCTTCCTTCTACAGGAATAAGATATTTTATGAAAACAAAATCAGTGGCCTTATTTTACCAGAGAATTTCGTATATCATAAATATAAATCTTTACTCAATCTGACCAAACATTTCTCCAGATTTTCACTCAAGTTAATTTAACGGATTAAATTTTACTGTTATCATTTAGCTTTTATTCAATCTGAAGTCACCACTAATTATATTATTTTCATCTTCTATCTCTATTTCCATTGACTGCCGCTTAGGCGTGGAGTATGGAGCAATACGTGGAGTATGGAGCATCATTTTGATTTTTAAAATGTTTATTTCAGGATTAAAAATAATAATATTTTATAATAATAATCGTATTTTTTTTTAAAGTTTCAAATTACAGCTAAAGTTAATATTTTAATATGAGCAATTTTAGTGGTGTTTAGTTTATTTTGTAAGCCTTATGTGAACAAAAAACATACACTTGTGTATATATGTATGGAATATAATATAGAATATTCTATATCTTCTATTCTATTCTATTGTATCAACGATATTTTTGGAAAATAAAGTTTTTGAACCCATGAAAGGTGTCTTATAATTGAAATTTAAGATTTCTGCTTCTGTCCCAAAATAAGCAGGAACATTAAATCTCTAGCCATTACAGGTTTCGGAATGCTCTGAAATTTTTTTTTCGTATTGCCAAAGTTGCTACTGTAAAGTTCGTATTGCCGGTCCTTAAAGCTACAGGTATCACTGTAAAATGTATTATATTAAAAAAAAAACCTGTACCACTACAACCCGATGAGGGTTTTGGGTTCAGTACTTGGGGTAAGGACCGTACTGTTTCTAGGCCAACGGTTAGTGATTCGGCCAAGATCACGCTCAACCGCCAGGTTTTCCCCCAATTAAGGGTACCCACTTTATAGAAGCTGGGTGAGCCCCAGGATGGTCTCCTGATCCCACAGGTTCGATTCACGGCTGAATACAGAATAAATAATTATCTGCCTCAGCCGGTCTCGAACCCCGGGACCTTGAGATTACTAGCGCAGTACCTTACCAACTGAGCTACCCCGCTCCCAAAATTTATTATATTATCTTTTATAATTATTTTTTTTTTTTTTTAAGCATAAAGGTGCCTTACGATTGAAATAATTCCTATTAATTTCTATCTCCTAGGTCTCAATGTTACATTATTATTTATGTCATGACAAAAAGTAAATTTTTAATAACTCTTATTTATCGCTGAGATTATTGTTCTTAACAATCTGAAGGACCGTTGGTTCTTATAAAACAGATTAATATAGATATTTCTTACATGAACATTACTTTATATTGATACTTTTCAATTTTCCTACGAATAAATAACGATTGTCTTTAGCATCGATGACACTAGGTGATTTTAAAAGCGGGCGTTAGTTTGTGAGATTGTGATGTCACGCAAGACCTATACGCTCAGTACCTAGTCAACAAGTAAGGTAATTGGCTAGTTGATTTATTGTACATCTTCATGTTTCATACTTCTGCAGATCTACAACATTTAATATTTGTTTTAATAAATAATTGTTCCGAAAAAAAAAATGTTAAATATACCAAATAATTTAGGAAAAAAAAATACCAAAGGGAATAACAAAAAAAAATAACGAGGACTTAATTAATGAGTCAACTTTTTTTTTTAGTAATTCAGTTTACTACATGTTTGTTTAGAATTTAAACATTAACGAAATATGTCATTAATATATCGGCACAGTCGCTTAAATAATTTACAATAATTTGCAATGTGAGTAAAAAAAAAAAATACGGGTGGAATATCAATGATCAAGGGGTTCTCGTGGAAAAAACAATCAAGACCTAAACATTTTAAAAATAATTACAGGAAACCAAAACCGTTATCCCATTACCCCTTAATAAACTTTGTTGACTATAACCTTGTCAAATTGTGCTAACCAATTTCTTTATACACAAATTGAGTTTTCCTTACATTAATTTGTTTATTTTTATTATTCTCATTTTTTCCCAAACATAAACATGATGTTTAAAATACAATTTATTTTTATACCTCAATATTGAATATCTAAAAGCACAAGTTTTTATCCTAAATGCTAATATATTATATATTTGTTTTATAGTGTATTCAAAATATTTTACACCTACATTTTACCTATATATATATATATATATATATAAAGTTTTTTTTTAGCCGACTATATATTAGATGGAATTCTTATATCTCTTAGCTTCTCCGGTAATGGAATCCATTCTCCAGTCTCCGGGCTTCAGGCCTGACAGATTCCAGGAAGCAATATAAGAAGTAGAATGACCTGGATGGTGTCACTCAAAGGTGATAGTCAGCACACTTCTGATTTTGTTATAGCTGTTATCCGTGATGAAATTGGTCACTGGTAGGTAAGTTGGGGGTTTTTCCGAGTAATGGAAGAACTGTAAGTTAAGAATAAATTACCAAATTTGAGAATTATTCCTTCCATTCTCATTCCAATTGCTTTATGTTCTAATAGATCTCATTTCAGTCAGTTCTTCATCTGCATTTACTCATATTACTCGCTGTTGAGGTGAACAAAAACAAGATGTCGAGTTTTGATATTGAAGTGTGCCATCTTTCTTATTTATTTATTAACGGTAACAAAAAGAATTATAATTAGAATAATGCAAACATTTAAAAAATTTGCCAGCCAAGTAGATCAGTATAGCTTCCTCACCCTTTTTAAAGGATAAATAAGAAAAAATAAATGCAACCATCAAATATTTAATAAAGGTGTAAGGAAAAACAAATAATGTTCTAATCGTTTATTTCGAGATGTTTCAGAAAAATTACACACAAGAAATAATGATTCAAAATCCACAGGCGTCATCAAAAAACGGAATCAGAACCCTCGATTATCTAATAATCGATCCCTATATCGAAAAAAACGTTAGTAATAACAGTAAATCGAAATGCGAATGAAGAAACGACCTGCCAAGGAAAACGCGTTTGAGCATGCGCAAGCGAATTTAATGAAAGGAATTTAATAAAATTGATACCAAACAATTTTTACACCAGTCGTCATCTTTCGTCCAACTTTGGCTTAAATTGAAAGAGCCATTTTTGAACAATAGGTTTGTCAAGGAAAGTACGTTTGCACGTGCGTAATCCAAAGTAGTTGATAGAATTCCATAAAATTGATATGGGGCCATTTAAATACCAACCCGAATAGTTCATCAATTAACGGCTGTAGGTGTTATGACCGTCATATGGATTACACTACAGACAGACACGAGGCCAAATTTCTTCATTAATGTTTAAAACGTGAAACGCGAGCGGAAATTCTGAGGATATAATATTTATTTTATTTTTTTTCAATTCCTGTATGAATACAAAGCTTCCCTATCTTAGGTAGCGAAGAAGCAAAATTTTTTAAACATCTCCAATACTAATAAAGGCATCGACCATCCGTCTATTTCTCTCATCTACACATTTATTCATCTGATTTTTGTTCGGATCTAGACCTAATCAACTAGGACATCTTTAGGGACCTTGCTTAAATCAAATTACTAGATTTTACCAGATTACTAGATTACTAGATTTTTTTTTCCCAGGTCACTCCTCAGAATAACATTAAAATATCATCTTTGAATCTATCTTTGTGAATCAAAGATGAGCCAAACAAGATAGTTGTTTCAACTGAATTAAAAAGTAAACTAGTCTTTAAAACTGTCTTCCTTTGCTGGAAATGAAGCTATTAAAAAATTAATTAATCATCCCGATTCTCTTTGAATACTGTCATTATTCATTTAACTTTTTTAACGAAACTGTAGCTTTTTAAAATTGAAATTGACAATTCTGAATACAAAAAAAAATATTACAAGGTCTAAAGATCCGTTATTACTAAAATTCAAGTGAAAACGTCCTTAAATAAATAGTTAATTCCAAAGTTCACAATTTAATGTTTTTGTTGTTTTCTTACACATCTATTTTTTAATTTTTTTTTTTTTTTTGCTTCCAAAAAAAATATTTATTAGGTTTAGTACAGTATCTGTAGAATGAACTACAAACAGATGTTATGTGACATTATTTTAAAAATATTTCTAAATAAATATATTCTTTCCACATAAATGAAATATTAATACAGACATCAATCTCATTAGAAAAGGCTAAATTGAAAGGAATCTGACCCCGATAATAAATTAAAGCAAACTGTTCAGAGGAAGATGTTTCTAGAAGTCGATTGATAAGCAGATATAAGAAGGGATTATAACAAACAAAAATAACAGTTCTTCATTCATGGGTAGACTTCGACAGCCTATGACACCGTCAAATAGGATTTTTGATTTTTTACTAGTAATAAAGTAACTGTGGGAGCGGAGTAGCTCAGTGTTACCATGCTCCCGGTCTCGGGTTCGAGACCGGCTGTGGCAGATAATTATTTATTCTGTTATCAGCCGTGGATCGACCCTGTAGGGTCGGGAGACCCTCCTGGGACACACCCAGCCCCTATAAAGTGGGTATCCTTAATTGGGAGGAAAACCTGGCGGTTGAGCGTGATCTCGGCCAAATCACCTCCTTACACAACCGTTGGCTTATAAACAGTACGGTCTTTACCAAGTACTGAACCCAAGACCCTTCATGGGTTGTAGTGGTACAGGTTTTTTTTTTGTTTTTTTTTTTAATAAAGTAACTGTATAAGCAGTCAATACAAAATTGTAGACAATTTCAGTTTTTGACGCATATTATTAAAATTAATAAAAACTAGTGTTGTGGCTAGTTGGAGCTAAGATTTATTATTATTGCAGCTAACAATCTATAATAAAGGGCAAACTTAAATTGATCGAAATCGATAATACGGTGTGAGCATTGATCGGAATACTTACCTGCACGTCATTTTTAAAATAAATAAATCTCCTCAAACAAGCAAAACATATATGTTGTTTTAATTAATAAATATAATTTGAAAACTGAACTGACTAAAAATTGACAACTCAATAATCTTATGACTATCTTTTGAGTTATCGAAACATAAAATGAAGCTTTCTATTTGCTTAAAACCACTTGTTAATTCAATAGCATGCATCTCTAAAATTGACTATTCGGTTAAAAAAACTTTTTTTGAAATTGCAAAAAAACTCCACTTTCCCATTGGTATTCAAGAAAGTGTATGCATTTATAGCGTCTTATCTTTGACTTTACTCCTTACTCATTTGTCCAAACTGTTCATGATTTAATTTTTTTTTGTTTTTATCTTATTTTGCTTTGTTTCCAAATAATCGAAATTTACAAACAATATTTTAGGTTTCTATCAGGTTCATTCAATAAACACAGGTTACAGAAAAAAAAATATTAATTTTTTAAGGAAAAATTATAAACACAAAAAAAAAATAAACAATAGAAACTACAAAATAATGTGCACTACCAAAACAAAAGCGACAATCATTATTTACAAGACTAATATTTGCAAAGGGGCATGCCTTATAAAGAAAAAGAAAAATAATCTACGCGCATATGCAACTATGGGCGAGCTCTCTACAACACAGGCCTTCATACAGTGGTTACTACTAATTACATAACTCATTAAATAGTAACACTACGTTAGTATAAAAATATTTGATTTAGACAACACATGACTTCCTTGTAAGCCTATTAAACTATAAATCGGTGGCTCCAAAAGTGATCCTGAATTTGGTCAATTTAAATATAATTTTTGATGTAAGCTTATTACGACCTTCAAGTAAAGTACCATTTTCGGCTCACGAATTTTAACCAAAATCTAGTAAATACATTTAGATCGATATAAAAGTCCTATTTACCAAATTTGAGATGTTTTACACTATATTTTAATTAAATTTTTGATGAAAATCTAATATGACCTTCAAGTAAAGTACCGCTTTCGGTTTTCCAATTTAGACTAAAATCTAGTATGTTATTTAAATCAATAAATACATTACAAACACTAAATTTGAGAAGTTTTGTATAGTATTTTAATATAATTTTTAAAGGAAATCAATTATGACCTTCAATTAAAGTACCACTTCCGGTGATCAAGCAGAGACCAAAAAGGGAAGTTCACAACTAGATTTTACAGCAATCCTAAATACAAAATTTCAACTTTCTACGGCTAACCGTTTTTGAGTTATGCGAAATACGAACGAACGTACGTACAGACGCCACGATGAAACTAGTCAAAATGGATTCAGGGATGGTCTAAATGGATATTTCCGTCGAAATCTGAAAAAAAAAAAATTTCGCGATTACAATACTTCCTTTACTTCGTACAAGGAAGTAAAAACAATGTGCTTGCGGCGAAAACTTACCAGGAGATCTAACCTGCTCACAGACCCAAAGAGGTAGGCTATGAAAATAGGTAGGGATTGCTAAGTTGCATGACGGCTGTCATGAGAATGTAACGACCATAACAAATATATTTTAAAAATGGTATTCAAAATATCTAAGTTATCTAAATAAATTCTCATTAGTGACAATTATCACAACACATTAATTGAAAACGAAAATGATGAATAACACAGTTTAGTCCAATTAATTTAATTAAATTCTTGTAATGCCCTCTTGTGTCACCATCATTTATTGGATTAGTTATTTTAATACAAATCAATTATGAGGAAACCTATTAATAATACCTATTAATAATTTTAAAATAATATAAATCATCATTATTATTATTGATAAGTACATTCTGGACAATTTGATTTTCGAAATATTCAATCTATACTCCTTTCATTTATCATCCACCACAGGGATTCTCTAACGTGTGTACCCAAGGACGTTCTAGGTGATTCGCGAACAAAAGTCATGGATAAAATCATCTTTTTAATACGTTTGAGGATGAATAAAAAATTTAATAAAATTATGTTTGAATGAATCAAATACAAAATGATTAAAGACGATCTGCAATTTATAAAAATAAACCATACTGGTTACAGTAGTGCAGGCATAAGCACTCAAGTGTTGGAGAGGACTTCAGAATCAAGTTCAGCTCCATCAAAGAGTTAATTAAAGTTTTGATTGTAAAAAAAAAAAGCTTGAAAATGCTTATATTTTTCAAATTTTTGGAATGTTTTATTTTTTATATTTCTTGAAAAATATTGAAATTCATTTCTTCAGAAGGTCCAAATTTCTTACTTTTGATGAGTACTCTTGTATTTGCAGATTTTTTTTTTCATGTGAATGTTACTTTTGCTATTGTTAGGTGAAATTTATAAACTTTCAATTTTGGATTTCTTAACTTTATTTTCAATTTATTATTTTCGTAAGCAAATTTACGGCAATATATTTGTTTTTTTTTTGTATAGCCTTTTTTAAATCCCTTTTTTTTTAATGAAATATTTATTGCTAATATCATAAGATTAGGTGGTATAGTCAGTTATCGGAAAAGTGGAAGTTGTACGCTGAAACTTGAAAGTCTGGGAATCCCTGATCTACCATATTGCTCCTATTTTAGTTTTTGCTCTAATTTTCTGCACCAGTAGTTAATTTTCCTGAAAGGTTTCAAAATGTGGAAAACAAGGAGAAGGAAATATGATGAAAACAATGAATTATTTCCTTTTATTCCAAGGAAGGCGGCAGCTTGCCAGAACACGTTTAGAAGGCTCCTGCCGACTCCTATTACTATTGAAGTTCTTGAAAGAGTCCGACACTTATTCTTGTTAAACTTTTCGCTCAATTTTCATTTTAGTTCGTAAATTGGATAAATCACAACTACATAAATCGGTTTGTTCCTTTTTTCACGTTATATTTAAGGGATATGGTAGCACAGCGAGTATGGATGTTATCTACCAAATCCGGTTTCGTTGGTCGGGATGCAGAAGACTGTTGAATCATCCATGAATTAACTCAAGAATCAGAAAATGGTCCTGGGACACAAATGGCCACTATAAAACTAGTCCTTCATTGGTTTGGAGAGAAAAACTGGAGTTAAAGCGTGGTTGCTGACCACATCATTTTCTTGTAAATCCGTTGCTAATGCCAGAACCCAGAATAAGGCCAGAACCCAAGAAATTTCATGGGTTGTAGTGATATAAAATAAAGAAAGTATATTTTAGAGCCTTCAGCTTTGTCTGGCATTCAGCATTTGAAACCATGGCGAAAACCGGATTCAGAGAACACCGAAACCCCAAGCAGTTAGTTTCACGACAATTGGGTTGATTATTAAATTTTTCGTCACCGTAAAAGATTCGTATTCACTGGACTCGAAAGTTTGTTGCTTGGTTTAAATTTTAATCGACAAATGTAATTATGAAATCTGACTCTAGATTATGTACTAATTGTTTGAAAACCTCCAGACATGAAAACAAAAAGCATTTCAGTAAACAAACCGTGTTTATTTATTTAATTTTCTTTAACAATTTAGGTTCGAATAGAAAATCAAATGGGTTATAACTTAATTCTACTCTAATGTACGCTTCAAGAGCTTGATAAACGAGAAAATATTTATAAACATTTTGTAAATTAAAGTAAATAGATTTTATGAATATTCTTCGGAGACGAGGCACACAGATTAACTATTATGTATTGACTCACACAGAAGATAAATAGGCAAATACCTTTCATACCATTTTAGACAAAAAAAAATTAAAAAAGTAACTACAAAACAAATAAATAAATTAAATAATAGCAAATTAAGCAAACAATGAAATCAAAGTAAACTAAAGTTATGTTGAAATAAATAATTAATTTCAAGGGCATTCTTACTTCTGTACACTATATACACTTATTGTCAGTCCAGGGAACTCCGAGCACACATGTAGAGACCAAAGCAGGACGCCTTAAGATAACAGATATCGATTTTTGTAAAAAAAAAAACAGGTTATCAGTCATTCCGGTTATATTACCTTCAATTAAAACCGACCTGTTTTAACCCGTGCAAATAACCGGTTATCGGAACAGCCACGGGGAAACCGGTTATTTTAAATGAAATTGATTTATTGATGACGTCGCAAATTATACTTACTGGAATTGTTACAAATAGCCGTTCATTGGCAAAACCTTTAATTCAAGTTAATTACACATCGATTCCTAGAATAACCAATCTATTCTTTACACAAGTAAACAAATAGCTAAAACCTTGGAAATTACTGGTTATAAGAAAAACCTTTGATAGCACTTGTCGTGTCATACCAAAATCAGTGATATGACAAAAACCAGTGTAAAGTAAGACATTTGAAAAAAAAATTTTGACTCCGTACTACCGTGATATTTTGAAAGGTCCTTACTCCAAATAATATTTCTAAATAAATATTTCTCGTGTACCCGAATTGCTTTAAAAATTTCACCTTTTTATGATATCAGATAATCCTAAATCCAATGGTTGGATCCAAATCATTGGTTTTAGGGCTTTCTAATATCATAAAAAGGTGTATTTTTTAGACCAATTTGGGATAACTAAAAATGAAAATTTAGAAAAATAATTTGGAGTTAGGGCCATTTAACTTATCACGGTAGTATACTGGTCTATACTTTTCATTGTATCGTCTTTACTGTTTGTTACTTTGTAGAGCCTATATTTCTTTAGCTATAATAGATAAGAAAAAAATAAGAGGAGCATTATTGTATACAATTTAATGATCTTCAGTTTTATAAATAAAATGCTTTAATCTAGGACCAATCGTTTTCGAGATATGAACGAAAAACCGAAAAATATCACCATCTCCCCCTCCTCCACTCTTTGCCTCTGCTCTTAGATCCAAGTACTTTTAGAATGCGTACTAATCTTGACTAGTCCAAACAAAGCCCTGAAGTCAATTTTGGCCATCCTGTTTAAATTAATGATTAAAGAAAATCTTTAATTATCTTAAAAAAAAAAAACTGACTGACTTGAGAAATGACTGAGAATGAGACAGAGAAAGAAAATAAGCAATAATTAATTAAAATAAATCTGTAAACCTCAAAACCGCTACTGCATTACTAGTAAACGTGAAATTCCATCGTAGCGAATACCTCCCTCCCTCCCTAATCTAGCGAGCTTACCTATATAATTTACAGGTCTAATTTCTTATACGGGAAGAAGGAGTCGAATATTAAAATTGGCTATTTTAGCGTTTATTCTTATGTCCCTTTTCTCGCTAACACAGTCCGTTCCGATTTAATAACAAGGCAGGATCTATGGAAGCCTGTATAGCCTGTATATGTAGCCTGTTAAAACCGACTATTTTTGTTATAAGGACCTCTCGAAGGACCTATATCCTCGCCAAAAACTAGTATTAATTGTAGAGCGTTACAATATATGTATAAATTTCCCCCTCCTCCTCCCCCTTACCCGACCAACCCTTCCTTACGCGATTCCTAATATGCTTTCCGGGCCTAATAGCTTCAACAGGTATTAACTCGGAGATTGTTAAAAACAGCGGCTTTCCGTAGCTATTCGTAGGTATTCGATGGAATACGTGAAATGGAAATTCTGTTGTAGTTTTAGTACGTTACGTGACGTGTAATGGTGTAGCTTTACCAAGGAGGTAAAAACTAAGACGTAGGCAGCTGGGCAAATGGTCCATAGAATAAAGAATAACAGTATTCTGTACTCTTTATAATTGTATTTGCTTTGTACTCATTAAGAAGGTAGGATATTTATTTCGTATTTTTTGCTCAATAGGTTTTTTTTTTCTTTTTTTTTTTTACGAAATTAATTTTCAATCGCTTTTCTCCGTTTTTTTTACTAAAAAACGACGATTATAACCAGAAGATTATAATGTAAAAAAAAAAGGTTTATCGATACAGAAATCCGGTTATCGGGAATTGACATCCCTACTGGAGATTCAACCGCATCTGTCTCAGCTGCGTCAATCGTACTGAAAGTCAGTGGAGCCTGAATGAGGGTGATATTTGGAGGCATAGTGTTTTGCTATGCAATTTTGAATTAAGGATAAGTTGTCTTTTTTCTAGGAGTGGGATAGCTCAATGGCAAAAGCAATGAACTTCTGAATTCACCTGAAACAGGAAATATATCTTGTGTTATGTGAGCCGTGAAAAAATTCTCGAGGAGCCAATGTTCTTTAATGTGGGTGCCTATTCACAGCAGATATTTCATGCCTACATAATTTGAAATTATCTCCTTGTAACTTTTTATATAAATACAAGGGATAGGGTAGCATTGGACAGGTTTCGCGTCCATCTGTTTCAGAATATGTTGAAAAATCCGAAGATCACTCCAGGAATCAGGAAATATTCCTGAGACACACTCGGCCTTTAAAATGAGGTCCTTCATTGTGTTCGGGAACAACCTGGTGGGTAACCTTCACATTCTCTGGTCGTAGGTCAAGAAAATTCAACGTTACCAATAATTTCTAAGCCCGAGACCCTTTACCGGTTAAAGTGCTACAGGTTTATGTATTTATTTTTCAAATTAAGAATATTTCGAAATATCTATATAAAACATAAAATAATATCATAGTGAAGCAAGATATGAATTTTCCGAGGTACCAAAATTCTCTTTGGGTATTTTAACTATTGTTAGTACTTGAATCCTGCCATAGCTGGAGGGAAGGGAGATATGTAACGGAGTTATGTCCACCAGAGCTAAGATTAGGCCAACGCAAACGAAGCTATCTGCATTGTCAGAGCTGGCGGTGCAATAAGTCTGCCATCCCTAGGGTCCTATGATTGATCCCTTGATTAGCGACTTGATTGGGCTCAAATCACATTTTGGGATTGACTGCCAGGTGGCCCTAATGATTCGTTCCCTAATGACGGCTCAACCTGTTTTGATTTTGTTAGGTTGCCCAACCTTTTTATCAGCGGAAATTCGAAAATTTGTTTTTAGCGAATGATTTAATCGTTTGATCCCGTGTGTTGAGGAACCAAATTTCTGGTATTTAGCGCATTTTAGAACTATATTCTACAATCAGATGTAATATTCAGTAAGTGTTTTAATAGTTTTCAAAACTATAAATGACATTTGATTGGCCTGAAAAACATAGCAAACTCACTTCTGAATTCATGAGAAAGCTTTCCGTCAGTTGTTTTTTTATCAAGCTTCTTATTTTTATTTGTTATTCCTCTCTTTTTCAGCTGCCACCTTTAGAAATCTAGCAGCTCACTACCATCCTGATATATAATATATATATATATATGTGTATATATATTTCTAACTGGTATCCTCATTTATGAAGGATGATTTAAAATTAAATAACATAGACCATACCTGTAGTACCGTTTTTTCAAACCACTATTTCTTATTCAGGCTTATTTCTCATCTACAACATAAGAGGAACCTCCATTAAAAATTTCAGCTTTATAGGCATTATCGTTTTTGGGATACAGTGTTGACTAAGTCAGCCAATGAAAGGTATCTTTCTCATATAAATATAGATCAATAAACGTGATAGCTTGCCAATTATATTTTAAAACTTTTCTTGCATTCCACAATCGATTGCTTTATATCAATGATGGATTATTTTTGATGAATAGTTGACTGAAGATGTTTATTAAATTATTCAGTATAATATTAATAGACCTAGTAAAGAAAATCAAAATTCAGCCTTAAATTTTAATATCATTTTGATATTTATAGTCATAAATGCTGGATCATATCGTTCATCCAATGATAATTAAACATAATCATCGGAAATATACGTTAGTGTGATGCCATCTTTCAAAATCTTGATATCAGTTGTTTTATACGTTAGGTAAACGTTTAAATTTAAGTGACTAATCACTTATTTGAGCCCAGTCCCAATATTTGCATAGGAAATCAAACCATAAACGCTAAGCATAAAAATCCAACGACTTCCTTAAAAATTAAACCCTTAAATAATTGACAAACATAGCAATACCATTTAGAAAAGCTTATGTTTCGGCGAATGTGTGTAACCATTCACAAAAGTCTGAGCTTCCGCTGTCTCCCTTGTATCGTTCTACGACAACCCTCCCGACCCGGAGGTGGTTGCTGACAGCCTCGAAGCGGCTGCCGAAGTATGTGCTACAGTTGGAGCAAGTATTCCTGCGGTTAGTTAGCAGAATGTGAGCCTAGGTTGGCAGATATTCCCCAGCTACTGTAGCTCCTTAGAAAATTAGGCATTCCTGAGAAATATCTCTACTCCCCTAGAATTCCTACATCGGGGGGAGCTATCTTACTCTTCGGATATCCGTCGTTCTTCAGCAGGTATGGATCCTGAACGGTTGGGCGGCCTCGAACAAGAAGTAGTGCTGGAGAAGATTTTAAGTTCACAATTGACGTATGGCATTAAGGAAAGGAGAGAGATAAACTCCCAACTATTCACCTACTTTTTTTCCCCATAATTCCACTTATAATTATGCTAATAACTATAGCATTCATAAATGTGTAGAACTTCGCCTTCAAATCTTGAGGTTTTCATTGTCCTTAACAGACTCCGTCTATGCCTGTCTTCTCTGTTAAAACGACCTGAGCAACGACATGAGTCAAGAGCAATGTAGACATAAATAATATGTGTTTGTTTATTACTTGGGAACCCAATCGAATAAATTAACAAAAAGGTAATGAGAATTTTTATTTCACATTCGCATGATGGTATAGAAGGATCAATCTAATTAGGGATTGATAAATTATTTGCCACTTCTATAGAACACACAAATATTCAAAAATAAGCAATTCAAAATACAGTTTGGTATTATTATACATATTAAATTAAATGTAATATAAAATAGTATTATAAAAATTTATGAATTTAATTAAGACAAGAAATGTTGGTACTCACCATGGTTTAAGTAGATTATATCAAACAGAAAAGTTTGATTGATTATGAATTTACTACAGGATACTGCCATGCATGCACTTGTTTCGCGTGGAGTGTGTCGATCAATGGCTATCATCAAATAAACGATGCCCAATCTGCAGAGTTGATATAGAGATACACATAAATAAAGACTGGTCAACTTGACCCTCAACTCACCTTACCTGCTACACATATTTACAAACATATTTAGAGGTAACTGGCTGATAATATACTACAGTTTTTTTTAGTAAATGTTAAAGATGCATCTATCATAACCTAAATGTTATAATATAAAATAGTCAGTACTGGTTAAGTGGAATTTGTTAAGCCTATATAATTTGAAGGCCAATTCATTTGGAACTAAAAACAGTGCCTATTGTTAAAAGTTTTACACATCTAGATATTTAGATTGCTTGTTCCATTAACACTCATTTTTAATTTTATCCTTTCACCATAAAATTTAGTTTTAGCTGTTCCAAAAACTTCTTGATCCATTTAACTCAGTGATTCTCAACCTGGGAGAGGGGGAGGGCGGGGTGTGATAAAACTAAAAGGCAAGTATATCGAGAGAAAATGTATAGACAAAAAATAAAAAATAAAATTATTTTACAGAAAACATTCTGACATAATAAACAATAAAATATACTTTACACTGATAAAATACTTTTATAAATAGGTATTGCATAATTTATTTAATAATTAACTTATCAAAATTAAATTAAAAACAAGATTAATACTTATTAGTGACTCAATTGGGCCTATCTTGAAGAGCAAAGTTTTTCAAATAAAGATTTAAAATTATACATTGCTACTCTATGCTCTTTTTCTATTTTTGCTGAGATCTATATTCTGTCTTTAAAGCTGCCACCGCAGAAAATCCGGTTTCGCAAAGGTAGGTTGCTGAAAATGGTAATAGCGTACGAAATGCTTTATTTTTTTACTGCAGAAAACTCCTCATCCAAGCCTGCCCAAAATTCAAAGAGTGATTTATCACTAAATTGTTGTTTGGTTTCGCCACTTGCCGTGAAGTCTATAAAGATCACTTCTTCGGCAGTTGTGAGACCTACTTTGAAATGGACCCCTAATCCATTCGTAACTTGCTATCAAGTTGAAGTCAGCAAGAAAATACTTTTTAAAATTATTTTTCAGAATGGTTAAATGATTCTCAATGGTTACAAAAACAACTTCCATATGTTCTTCACTATTGTAATTTTTAATACATTCACCCATATTTACAAATATTTATGTTTTTTTTTTTGCATTACATTTCTTCGTCACAATTCAATTTTTCTAAAAAAAAACATTAACATTACCACTCGTATCGAACAAATATGCATTTGTTCCTTGGAGTTGAAGGTTCAAGGTATTTAATTTCTCGAATACGTCGATCAAGTAGCTCAATTTCATCAGTAGCTCAGCTTCCGGTCGGTTTTCCTCTTATAGAAAAGTGGCGATTTCATCTCTTAATTCATAAATTGCTTAATTCATAACGTTGCAAAAATCTTCCACGTGATAACCTTCTTACCTCGAAATAAAATAGTAATACGTTAACGGTTTAAGAGTTGGGGTTTTTCCAGTAATTCAGGTGAGTAATTGTTTTTTCTGTTATAGATGGGAATACATTTAGGATTGGACTATTGGAGATATTTATTTGGTCAATAAGTTTTCAATAAAAACAAAATTATAGAAGTGGCAAATAATTTATATATCCCTAGTAAGAATTTTTGATTTCCTGTGACAATATTTTTAAAATAAGGATTATAAAAACTTTAATAATTACAGGTAGTTAGAAGTACAGATGAGATAAAAGGTTAATTAAAATCTGCAGTGACCTATGTACAATAAAACTTAGTAACAGTGATCACTGTAATAATATTAATAACTTAATTATTATTCTAATAAAGTAAACTTAATTAATAAAAATAATTACTTGAGAAAAAAAATATTGCTTTTTCAAGTTTCCGTTTTATTTCTTAATAGATGTTGCCGGCGGTTTCAAACGTGAATACTTCATTTCTGCCATTTCGTTTATGGTAAGGATAACTATAATGCATATAGAAATTTTGTAACACATTGTGTGTACGTCGTTTCTTCCACTCCGCAGTTAGCATTTAACACTTACTTGGATCGAAAACGGAACCTTTCTTGAAACATGCATCATTTATTTTAATATTTCAAATGAAACACCCGAGGTATTGTATCTGGTCTACCATGAGGATTATGTCTTTCTTTTAAGGCATCTCCAATTTCAGACCATTTCGGTTACTCTCAAACCTGATAAACAAATAAGGAAGATCATAGTGATGAACATATGCCCATCGCATATGAGTTCGCTCATACTTATAACAGGACCGACCAATAAAACAGGATGACAACACAAACATCTTTTCAGTAACCGAAACGTTACAATTCATCCCCCTTAAACATGACATCTTTAAGATGAACATAGTTTTTCGCTCGTAGCTTGCTCTGGTTGAATCTTATAAAATTAAAGCTTTCTGTCTCTATTTTGGCGTAGACATTAACCAAAAACTGGTTGTAAAGACAACGATACAGCAATATGTAATTAATACTAACGTAAACATAACCGTTGTATACCGTCGGAACACGTTTGTAACATAAATCCAATTTTTCCCAACCGTGGATGAGGCTTTCTGCCTGTAAAACCAAAAAAACACGTGTTTTTTTTAGGTTTTAGAAATAAGCTTTTTATGTTTTATAAATATATTTTTTTAATCACTCAGAGTACGATTTTTTTCAAATCCAGCCTTAATGCCCATCTATAAAATCACAATAACAACCACAAAACACTATATATATATATATATATATATATATATATATATATATATATATATAGGTATTGTTACCGGTAATTATTATTAATCTATAAAAAAACAACGAAATATACGAATAATGTTGACCTGCTCTGTTGAAATATCTGTTAAACGTGGTTTTTTTTATTTTAATTAATGACTAATTCATTATTAATTTTATCGGGCTAAATTTATGTCTAAAACCCGCTCTGTGGTGTTCTCTTTAATTGAAAAAAAAACCGCAACAAAGATTTCCATTTTCGTTTATATATATATATATATATATATATATATATATATATATATATATATATATATATATATATATATATATATATATATATTTATATTAGAGTAAAGAAATTTCCCGTAGGAAGTAGGAAAAAATCTGATATCTATACCAACTGTTAAAATGAACAAAATAGGAAAAAAATAAATAAAAAAAATAGCATTGGGCTTTTAAAAGTACTATAGACTTAGAGTCAAAATAATAATAAAATGAAATCTCATATTATTATTCTGATAAACTAATAGTTAATCTATGATTTCCTACTTGCGATAAACTAAACTAAAGCATTTTAGAGAAAAATCGATAGAATTCTTTAACTTTCTAGAAAATTAAAAGAAATCCCACAGTCAATTACTTAAATTATGACAGACAAGAAGAACTGAAAGGAAAAGAAAAGTTGGAATATTTTGGTTTAGACAGCTCTCTTCGGACAGAGTAAGTGCAAAAAGCACTTACAGAGAAAAAAATAAGGGAAGCCCCAGGCGGCGAAGAGTCAATAACCAACTTCTGAAAAATGAACTTGGGAAATTTCCACGAATTATATCCACTTCGTTTGAGATGGACCTCAAAGATAAGAAATTCTTGATGAAACATGTTATGAATATATGATATTTTTTGTCAAACAATTTGTTGGTTATTTTTTTCAGCTAGCAATATTGGTGTTATCTAATTTATTTAGAACAAATAAAATATAAACAACACAATCCAATATTCTTTGAAAAAATTGTTAATGCATTTTGGTTCATTTCAAATCACACAGTACACAATGACATGAACATTCCAACTGTACAACTTCTATACAAAACAAACTTCTTTAAAACTTGTGTTGTTGATCCACTCGTCCAATCAATTTTCTCGTCCCTGTTTTCAGGTCGATCTTAGCGAAGCACACAGTTTGTCAAAAACTGCATTAAATCGATCATTCTTCAAGCTTGATAGCTGGCTCATCAAATTGTAATCGAATAAATTTCCCCCACTCTTGCTACATTTTGTAATGTCAATCGGAACTTAGAAATTGTCAGAATTTCAAGTCTAATAGTTATCAGTGGTGTTTACCGTGGAAGTTGCTCCGCATATTTAATAGTGTGTCACGTACCTACTTTATTTTATAATTATCATTTCATTGATTTACTCTTTACATTGATCGTTTACGAACCATGTCTATGAAGAATTATAGGATAAAAGTATTTTTGTTTGTGTTTCGGGTATTTGTAGTACATTATACAAAAAAAAATCATCAGCCCTCTTCCACCATTTTAAAAAATAAAAAATATAATTATTTCTAAGTAGTAATTGTGTCGGGTATTTTCTCATAGAATCTATTGAAAACGTCGAGAATTTCACCAGGAGAGAATTATATGGCATCCTTCAGATTTAGTGGAGATTATACAAACTTCCTGATTTGGACTTTTTCCGAGTATAAAGTCAAATACTCCTATCCTATATGCGCAGGTTAAAAAAAACAGTTGCCCGGGTATCTCTTGTAAGTACGTCGAAAAAAGCAAAACAACGATATAAACTTAGTTTAATGCGTTGCAAATATATTGTGAAATAATTTGAAATATGTCTTCAATAAATTATCAAGTTTTCATGTGGACCGAATCAGCTTTACAGTAATTTGGTATATTACATTTATGTTGTTTTCCTTCCTTCCTTTGATGGTTTTCTTGCCGATAAACTCATAAACTCCTTACTATTTCCCTACCTACCTGGTTCACGAAAACCTGCATCCACGTGCTCTTCTCATCCTGGTGGTTCCAAGGTTCAGAAGTAGGCCGGCCATACACCCATCTTCTGATGGCTTCGTTTACAAGATGACTTCATAGAACGAATAGTTTTCTCCTTTCATCACGAAGGGAAATTACTTTCGATGAGGACGTAAATTCCAGTCTCCAGTTCATCTCGACATTTTCAGCTATTTCCGGAATGCCACATGTGCCAAGTTGAAATGCCTTTTCCTTGACTATTGTCAAAGTATCTTCTGGTATTTTATTATCATATCCTTCTTTCCCCTCTTCCCTCTTGTATCTTCCTACTCTCCGGAAATTCACAATACACTGTAACTATCTTCTGATCTATACATCCCTTCCTGCATAAATGACAAAACCTTCATGAACTCCCTCTTAAATCGCGTTTCTCTGATTCTTTGAGCATTTGAATCGTCTTTTTTCATCACTAAAAAATTCATGATTTGCCCTGAATCCAAGTAAATGTTTGGAGGTAATAATTTACTTTTATTGTAATTTGAATTTATTAATGTAATTTTCATCAGTTTGTTTTTTAACGAAAGAAAAGTAATTTGTACTGGCTATGAAACGAAGTAGAATTTCAATATTATATATAATATAGAAATTTTAATTTTTATTTAGTATGTTTAATAATTTTGTTATACCTAACTATTCCATTGTTCCGTAAGTTGTTCTGAAGGGAAGCAATTCAAAAATATTTTTAAAAAATTGTGAATAAACAGTGATTTTTTTTTTTCTTACATTAGCCGAATATTATATTATTGAACACCTTTGTTTTTCCGATATAGAAAATTATTATTATAAGGTGTACTACCAGTTACCAGTTATCTGCATAATTTATTTTTTTGTTTTCCAAATTTAACTCTCAACAAGGAAAACCCTTATTGAACGGGAGCATGGAAGCATTGGCAACGACGAAGAGCATACACATGCCAATATTGTTACCGAGATATTCAAGGTTATTTCAAAGGGCTCCAATAAATTATTGCAAGAAGCTTCCTCCTTAAGGGCAACTTCTCATGAATGCCTATTGAGATCAAGCGTCTCTATTCATCTCACAAAACACAAATATCAACTTAATTTGAATAACTTAAATTATACCGTTACGAATCTTTAAGAATAGCTGGACTGTCTTTTGTGAACGACCTAGGCGAGTTAAAGGATCTTTTAAACAGATATTCTAAACATTCTACGTGGAATATGAGAGGATTGGCACAGGCAAGTAGAAATGTGGAAATGTATTGCTTCAATATGGTGTCGACATAGCAGCGCTCCAGGAGATAAAATGGAGAGGGAACAAAATAATGGATTTGGGATCCTATGTGATAATAAACAGTAATATGCACATCAGAACAAATATACATAGTATACAGTATACATTCCGCTACGATCAAGCACTTGAGATCCTAGTTGGTGAAATCATTTTTATGAACCAAATATCTGTGCTGCTTTAGTCTTGCTAATTTAATGAGGGTATCTTAAGATAATTGAAATTCTGTAGTTTAGCTTCGGAATAATTGATTTTTTAAAAATTGATTTATGCCTGCTCATTCATAACGTTCTGGTTAGATATTTGACATAGACAAAATGCCGGGAATTGAGATACAACATTGCTCATAGAGTAGACACCAGAAGACAGGATGAGCCCACGGTAGCGTTCTGTGAATTATTAAGTGCATTCTGCGGACAGGCAGTGTATCCATCATTCGACCGCAGCCGCTCTTCCATCTTCACCGAGGACTTTACTTGTCTGTCTCTCAGCGGGTTGCCAAGCCAGCAACTTGTTTTAGTCATTGGCAGTGAAAGTAATTTCAAGTGAGGCCCTTTATAACTACAATATTCTTCCTTCAAATCATAATTAAAAAATAAAGCTAAATATCCTTAAATTTAAAAATAAATATTTGAAAATTACATATAATTAAATATACACTAAAAAATACAATTCAGTCTCTGCCTAATAATTAATAGTTTACAAATATTAAAAAAAAAGTAAGTCAATTTTCAAACAGAAATAAACTAATGCTAAATATTATCAAAGATAATCATACAGACAAGGAATAAAATTCTGCTTGAACAAAGATAAAGATAGAGATAGCTCAAGATAAAAATAAAAATATTTAATAACGATAAAAAAGTAGAACAACAAAAACTCCCGTTTAATTTTTTTTTAATAATACTATAAAACGCTGGTAAGTGTTGTTCGCTTCTATTATAATCCTTCCTCGACTATTTAAATAAATTTATTTAATTTGTTGAACTCTATTCTTTATATAGTAAATAAGTTAATAGTTAAAAAAAATCTTTCTTTGTGATTTCCTAAACTTTTTTAGAAAAAAAAATCAATTACCAAACTATTCTAAAGCTTCTTTTAGCATTTTTAGAATGTAAATTTAATGTTATGTAATTATAATGTAATGTAAATCTAATTAAAATCCAGTGTAATTTAAAATGTAAGTCCAGTGTAATGTGAAATCAAATGTAAATGTAATATCAAGGTATGTTATGTCATGACTTACGTAAGAAAACGGTGATTTTTTGTTGTTGAAATTTGTGCGAGATCAATAAAGAATTACCAAAATGTATAGAGTTCATGTATCAATTAATTTTGTAAAGTTCATATAACTTTTAATTTTATAAAGTTCATGTACGGATTACAAAATGTAAAACTTCAAAATTCGATTAATAATTTACTGTTAGAAATTCGGAATTATTATTTATTTATAAAATTATTCGATTGATCTTATTTTTAGAAATTTTTTCTGCAGAACTCTTCGGCATTTTGAAAACAAAAACTGTTTATTAAATAAATTACCCATAAACAAATGATATAAAATAAGTAATTTATAAAATAGATAATTTATTTATAGTAATGATATAAAAAATTAAAAAAAATAAAAACTTAAAAATATGAAGTTTACAAATAGTTCAGGAAGCAAAACTAATTTTGTATCTTTCACTTTTTACTCAATCTTATTCCTATGTTTTACTGTTTAGAACTTAATACGAGCTTTTGATCCCAGATTTTAATGAAATTCCTCTGCACATTATTACTATAGAATTTCTTCTGAAGAATCTTATTTCCAAAATTTTCTGTCCAATTTGGCATTTGAACAATGTTGTGTGATAGCTTTCCAATGTCGCGAATAGTCGTATGTATCCGAAAATACCAAACATTCATAAAATACCAAACCCCGGTTCGCGAGGAATTTATTAAACTTTTGCTCACCCTTCCACACGACGCCACAGAATGCGTTCATTGTATCTGATGGAGCCCCGCGTTGCCATTAAATCCTCTCAATCATTCCATTGTTCCCCATTGGATGTTGGATGGGAACTTAATAATCCAACTCTATTGGTCCGGTAATGCACCCTACCCCGGTCGCCGTGTACCGTTGCAATAAAATTAATGGACGTCTGGTTTGGTAGTGGTCGATGGGTATTTAAAAACCGGCTGATTGGTTGTACATCTACCGGAACTGTTGCCGCGAATTCGGTTAGAAATTTATCAATGAGGTTTCACTCCTTGGAGGAAAACATATAGAAATTCTTGGTTTATTATACAGGGTGTCCTTTTTAAATGGCCCTGCTGAATTTCTCTTGAACCGATTACGTTATAAAAAATACGTATTTAATATTTTTCAGTCTAGTTAAAAATTTAGTCCTTTTTTTGAAAAAAAAATAAACGGGTTCTCTCAGATTCAGTACAACTTTAAAATTTTAAATGGAAACCTATGCCTTCCGATACATCATTTCAACGGATTTTTGAAACTGAATTCAATGGTGAAACCAGATTTTAAATTGGCCAATAAATTACAAAGTTATAGTACAAATACATTTTGTTTGTTTCGGTATTAACTCTTTTAAATTGCCTTTACATTTTTTTTTTGTTGCACAGGAATTAATTGGGTCACATCGTGTTTGTTATCTTTTTAGCTGTAATTCATAATAAATGTTTGTTTTAAAGATATAGTGAAAAAACAGAAATAATATGATTGGCAGCGTTTATGCCAATCATAACCCTGCAACATCAGTTGAAGAACTATAGTAAAGAGTGGAAAATGCTTGTCAATCCATCGAGTCAGTACATCGCACTGAGCACCAGCGAAGAGTGGCTAAGAAGAGCCAACCTTTGCATCGTCGAAGACGGTAGGCAGTTCGAACATGAAATGTAGGTTCACCAACCTCTGGTTGTATGTAGTATGGATTTTTTTTATTATTAAAATAGCTAACAAAATTTTTTTTTAACTTTGTACCATAACTTTGTAATTTATTGACCAATTTAAAATCTGGTTTCACCATTGAATTCAGTTTCAAAAATCCATTAAAATGATGTATCGGAAGGCATAGGTTTCTATTTGAAATTTTAAAGTTGTACTGAATCTGAAAGACCACCTTTATTATTTTTTTCAAAAACAGGTCTAAATTTTAAACTAGACTGAAAAAATATTAAATACGTATTTTTTTATTTTTTTTTATAACGTAATCGGTTCAAGAGAAATTCAGTCGGACCATCTAAAAAGGACACTGTATAAAACACAGTCGGCTATTACGCACCATAAATTAAAAATAGAATAGTATAAACAGATAATAATTAATCAATGTAAGTCAATAACATTATCTTTATATTATACTGCGATTAAAAGTTTTCGGTCGATTCAGATACAAATTTAAGAAAAAAAACGCCTTAAAGCGTACCGCTGTTTTCAGAAAATCTTTAGCTAACCGGCAGCTATCTTTCTATAATAGAAACATAGGAAAATGCTCAGGGACATCCAGGCTATTTATGAAATAATTTGAATTATAAGAAACTCCATAATTGCTATAAACAAAGATCATTTTTCCGTTATTCGCCACACTTGGCAAATCTATTGATTAACAACCTAACGCCAGCAGGAGTTCCAGAATGTTGGCAACGACTGTATTCAATTTTAGGTGTAAATGCAGATTCTTAGGAAAGCACCAGCCACATACCTAAAGAAAATCTATGAATAACAGTTTCCCGAAAATTATTCTACATCAATCAATACATCTTTAAATACATTTATGCGGTAATAGCATGATAAGTAACATTGTAATAAGTATTCTAGATCAGGATAAAAAGAAAGAGAAAGAGCATATGAAAAAGAAAATAAATGTGCCTAAAATATAAACTTCTCGAAGGAAAAATTATCCCTTATTATATTTTCTTGTAACAAAAATTTTACTAAACCTTTTTAAGCTCATCCGAAAAAAAATATCTCTAATTTATAACGAATCAGATTTGCATATTGTCACTTAAGCAGTTACAATGTGTAACTCGAGAATGTTAATTTTCCAGGAGAAATAATGAAGTTTTAAAAATTTATTTTCTACATATTTATTTTCTCGTTTCAACCATCGCTTTCTAGGATATATATTTTTTCTGACTTACGGTGTGAACATTTGATTTTTTTTTTTTTAATGTTATATAGATCTTATTTTATATTTTTTTCGGACTTAAGAAGAATCACAGCTTAAGCGACAATATAAAAACTGTTTATAAATTTTATATTAGCATATATTCAAAATATTCCAACCGAATTTATATATTTAACTAACTATCGCCTAATTAGTCTCTGCTAGACACTGCTCTAGCTAATATACAATATTTTAACTTTGACTTTAATATATAAGACAATAACAATACGACTGAGAGATCCGTTCTAAGGACGGTATTAATCACAGCGAAAAAATACAAAATATAATATTTATTTATTCCACTTCGTTGTAGTAAAAAACATGGAAAGATGGTACCAGCAAACAATAGTTGCACAAACATGGTTAGATACAAAGGCAATAAAGATAGATACCAAAATAAATCATCTTAATCGGACCAGTATTAGCATAGATATAGCGTGTTGAACTTTATGCTCAGGTTTTACAAAGTATTCTGTGCATGTTCCTGTGAAAATCAGTTCACCTTGTTTTTTTTTTGTTTTTTTATAACCCGATAACTATACATCTCTCGGAAGAATCTTGATGCTCGTTTGAAAGATAATTTAATTTTCAACAAAGCTAAAGATACGTACTAATATTTGGAAAGATATAGCAAAAATTTTTATTTTGGATTTTCACCTAAAACGGTGAGAAAAGTGGACACCGATATTTTAAGGTTAGGAATCCACTACAATACAGAACAAATAAAGTTATATTTTTTTCTTTTCCGCTCATTCCCCAAATTGAAAAATAAATAGTAAGATATAATAAACGTTAACGTCAAGTTAACCTAATAAAATGTACTTTATAAACTTGTTTCCACGGATATGAAATTTCCATGACAACGATTAACGACACGCACGCACGTGTGTAAAATTTTCAGCTGGACCCAACGTGGGATGTGTCATTTTTCATAATTACTTTTTTTGGTGGAATAACGTTTGCTTTAACTCACTTTATGTGAAAGTTATGTTCTCAAAGAAATTGCAAGATAGGATCAATCTATTAGTTTGAGAACTCAACCCTTATGCTTTCAATACGGCTGACATTATTCCACAAAAAAAAGTAATTGCGAAAAAAGTCGCATCTAACATGGCTCTAGCATCTAAATATGCATTTACAATGTTGAAAAAAGTCAGTATTTTTTTTATGAAGATTGTTTATTATAAAGTAAATGGAGTACCGTTGTAAAATTAAGCAGGCTTCGGCACAAAGAACTTCGATTGGCCGATTCCCAACGCTTCGACAAGCCTGAAAATCGTCAATCTATATCAGACTAGGTTTCCCCTTTAGTCCTTCGGGCACCGAAAATAAGATCCCTAGGAAATCTTTCAGAGCCAATTCTCTACTTCTGTACCTCAACCATCTCCTTAAGTTTGATGAACAGATAAGAGCTATCTGAGTTCTATATTCAGTATCCAGTATGTATTTAATGGAGACAAATATCCTACGTTTGAATGAATGGTATTATTAACTCCAACAATAGAAGTACCTTAGCTATGATATGCCATTTCCAAGCCTGGTATGCTAAACCACTTTGTTTAACCATTTTACTTAAACACTATGCAATAACAGTGATTAATTATAATTATTATAACCATTGCTTAGTAATATAATAATTTTGAATTGATTGAATCCTCGAATTCATATTTCAAATATAAATTAAATATTTTACCCGCCTTACTGGTAAACTATTACACCTACATGAAAATTATTTTTATTTTATTCTAACAGAAACTTAAATCAAAAAAGTTACTTAATTTTGAAAAAAATAAAATCATAATAAAAATTAATCAAGATTCAAAGTTTCAAATTATCCTATGTTACTTAATATAAAAGGATATTTTTACTCCTATTCTCCCTAATTTTGATCAATAATTGCAAATTTTTAAATCTGTTCTGAGCAGGAAGAAATCAAATAGCTGTTTAAGATCATTCACCAGACAATATTGGAAGAAAAAATAAGAACACCAGTCAGTAATTTTTTTTTCTTGTGTGAATAAACAACAATAGATAAAAGAATAGTTACTTACGATTTCATGAAACAGGAAATTTATTCCGCATCTGAAATAAAATAAATAGGATATAAATAAAAAAAAATCACGTATCAAAATATTCTAGTAACAGTAATAAAATTGGAATTGTCGAAATCAATATAAATATAACGCTTTAGATCATTTGAAAATCCCTGTAACTCAGTGTATATTATTAAGTAAGGTGATATGAGTTAAGTGCGTAATTGTCTCGTAAAATCCAAACCCTCAACTGGTAAGAAGAGCTGCTCTTTACGGATCATGAAGTCTAAACACTGATGTATCGGAAATCAGCTTTGAAAGTTCGCTAAGACGAAGCATAACGAGTTGTAAAAATATTTGTTCCAATCTGTTGTGTGACAAGTGTGCGTAGTGTACGCACATGTTTTGTCGAGGCAATTACGGACTAGAGAATTAAAACTAAAATTATATTTTTCAGTACATTTATTCAATTGCATTCCACATCCCACTTTCATAACTCAATGAATATTGTAAAATGTGAGTCTCAGGCAATCTCTAACTTTTTTCAATTATTACACCTTTGCACTTGCCCTAAATCCACTCTCGCTTGAATAATGTGTCTTCCAGATACCTTGTGCGCAGTTAATGCGAACTAAGTATTGTACTATTCAATGAAATAATCAATCTTATCAAAATGGAAGGTTGATAAGTAGGTTTGAATGTAATATTTCAACATAATCGTCGAAGGAACATTTAAAAAAAAACAGATAAAAATTAGCTTCAAAAATAAAAATTGTAGTCTTGTAAATTTGAATTTAATATAATTTAGTGCGTACTTGCCCCACATTACCCTATTGATTTTTTAAGTCATACTTTTTCTTACTATATTTCGATATTTAACAGCGATAATCAATGTTATTCAGACTAATGAATTTCCGTTTTTTTTAAACAAGCATCATTATCAAAGTATCATTTTTGAAACAATTCGACTAGCCTAGTTATTCATTACCAAATCAGATATGACTTAATATAAGAAAAATAAATGATATATTATTGAGATGCAATAAACAATAGTTGCATACCAATCTATCATTTCTAATTAAAACAAAAGTAAACTCATCCATAAGTACATAAGGTTGTATTCCATCATAATTCTTTCTTAAACATTTATCATTGTTAACTATTACATGTATTATAATATTATTACGAAATATTATTACAAATATTTCGCTCATCATCAGGATTTATTTCATTATAAAAAAGATAGTACAGTATAATAATTATTTTACATTTTTAAGAAATAACAAGCAAATCGTCTTTATTTACCTTAATTATTGTACCATGCAATTTTCTGTCAACTAGCATACCGTCATTGCCGCCGTGAAACCTACTATGTGGCAAAAAATCAGTTTTGTGATTTTGATTTTAGAAGAAACAAGATTTTATTTCCGGAAAATCGCAAAAAACAGTCATGTTTTAAAAAAATCGTAGAATGCTTCTGTTGTTAGTGCTTATTCCATATGCAACAGTAACCACTAGAAATCATCCGTCTGAAACTTCCAAGGCAGTCTTTAGATAGGTGGTTTTCACAATTATTTATCTACCATGTTGAATTATTTATAATAATTGTATAAAATTATATTTTATAGCATTGCTTATAAATTATTTTTTTGTTTGTCCTGTAAAATCATGTTTTTGACACATAGGAGATTTCACGGTGGCAATATATTATGTATATATATATATATATATATATATATATATATATATATATATATATATATATATATATATATATATATATATATATAGTTTTTATGTATATTTCTCATTTTCATTCATTTCTCCATATTATCTTATATTTTTTAATATTATTAACAATTAAGAACTAAAATTTAAAGAGAAAAATTGATATATGATGTCCATTTCATTATCTTATAACCTTTTAATTATAAACTAGTCTTAATTCATTTTATTTATCCTATTCTCCTCCCTAGCCATAAATAATTTTTGATTTTGGGCAATTTATTGACTCGGAAAAAGATTAAGTTCGGGCTGTATAGAACTTCAAAGGCAAGAATTAAGCAAAAAAAAAAAAGACAAAAAAAAGTTAACTTTGACATAGTTAATTATTTTTTTTAAAATAAAAAATAAAAACAGTTTTTTATATTAAATAGGTGCAGCCCAACTAAATTGGGTATGTTACACTTCTACTACGTACTTCACATCTTAACACGATCAGTGCAGTGGTACGTGAATGGTCACGTCATTTTAAGTGCACTTTCATGCCCTCCGCAATGAACGTGTCAATAGACAATTTTTAGAACTTATAGTGAATATGCATTATAATTCCAATAAATCTATCATACATAGAAGAAATGTTTTTTTTTTTTATATTTTCTTTTTTTTTACTAAATGCATTCTCTCCATTAATCCTTATTGATCTCTTTGTGTATTACATCAAGCTGTCATTTATTGATAAATAGAAATTAAAACCTATTTACTTATTATGATTTAAGCTGAAATATTAAGTATAACAATGATAAATAAATAAAAATGTAGAGTAGTATCATACAAATGAATATAAAAAAAAGTTAAAATTTAACACAAATTTATGTATATAAAAACCATGGCTTATTATAACATTATACGATACAGAATAGTGGTCGAAGCTCTAAGAGTAAGTAATCAAACAATGGGTGAGATGACGTTGACTAAAATAGACAAGGCTATCTAGCATTAAATGAATAATAAAAGACACGAGGGCAGGTACAAATTGTTCCAATTTTCATCCTCTTATTAATCAGACTCCAGCTCCTTACACCTGCGCTCACCTATCTACCGAATAGTTTTAGAAATTGCAGTCCAATCTATCAACATCCTAATTATTTATCTATCACGAATTCATTAAAATAAAAATATCTATCATATCAAGCGTATGCTTCTGTAAATATATGTAAATATAACTTGCCTTGCGAAAAATATTTTTGAAAACGAAACTCAAAAAAACAAAAACAATTCTTTTTATTCAATCCTACAACAAGTAAAATACAATAGGCTCTTGAAATGATTTCTAAAATAGAAAATAGCGCTTCAAGGAAGCAGATGTGTTTGGATCACGGGGAAACAACCGTGCGAGACGCTTTACAGCAAAAAGACAAATAGTTTGCCTTCTGCACCAGTGCCGAAAAATGCTCCTAGGATGAGGAAACGAAAAACAATGAAGAAATCCACTTCTAATGAACTTCCCATGATTCATGGCTCGGCATTAGCGGAGTGATTAGCTCAGGTACAATGTGAGGGCACCGCCGTGACTGGTCCTACCATTGTAACTAAAGCAAAAATCTTTGCTGGAATGAACAATCTTGGACTGGAAAGAAATTTCGATGGGCCGTCCGGTTGGTCTGCACGGAGACAACCCGAGTGGTGATCAACAAGCAGCTCATGATTTTCAAAGTGATTTTGAAGAGTTTATGTTGTCCGAGGATCTGTCGTATGAACAAATTTAATGATGAATCAGAGATTTTTTGGAATTGTCTTCCCACTCGTACTTTAGGATTTGAAAGTGAACATCAAGCGGCAAGTCACAAAAGTAGCAAGGAAAGAATTATAATCTTACCATGCAGCATCGCTGCTGGAACTCACAAACATTGGCTTCTTGTAATCGGTTAATCTAAGAAAACGAGGTAGAACAGAAAATCTACCAGTTGATATTTCAATAAAAAAAAAAGGTCGGATGAACCAGCTGATTTTTCAAGAATGATTTGAAAAGATTTTTGCGCCTCAAGTAAGTATACATCATGACTCAAAATACTTGCCAAAAAAGGCTGTTCTGTTAATTGAAAATGTGCCTTCTCACCCAGCTATCTCTAAATCTTCTGACGGGAAAATCTTCAAAAAGTTGTTGTCCCCAAACGTTACTGTGCTGATACAACCTATGGACCAGAGAGTCATTGCAACCATTAAGAACATATAAACAACAAAATTGTTACTGCCAAAATTGAGGAAGGCTGCGATCTCAAAGAATTTTGGCGGAATTACACAATTTTGGATATTATTTGCGATATTGCTTAGGCATTGGTTTAGATCAAACAATTAACCCTGGTTAAATCATGGAGAAACTTTTTCTGAGTATCGAAATGAGTGTTAACCAAAACATTTTTAAAGAAGAGAATGACGTCATGTCGAGCGCTACACTTGACATCCGTTCCGGGAGGTGAGAATGTCGTCGAAGAGAACCTAGAAGAGTCGCTGGAATGCGACGCAAGTGAGTCGGGGTTTGAACGACTGACTGACGTACAGATAACGAACAAAGCAGTGGGAGTGCACGAGAACTAAAAAGAACAAAATGAAAGTGAAGAATACGTGGCGCTTGCGCGAAGAACACACGAAACTGCTCTGCAGCACGTAGGCAGATTACTTCAATATTTAGAGAAACAAGACAAGGAAGAATACATGATAAGAATACATCTGGTAATAAGAGTGCATCTGGCAGAAAAACTCATGTTAAGGAAAGAATGACTTGTAATATAGGAAAGGTGTTTCCAAAGCAAGAAACAAAAACGAGTGACTGATTTTTTTAAAAAGGTGTAACTGAACACTTTTTGTACATACAGTATGTACATATGCATGAATTTTTTTCGTTTATTGTTCAGAGCAAAAGTTTCTGCTGTACTGTACATATGATTGTATTTTAAAAGTTTAATTATCTTTTTTGTACTATAAAACTTAGTCTTTATGCTGAATGTTTTTTTTCGAATTTGCTTTTCATTTGTAATATTTTTTCAGGTTATCCGCGATTTTTGCTATCTACGGTGCCGTTGCCCCCCAATTCCACGGATAACGGGGGCTTTAATGTAAAAGCAAATTAATACTATAAATATTATTAGCAATAATGCTGAGTAGACTCCATTTCAAACTTTATAGCTACAAGAACCCGATGTCTAAAGGTTTATAGACTAATTTTAATCTAAATTACTTCAACATTGATTGTTTTCGAGTTGTTACCTTGTAATTATCACGCTATTTCCATTTATAGTCACAGTTATTGTTTCATTGCTCCGAGTTATAAATGGACAGATATTATAAAAGCAATCTATCAAGGTAATAAAATGCTACACGTGCTTCCGACTTCTTAACACAACTTATCTGGTCTTTCATATCTTTTGGGTGCAAATTAGAATGCAAAGGGACCTGCAGTTGCAAGAAGACAGGCCTGTGAATTTCGTTTCCACTCCCAGTCCAATGGGTTTTTGTATAGTTTTTAAAAAAGTTATTGATGTGGAATAATTTGCACTCTTACAACTTTTAATCAATATATTTCATTTGGAAAAACCGTTTTGCAGTCAAGGGCGATTGAAAAGTCATGAATTGGGAATTTCGTTGTAAATCGAAAATATTGTCGGTTTTCGACTGGTGATTACACTCGTAATGATACTACGCATAATGAAACTTTTGTAATGAAATTAATAGCTCAAGTCTTATAGCCTGGTTGTATTCAATTTAATTTTTATATTTCTACAACGCATTCAGTTACCCATTTTTATTAGCACTCTGCTTCTCCATCAATATATTACTTTTATACTATCCTATTTCATTATTCTAGACTGGAGAATTTTATTTATTTATTTTTTATTCCTTTTCAGAAGTGACGAGGTATTAAAGTAATGTCGTAAACTATAAACATGGAAGTTTTATTTGTTTAGCAAATCAGATCTTTATACATCCCCACCAGTTACTTTTAGTAACTGTTACTTTTAGTTACAGCTTCTTTTATTACAACACCACCTGAAGCCGCCGTTTCTCTGGTAAATTTTCATAGGATGACCCTGAGAACATATTCTTTCTTGATAATTAGTCCTTTTTCTCGTAATAATCGGATTGTGTCTTTCAACAGAAATTTCAAATCACTCATGTAAATGAAATAAAGCCATAAAGAATGAGAAATATATCAAGGTTAATTTGATCACATGAACGATAATATAAATATTATCTATGTTATTTTAATATTTTCATTGATATTACTAAAAGTAACTGGCGGAGATATATAAAAAAAAGGCAAGGCAAATCGACTGATGAAAATTTTTAACGATGAAAAGAACTATTACAATAATACACATTAATTTTAAAGAATATAGCTATAACGGCGGTTAAAACTAAAACCAAAAGTAGTAAAACTATTGAATGAATTTCAACGTTTCGCGAAGCTCCTTAGATATTTTATATTATTGAAATTTTTATATAATATTGGTCGAAACGTCGATATTCGTTTAATTGATTTTTACGATTAGATTTTTTAATTTTGACCATCGTCCTCACCATCTTCTCTTTGATTAATTGTCACAGTCAACTATATAATCACAACTTAGCAATTTTGTAATCACAATTGGGGGGTCGACACAATTAGATAATCAAATTATATTTAAAAAAAAATGAAAATCAGCAATACCTAACAATCATTCGTTCCTTCATTCTTTCCATTAATTTTATTCGTTCCATTCATTTTTTTCATTTCAATTAATTCATTCATTTCATTTTACTCCACCCCTTTTATTTCATTTAGTTTCATTCGTCTCTATGATGCATATCGTGGAATAAATAATCAGGTTTCAATCAACATGATTTTTATAGCAAAAGCCGACGTTTCGACACAAACATCTGTGTCATCACCAGTGCTACAATTGAATCAGAGATACAAGAGAAAGATACATAAATGTATGCTCAGTAAAATACCTATCTTGCATCTCTGATTTAATTTCAGCCTTGATGATGTCACAGGTTTAGTTATAAACTTCAATTTTCACCATAAAAAATATGATGACTGAATCTCGATTATTTTTTATTTCAATACTCTAAAATATACAAATTTCGCAACAATATTAAAAAAGTAAATATAGAAAAATTAGTACAAGACAATATTTCAAATTCAGAAAGATATTGAAGATAGCAATTAAGAGTGATATAAAATACAATAATTTGCTCAGAAAGAGAAAAAAGTATTAACCAACTAAATTGATATATAGATATATTTGTTGAACAGATAAATATAAAATAAATCTCAATGAATTAATTTATTCGTTTTTTTATTACAAAACTACTTCATTAATCATTTATTCAATTATTACATCTTAATGACGTTTCGGACCTTTTTGTCCATTTTTCAGTATTTTCTTACTATATCCATACTCTACATTATATGTGTTGTCCATATTATAATAATGGTTTCTTGTCAATATGTGTTTAAATTTGTATCTTTTCTAATTATTATCAGATAGGTATGTTTATTTGTCTCTTTTTCATATCATCAGTTTTATAATAATTACTTCAAATAATTAATTCTTTAATTACGTTTCTTGATCTATTTCACTATATCAACTGCCTTTTTTTTTTAATCTTTTTTGTCCTAACTTTTGCATAAATATCAATAAAAAAAAATATTATTTTTAAAAAAAATTTCAGTATAATTAATTGGTAGTTTGGAAAATACATGTCGTTAAAAAATAAAGCTGATAGAAAAATGAAAATATCATATGCAATATACTTATTATTACCTGTTTATAGCCAAGAAAGAAATGATCATATGATAATGAATAACAGATTTAAAATAAAATTTCGGTGAAAGATACGACGAACAAGCGGCACTGAGAGAGGACACGATTTTATAAATGAGGTACGACTCAACACATCTAATACCATTTAGAACCTTCATCTTCTGACACAATAACAGGGATAAGCTCCAATAGAAAGAAACTGGAGTAAAGGTCGTTAATCACATGATAACATGGAAAACCTTCCAGGAGATTATGGCTCAGCTGGAAAACCGATCACTGAAAATCTTCTGCTATCGAGAAATTACTGAAATAAAGCTGCGGGATTATATCTTAGAAACAGACTTTACGAGAATAATGAAAATTTATCTCTATAAGAAATTTTTTAAAAGTAAATAATCAAGGAATATGCATATTGCATGAAATATGAATTTTACCGGAAATTTTTAGCGAATAAAAATGTGTACAAATGTGGTAGCAATAAGAACACATATATTATACTCAATGTTTGTATTGCTTTCTGAATTTTTTTTTTTTTTTATGGCATGTTCTGCTCTTTCATTGGTTATATACCCTTCAAAGCTTATCTCAAAGAATTGACTAGCCATTCTTGTGGGAAATAAGAATTGTAATGGAACAGACATAGTAATGACATTTCCAACGCATATATACGATGCTATTCATTCTAAACAGTTATTCTAAAATAAAACGAAATCATATAAACTGGATGGATGGATAAACTGGATAATGGCATCGTTTTTACCGACTGAATAGTCATATAATTGAACTTGGTATACCTATTGCATGCAATTTCAACTGGATATGACGACATCACTTCTAAGGGCATATCGGTTATAGTGACTAATTTTGCATAGAGCTTGGGTGTAAAAACGTCAGTTATAACGGCGCGGCAGTGGAAAAGGGAACAAGGAGTCAGCTAAAAATGTGATCAAACCTTATAAGCACGAGGAATTCAATGGGTGATGCTTTGGACTCAATTCGTACTTGACAATAGTTTTTACTAGTAAACGATGGCCTTCAAAACGACATCATCAAATGTCTTCTTTCTTATAATTTCTTAGGAATTTATTGTAATTATTTTATTAAAGGGCAAAATATAACTTCCAGTTGTAATCTACTTCTTTATTCTTTTAACGTTTCGGGGAAATATATCCTCATCATCAGAACTTTCTCCATTAAAATTAACAATTATTATATCTATCAACATTTTATAATTTACACATTTTCCAATTTAACATAAGCATAAGCCATATTAATTGTTTAATGTTATCTATAATTTAACAATACTTCTACTGCTTATTCCTTTCCCATTGTCCATAATTAAAATTTCTACATGCATTTTTTTGCATATTGCTGGGAGTCTGTAAGCTACTGACTAACATTAGCTAAAATATATTCTTTTTAACCTTTGTACTCACCCTATATTTATCTATATATTAGTCATAATTGTTTGTTGTTTAGATTTTTAATTAGTTTTTCTATTTAAAGCTATTAAATTATTTTTTTTATATATGTATATTTAGAAAAAAAAAAAATTCATTCTTTTGTTAATTTAAATATATGACCGGGGGTGCGGTCAAAGAAATAGACTTAATAAGTGTGGTCTTATATAATTGTGCCTACGTTTCGGCCTAAATTTTAGGCCATCTTCAGGGCTAAAATGAAAACAAAATAACAACAATGAAAAAAGAGAAAAGATGCAGTACCAGTAACAGTAAAAATGATAAATGATAAAAAACAGAAAATACAAGTAAGATAAAAAGTATAAAGAATAAAAAGAAAAGGATAACACTAAATTACATAATACAAAAGACAATTGAAAAAATAATATAAAATAAAATAAATGAAATAACAATGTAAAAATTAAAAATTAAAAACAATGCGATATTTACACAGGGAATAGTGAAATATAATATGAAATATAATTTCACTATTCCCTGTGTAAATATCGCATTGTTTTTAATTTTTAATTTTTACATTGTTATTTCATTTATTTTATTTTATTTTATTTTTTCAATTGTCTTTTGTATTATGTAATTTAGTGTTATCCTTTTCTTTTTATTCTTTATACTTTTTATCTTACTTGTATTTTCTGTTTTTTATCATTTATCATTTTTACTGTTACTGGTACTGCCTCTTTTCTCTTTTTTCATTGTTGTTATTTTGTTTTCATTTTAGCCCTGAAGATGGCCTAAAATTTAGGCCGAAACGTAGGCACAATTATATAAGACCACACTTATTAAGTCTATTTCTTTGACCGCACCCCCGATCAACTTCTCCCTTTAAATATAAATATACGGTCAACAATAACTCCCTCCATTAAATATATGACTATTAGTTTTATCATGATTGTTTCATTTTATTTTCGTTAATAATGTCTGCATAATGTGTACCTTAATGTTTAGCACCTGTTTTATAATCAACTATAGTTTTGCTGTTTTTGATAATATGGATGGCTTCTAGTAATTTTCTATTCATCGTTATGTGTGTGTAATCCTCACCGATGTATATCCCTTGGCAATCCAGGCAATCTATTTTATATATAATATTTTTTTTATCTAATGGTTTTATTTCATGTTTCATATCGCTCATATATTTATATAACTTGTTATGACTATACATTCCTAAACCTATTTCTGTCAGATCGTATGTTTGAAATTTTTTTAATTTTATCTGTTAATTCTGGTATATATGACATACTGTAATAAGTTCTATTGTATTGTTTTTAAGATAGTTTGTCCTTTGTTTTTTATTTATTTCTGTTCCTTTATTTTTATTATTTCCTTTAAAATATAGTGTGATTACTTTTTGTGTGGTTTTTATTGGTATTTTCTTAGTTATATTTGCTAATTTTTCTGTTTGTTCTTTATTCAGGTCTTCATTCCCGTCCTCATCCTTCTCTTGCTTATTATTATCCCTCCGATTAAACCAGAATTTATTAATTAACTTTATCGGGTAAAAATTTTCTAATAATATTTTATATATTTCTGATTTTGTTTCTTTTATAAAGTCTTTACCTGCATATTTTTTTAACTCTATTTATAAAATTGGTGGCAGCGTTTTTAATTTGCGGTTTTGAATGATTAAATAATATAATATTATGTTGCTACATGTTTCCTTTTTGGTCCATTTTGTCAGAATCTTGTCCTCTCTTAAGATCATCCCCATGTATAAGAATCTTAGTTTATTATTATTTGCTTTTTCAATTGTGTATTTGATTGTATTGTTGTATTTGACTATAGCTTTTACTAGTAAACGATGGCCTTCAAAACGACATCATCAAACAGGGCAGTGAGGCTAAAATAGCATATCAATATTCTACAAAAAAAACCTTCTAAGAAGTCCCGTAAATGATTGTTGTAATTAAACATGTTTAATGTTCTTAAAGGTTCAATCTACTAGCTATAATTGAGAAATTTTGTTAGAGGAATAGTATACAAATTACAAAATTATTCTGCATATCGCATATCCAGTATTAAAGGGGCAAAGAAATTCCAATGGTTGGACCCCAATCATCCCAAACAGCCAGCCCTCAAATAGCAAGCCAAACCATTAGACACAAATGATGTCCTACCAGCAACTTGTGTTAGAGAAAACGCACTGAGCTGGGCGTTTCTGTGTTGTTCGCTCTAACAAAAATACATTTTTTGAGTTGCGACCCTGTTTGATCTGTACGATATAGAAATTTACACCTATATAAAAAGTATATAAATTTTATATTTACAATAAAGTTAAAGTAAATTCCTCTTTTAGACAATTCGTTTTCTACATCTTTAAAATTTTCCGTCTTTCAGAGTTGGCATCGGTTATAATGAACACTGGCTATAACGATGGAAAAATATAAAACGATTCATTAAATTCTCAATTACTATTATTTATTTATTTATTTTTACGTATCCCATACATATGATCGTATTACAAATGCAACGAACATCTTAACAGATTTAATTGAACTGTTACGGTTGATAAGCCTCGGTAATCGTATAGAAGAAGAAAATATGACAAATAAGGGTACAGTAACACTATGAAGATTACTTCAAACTGGATTAAATTAAACAAACTGCTACTAATTTCAGTAAAACAATAGCTTCTGAAAATCCATTATTAATTTTTCCTACTACTATTAGAACTTAAAATCATGTTAAACTTATAATTAAAATCAAATTTTATTTTCATGTAAAAGTGGAATCCATAATCATATAAACTAATAATTTTTGTTCCTGTAAATTTGTTAATAAAAGTATTATTTACTGAAATTCTATTGGGTTCTGCATTCTTTATGGTTTATATTACTTTGTCTTCATTCTAACGAGCCAAACTATTTACTGAATATATAACTTTTTTTCAACTTTTATGGGCATCGAAGGAAAGTTTAAAAAAATAAATAAAGAATATTAATGAGTATTTTTTTTTAAATTAATGAGCATGAATAGTAAATAAATAATTTCAATCATTATGATTTGTATGCCATTAGTACAACGACTGCTTTGTGTGTGGAACGAAGGTAGATTTTCGCTGGTATTACCCACCGTATCAGCCAACTCTAGCAATAAACAGCCTAGTTTAAAATATTGCCAATTAAAAATTGTAGACTTAATTTTAATGGTTTGTAGGCGATCTTATTTAGTCAATAGACGCCATTTTGTGTGGTTCAATAATGAGGCTAAGTTATATCGGTAAATAATATTAACCATTATGCACCCGTAAACTACATATTAATGTTTAGAGCTTCTACACAGTGATGGTAGAAAATAGAAAATAGAGGAAATGAATGTGTATCTCTGATTTTAAATGTATCTTTATGACAGTAATGACTTTTATTAATACGATCATTTCAGTATTAAATATATAATAATTTATAACTTGGAAGAACATTAAATTAATAATTATAAAAACTTCTGTGAAGTGTTTATTATATATAAAGAAATTTTGATTTTCCATTGTTTCAATTTAACTACTTATTTGAGATGAAAATTTCTATCATTATTTCATTTATTTAATATTAGTTGGATTTATATTTCAATTCCTTTTAATGAAAAATCTTTTAATTGGTATAAGATCTAAAATGTTATGAATACTGTTGTTATTTCAATCCTACGAATTTGATTGGCTTTAGTTTTGTTAACAATTTTACATTAAATTTTGTTTCATATGACGAAAAAAAAAAAGGTAACGTAGAAACCGTCGCAACATGAGCGTTATCATTAAAACTTTACTTTGATATGATAACACAACTAAAAACCGTCGTACTGCTGACCGTCTGACTCCTTTAGCGGTCAGAAGGCAGCAGCATTAATTTTTATCTTGAAACGTGGTTTTCTAAGGCCATCAAGAGATTGAAATAGTTTGATGTTATCCTATATATCTCGTACTTAGTAGTCAATAAAATTAATAATTCTTAAAAATTAATAAGATTAAAAATATATTATATACTAAAAACCAATGAGATTAATGTCTGAGTTGTATCATTATGTAATGTGAGCATTCTTAAATCATTGTATCAGGAAAAAAAAATGATAGGTTATTCATAATATATACATATATCTATATGATTTCCTTTGCAACCTTATAGAATTGAAAGCAGTTTCGATATCAATCTTGCAACCGATCCTCCGGTTCCGGAGGGTAAAGCCGATACACTGTTGGCATTGGATAAGCGCCAGGATTGGATTCGGAACAAACTCCGAGGCCAAGCGATAAGCTTTTCATAATAAGTCCTAAGGAGATTGCATGTCATGGCGGATCATCCTTACTACTGCTATTGGACCAATCCGATTGTCGTCCTTGTCCTAGTAGTAGCAAAGTTTAATAAATATAAAAAATATTTAATATTCATTTTTATTATTATAACTACTTTATTTAAGCTGCTCATTTGAACTCTAAATAATTTAATCCTAAGCCATATCTTTACTCCTGAAATACGATTTCTCGGTTAACGGAATATCAAACCAATATCAAAAATGTAATAATTTGATAGACTGATTTATTTTACTTCGATTATGTACATTATGATTTATATAGTTGGAAGAGCGTCGCATTAATAGAAAAAAAGAAAAACAATTTTCATAGAACTCAGCTTAGCCCGTTGCAAAGGGTTGGTGGGAAGACCGCCTGTGGGGCGGGTATGAAGTTGTTCTTGTCACCAGGGCCGCTAAGCTCTTCGAAGCAGATTACCTGGCCACGTGTGCCTCGGTTGATTCCTAGCGGTTGAGGCGGGGCATATCTCTGCTAAAACACGTCACTGTTTGCAGGTAGTTTTATTTTCGTATAACTTAAGCCGTGTTATAATTGGTGTTCCGAAATAACTAATAATGAAAAATTCCGGTGTTAGAAATACATTTTTTAATCGCCTTTTAAAGGAGTGTTCCCATTGGCGAAACAATTTTGTTACCTGTCTCCCAAACGGTGTTTCTCATAACGCCTATTTATATAACCAATTTTTTACGGTGTTCCTCATAACTCCTATTTACATATATATATATATATATATATATATATATATATATATATATATATATATATATATATATATATATATATATACCCGATTTATTACGGTATATATAATATACGCCTATTTACAGTACAGATTTTTTACGGTGTTACTCGTAACGCCTATTTATATACCCGATTTTTTACGGTGTTCCTCATTACATACCTGCTTTTTATACGATGTTCCTCTAAGGCCTAATTATATATCCGTTTTTTTATACTGTGTCCATCATACCAGAAGTTTCCATACCTAGATAAGAAATGCCTATAATTACCGAAATGATCCAGTTCCCTCAATGATATATTGATATATATATATATATATATATATATATATATATATATATATATATATATATATATATATATATATATATATTCCCTTTTTATTTTTGGTTTCCTGCTTCTTCTTTCAAGAATTTAGATTTGACAACTTACAAATATGTCTGGTTCTACAGGACGACACAATGCCCTAATTTAACTGGCTTACAAAAATACTTCTTGCTATAATCCCTAGTTTATAGCCAGATGCCACTATATGCACAAGATATGTATCTCTATGACAGGTCACCACTTTAGGGTCAATAGCCTGTTACCAAAGTAAGTTTACCAGAACAGAAAGACTGTAACAACTGGCTTGCTATATTAAATAGAGAAAAAATAATGATGCTGATATTAAAACTTATAAAAACTTTAGCGCTACCTAGAATTTATAGTTTATTTAAATTAAAAAAAAAAAAAAAAACATTAAATTCAAACAAAAATGAGCAATTAGAATTATTTTAATATTTTAGTAAAATAATGAAATTTCAAGATAATTTAAATGAATTATATTGTACTTGCTTTCTATATTGGTTTTTGAAAAACTCTTTCTGATTTTTATATTCCCCTTATAATAAAAATGAAACTAAACCAACTAAAAAAGAAATTAACCAATTATTTGAGCTAAACATATCATAAATGTAATTTGCAAAAAATATTAACATTTTTTTTTTTGATTGGCTAACTGTTTTCATTTGGGTAATTATACGATATGTCACAATTAGTATGTGGTAGACTGTATTATTAAAAAAAAAAAAAGAAAAATCCACAAAGAAATGTAGTACCCACCATTCCTACCGCTATATTAATTGAAAGCGTCGTAGCTTTTTAATTAATGAAAAAGAATAATAAACAAATAGCACCAGTATAGAATTAATTTGGTTGAAACTATCCCCTCTGAGGTATTTGCTATCGCTGATAGGAGCTCTGTTGTCCTCATTCAATTTGTAGCTATTAGACAAATAGTTGTGGCTGTTGTCAAACCTGTTGGTCCGCCATCGGATCGATAATTAGTTCCTCGCGAATCAAATATACTTAGCATATATTATTTCTTTCAGTTTTAATATCTATTACACTTGATGTAATATGTATCACATTATATAAATTTTATCAAGAAATAGTCCAAAGGATAAAGAAAAACAACTAGATTTTTCTTTTTATTTAGTGCGATTCAAATATATGTTTCAATTAAAAAAAAAAAAAAAGATCAACTATTTCCTAATTCATCTTTGTAATAAGATAAAAACAAGTCAGTTTTAAGTACGAGATCTTTAGAACACCTTTTTGGACAAATAATTATTTTAATTTTTCTATCAGCTTTATTTTTTAAACGACATGTATTTTCCAAACCACCAATTAATTATACTGAATTTTTTTTCAAAAATAATCTTTTTTTATTGATATTTATGGCAAAGTTAGGACAAAAAAGGTTAAAAAAATCAGTTGATAAAGTAAAATAGATCAAGAAACATAATTAAAGAAATAATTATTTGAAGTAATTATTATAAAACTGATGATATGAAAAAGGGACAAATAAACACACCTATCTTATAATAATTAGAAAAGATATAAATTTAAGCACATAATGACAAGAAACCATTATTATAATATGGACAACACATATAATGTAGAGTATGGATATAGTACTGGTACTGGTACTGGCAAGGGCGGGGGGACAAAGTCCGACAAGTGGGCCTGATGGTCCTTTTTGCCAACCCCGGAGGATTACCAATAGAAATAGCTATTTAACCCTCCATATCGAACCTTCTGGTTTTCCTAATGAAATTCAGAAGGGATGTCCATTCGATGGAGGGAGCCTCTTGTATTCTGATTCTGTCAGATCCTAACAGTCTGTATCTCAGTGACGCATATCTATCACATTCGGCAATGTAGTGTAGAGCAGTTTCAGGTGCCTGCCCACAGGAGTGGAAGGTCTCATCTCCCGCTATTCCACATATCTTTAAGTGTCTTTTAAGTCTGCAGTGCCCTGTAAGTACCCCTATAAGCAGTCGGAGTTCCTTTCTGTTGAGGCCCAGCAGCCATTTGGTTCTAGAAGCAGAGGGTTTTAATTAGTTCCTTAGCCTGTCTAAGGCCCGTACACCCCCTCCACTCCTTACCTGCTATATTCCATGTCCAATCCTGGACCTTCTTCCGCTGATATCTTTTAGAGATGCCTACTGAAGGTTCTGGCCCAAAAAAAGGGTTCTCAGCACCTTCTCTTGCAAGCTTGTCGGCTATTTCATTGCCTTTGATTCCTTTATGTCCAGGAACCCAGACTAATTCCAGTCTCTTCGAGCAGGCAAGTAGATCTAATGCCTGTTTGCACTCTTTTACCAATGCGGAAGTCACCCTAGAGGATTCCAGAGCTAGGAGAGCCGATTGGCTGTCTGAGTAGATAGTAATTCCGGCCCTGTCGCAGCCGATGACCTCCGTGCATGTGGCCGCAGACAGTATCGCGAACACTTCTGCTTGAAACACAGTAGAGTGTTTACCTAGTGGTCGACTTATGTTAATGCCTAAATCCTCTATGTAGACGCCCGCTCCTGCTAATCCGGTCGAGTCCTTCCATGATCCGTCCGTGAAGCAGGATAGGTTGCCTGTTTGAGTGGCAATTGAACCCCTTTCCCAGTCGGATATACTAGGATAAGAGTATCTCACTTTAGAGTCTAGAGTAAGATTTCTATTAAGTTGAGGGCAACAGTATTGGAGGATAGGAATCTCCTTTTCCACCACCTTGGCAATAACTGAGTGGCCCGTGAGTTCGCCCCGCTCTTGCCACTGTCTGTTTTCCTTAATTCTTAGATAGGCCATAACCGCTTCGCCCCTCAGCCATAGGTGAAGCGGTGTTAGGTACAGGAGGACCTCTAGAGCCTTAGTAGGTGTGGTACGAAACGCTCCCGTAATGCTCATACATGCCATCCTTTGAATACGGCTGAGTGTACGAACATGGGAGGCCCTATTCAAGGCTGTCCACCACACTATGCTTCCATATTGAATTCTAGGTCTAATAATCGCTGTGTATATCCAGTGCATAACCCTAGGCTTAAAGCCCCAGGTTGTGCCCACAGCGCGTCTAACGTGCCAAAAGGATGCTATTGCTTTCCTTTTGGTTTCAGTCAAATGAGAACCCCAGTTTAGTTTGGAATCCAAAATAATCCCGAGGTATTTGACTTGTTGACTTAATTGGAGCTGTTTGCCGAAAAAGGTAGGAGCCCTAAAAGCGTCCAGCTTCCGTTTCTTTGTAAAGAGAATCAACTCAGTCTTAGTTGGATTTACTGAAAGTCTAACTTCGTTACACCAAGTCTGAACAATATCGCAAGCTACCTGCATGCGCTCAAAGATGGTGGCAATAAACTTACCAGTTATGAGGATTACTCCGTCATCTGCAAATGCCTGGGCAGAGAATCCGGCCTCCTCTAATCTTCTTAACAACTTGTCCATTACAAGGCACCAGAGCAGTGGGGAGATGCAGCTCCCTTGGGGGCAGCCTGTGAAGGCCTGCGCCTCTAGTCTGGTGCCCTCCTCTGAGACGACTATTATTCTGTTCTTCAAAACAAATCCGACCCATCTGGCTATAATAGGTGGGGCAGATATTTCTTTTAAAGCTCTACAAACTGCCTCAGGCCTGGTTCTGTCGAATGCCCCTTCAACATCGAAAAAGATCCCTAAGGCGGATTCCTTGTATACCAAGGCCTTTTCTATTTTTCCAACTAGGGAATGTAGGACAGTTCCTGTTGATTTTCCCTGGAGGTAAGCATGCTGTTGAGGGTGAAGGGGATGGAGAGGTAGAACCTTACTTGTAAGGTGTACTGCTACCAGCTTCTCCAGGATCTTAAAAAGAAAGGAAGATAGGCTGATAGGTCGAAAAGCCTTAGCAACACTGTAATCCTCCTTACTATTCTTCGGGATAAAAGCTATTAGGGATTTCCTCCAGGATTCTGGAATGTACCCGATGGCTAGAGAGGCTCCTAGAAGTGCTCTGATTCGGGGGAGCAGAGCATTGAGGCCCTCTTTGAGCATACATGGAAGGATACCGTCAGTGCCTGGGGCTTTATACGGCTTGAGCTCCCCGATTGCCCACCTAATGGCCCCGTCACTGACTATGGACTCTGCCAGAGCCCAATCCTCCTCTGTGTCGTTAGTATCACTGCCAGGGTACATACTTGAGGGAGGGTTGACTGAATTGGTGATACTGCAACCCGGAAAGTGGGTCTCCATCAGGTGAGACAAGGTGTCCACCAAGTTGGAGGTCCAGAGTCCGTTAGGTTTCTTTAAGGCTCCCAGTGGCTGTTGGGCGTCATTCCCAAGCAGCTTAACTAGGCGAGAGGCTTCTGGCGTGCATTCTATATTGCTACAGAACTTACGCCAGCCCTCCCGTTTATGCTTCCTTATTTCTTTTTTGTATGAGTTAGAGGCGACCCGGTACAGATCCCAGTCAGCCTTCTGCTTTGATTTATATGCTTTATTATAGGCCTTTCTTGTAGCCTTTTGTAGCTTAGACAGCTCAATGGACCACCATCTGATCTTTTTCCTGGGTTCTGCCTTTAAGGGACAGGCCGCCTCATATGCGTCTTGTACTATTCTCTCTAAGAGTGTAGTTTCTTCCTCTATCTGAACTTTGGTTTGAAGTCTGCCCATAGGGATGTATGGGCATCTATCCAACCTTTCCCTGAATAGATTCCACTCAGTGTTTCTGGGGTTTCTCTTCAGAGTTGGGGAGGTTTGTTCAGAGTTAATCTTGAATGAGATCATCCTATGGTCGGACAGTGTAATATCCGAGGTGATCTTCCAGTCTTTGCAGAGGTCTTTAATCTGACTAGAAGCGAGTGTGATATCCAGAACCTCGCTTCTGACTCGAGTGACAAAGGTAGCTTCGCTACCTCTGTTTAATATCTCTAAATTTGTAGAGGCTATATATTCGAGCAAGGTTTCCCCTCGCTCGTTCGTGTCTGAACTGCCCCACACACGGTGATGGGCATTAACGTCTCCGCCTACTAAGAGAGGTAGATCATTCTTCCTTGCAAAGCGGAAGAGACTTTCTATGTAATGATAAGTTGGATCCAAATTATGGGGTACATATATGGAGGCAATAATCATTTTAAGTTTAATATTACTGACCTTGGTAGTTATGGCCAGGGCCACCACATCCTTCGTGCTAATCTGGGACAAAGGTAGTATCTGAAGGTCTTTATATGGATATAGTAAGAAAATACTGAAAAATGGACAAAAAGGTCCGAAACGTCATTAAGATGTAATAATTGAATAAATGATTAATGAAGTAGTTTTACGATAAAAAAAAAGAATAAATTAATTCATTGAGATTTATTTTATATTTATTTGTTCAACAAATATATCTATATATCAATTTAGTTGGTTCATACTTTTTTTCTCTTTCTGAGCAAATTATTGTATTTTATATCACTCTTAATTGCTATCTTCAATATCTTTCTAAATTTGAAATATTGCCTTGTACTAATTTTTCTATATTTAGTTTTTTAATATTGTTGCAAAATTTGTATATTTTAGAGTATTGAAATAAAAAATAATCGAGATTCAGTCATCATATTTTTTATGGTGAAAATTGAAGTTTATAACTAAACCTGTGACATCATCAAGGCTGAAATTAAATCAGAGATGCAAGATAGGTATTTTACTGAGCATAAATTTATGTATCTTTCTTTTGTATCTCTAATTCAATTGTAGCACTGGTGATGACACAGATGTTTATGTCGAAACATCAAATTTTGCTATAAAAATCATGTTGATTGAAACCTGATTATTTATTCCACGATATGCATCATAGACACGAATGAAACTAATTGAAATAAATGGGGTGGAGTGAAATGAAATTAATGAATAAATTTAAATGAAAGAAATGAATGGAACGAATAAAATTAATGGAAAGAATGAAGGGACGAATGATTGTTGTTAGGTATTGCTGATTTTCAATTTTTTTAAATTTAATTTGATAATCTAGTTGTGTTGAAACCCCAATTGTGATTAAAAAATTGCTAAGTTGTGATTATATAGTTGACTGTAACAATTAATCAAGGAGAAGATGGTGAGGACGATGATCAAAATTAAAAAATCTAATCGTAAAAATCAATTTAATGAATATCGACGTTTCAGCCCATATTATATAAAAGTTTCAATAATATAAAATAACTAAAGAGCTTCCCGAAATGTTGAAGCTAATGAAATAATATGATTGGTAAAATAATGATATAAAATATGATACACAATTGAATAGACAAATAAACTGTATTCTGGTATGTATGTATGGTGTATTCTTCGTAGGTCCCTTAAGAACAAAAAGTAAAAAATAAACAATGTCGGACTAAAGACTAAAATAATAAAAGTCAATTAATATTTAAAATAATCTCAATTAAAAAATATAAGTAACGGAAAAAAAGAAGATTCTTCTGGTAAAAAAAAATATAGTTGCACTGACAAAAAATGAAAAGAAAAAAACATAGAAAACTAAAATAATGGAACAATCCAGAGTTAATACAGCGTTAAAAGAATTACTCACTTCTAAACAGAATTTCATGATTGGAGAATATGAAAATAATGAAATGATTCACGAATGTGAAACTTCGTATGATAAATGAAACAATTATTTACTACTAATCAAGATATTAATCTCTTGATTAAACAGTGTCTGTTTGGGAAGTGAGGAGGTGCAGAAATAGGTGGAATTTTAATGAGAAGAGGGAAGCAGAATGGCGGACATTAGAAGGGAGGGAATTCCAGAGGATAGTGGAGCGGGTAAGAAAGAAACGTTCGAATGATCTGGTTCTGTGGGAAGGAGCACAGAGGTCAGAAAGACGCAATCTTGTTTCCTGTGAGCGGACAGAGGATTTGAATTGTAGGAGGCTCTATATGTAGGAAGGGTGATGGGAGTTGATGGTTCGGTACAGGAAAGATCCAAGAAAATATTGTCTGCAAGTGGACAATAAAATTGAACAATGGAGTATTGAGGTCAAGAATGCCGATTAAGTAATTTTGTTAAGGACTTTATCTGAATATCACACAGTTTTGGTTTTTTTTTTCATTTTCTACTAAAATTATTAACCAACTAAAAACGATCTGGACTATTTATCGCTAAAACTTGCGTTTAACAATCCGTCCAAAATAATTTTATAATTTACTTTAAAGTAAAACAATAATTCTAATAACTTCACGAATTGAAAATTGCTTAATCGTAACTAATTGTAAGTATTAACCAACATTAAATATCAGTACAACAAGTAAAATACACTCAAAACTGAAGACAGTAAAAAAAAAAATACTAAGTCTCAAGGAACAAAAGGCTTTCCACTCCTTCCACTGGATCCCATCCAAAACTAAAATCAAAAAGATCGCACCGCTCTCTTCTTTCTTCCTCCCCTCAAAAAAATTTAGCAAACACGCTTTATGGTCGTAATTTGTTTCAATTTACTGGAAAGTTTGTACAAACGGGATAAATTAAAAAAAGCAATTGCCACACATAAGTTTGACTTTATTTTCCCTTGAATTTCGTTTCTTTAGGTATTATAGAGCCCAGATATTTAAACTCTTTTATATATTAAATTACAGCCCATAATAGCTACATAACCAAAGCCATCACTGTTTCTATCACTAAGGTAAAGTGCCCCAATATCGTCCCTCTCTAAGACAAATTCGAAATTTCAAACATTAAAATAAAGTTTCACATTCTAAAAAACTTGATGCAAGTAGCTCTGTTCTACAGGGATTGATAAATTATTTGCCACTTCTATAATTTTGTTTTATTGAAAACTAGTTTCGAATGTTATACATTTATCTTTAGTTCTTGAAACACACAAAAATTCAAAAATAAGCAATTCAAAATATAGTTTGGCATTATTATACATATTAAATTTAATATACCAAATAATAACAATATATATTTTGAATTGCTTAATTTTGAATTTTTGTGTGTTTCAAGAACTGAAGATAAATGTATAGCATTCGAAACTAGTTTTCAATAAAACAAAATTATAGAAGTGGCAAATAATTTATCAATCCCTAATTAGACTGATCCTTCTAAACCATCATGCGGATGTTAACAATTCTGTTCTATGCAAAAAATATCGTTACTCTAAATAATTTACTAATTCTAAAATAATGGAAATAAATAAATAATCTTTCGTCTGATCAAAAGAAATCAATAGTTACCAAAGCGTTAAGATTTTAAAAGAGTAGTCCTCATTTCTTGCTCCAATTAAATTCAAAATTTACAATTCATTTGAAGACATGGGCATTGAAATAAAGGCAAAAACTCCTCAAAATGAAATTAATTTATATTACAGTTCTTAAAATACTTTTTATGATGTTTATTCCACATTTACGTTTTTGTATATAGATTACGATTTTTTTTTTTTACCCCCATGATTATGTGTACTTTTTAAGAAATATTTTTATATAACGGTTGATTTTTTTTCCCCCCGTGATCAAGTCTTTTTTTTCCCTCATTTTATGATTTTTTCCCCTTTCCTATCCGTTTTATCTTTATGTAGAATATATATGTATCATACATTATTTCATTTTTTAAATATTTTTATTTATTTTATCATTGTATAGAATATGTACCACCATCCTTCATTTGTTCTAATATACATCTTTTTTTTATAACTATGTATATATTTGATGTATTTTATTTCTTATTTGTCAGGTTTTTTGGCCAGATATTATATCTATTATTTTATGCATAGGTATTTGTTATTCTATAGGGACTTCGTTGTTTTTCTATTTCTATTACTAAAACGTTTTGATTATTATTTCTTTAAAAATGTGACTAATCATTCATCCAGACAAAAATCACAAACAAATTTTTCTATTTATGCTAAGGATGAACAAAGTTCGTGAGACAATTTGAATTAATTCGTACTTTTAACCCTTTTTTCTCCTCGTTTGTCTCGAGAAAAATTGAATCACTTGTATTAAGACGAATTGAAAAACCTTGAGGGGGACGAATTTAGAACTCGACCTATAGAAATGATGGCAGCTTTCCCTACCCTAAAGAGTAAACTTACGGGTCTCGGAAAATTCGAACATGAAAAATATATTCTATTATACGAATAGTAATGATAAAATTAAATATATCCTTCCTTGATACACTAGAATAGCCTTCAGAAGTAGAAAAAACACCAATTCCTCCTTGTTCTATAGTTGAAAAATACTGAGCCAAAACACAAACCGTCATAATTATTTTACATTCAACAGCCATCTATATGGTACTGAAGTATTTTAGGAGTTTTCAGCATGCAGCATCACATTCACCTCTAGGTAACTGGTGGACGAATTTAGGCAACGGAACGGATTTCGGGCACTTTAACCATTTTTTTTTTTTTATCCGTACTTGTCAAGTGCACTACGAAATAATTATTATTATTAGAAAAGTATATAATTCGAAAATAATTTAGTAAAAATAATAACTAAGGAGTGATATCACTAATTAATATTAAGTGATAGGAAGACTAAAAAAAACACAACATTAAATACTAAAAATAATAAACTAAACTAAAAAACAAAAAGCTAGGAAAATATTTTGTAATGATCAGTTTTTTGATTCAGGAACCATTAAATTTTTAAATTAAATGAAATTAAAAAAATAGTTGATGAAAATAAAATTAGACGGATTGTCACACTTAATCGTCCTTAATTAGTTGAGGAATTAAAATTAAAAAAAAATAATTTAAAGCTTTTTGTAGACAAACGAATAAACGCCTGAACTGTAAAAGTGGGAAATACGATTCCTCCACTAAACCTGCTGATATCTCTTAAGCCCTTTCCTCTGTAAATTGCTTTTAGTGCGGCTTAACTTCATATAATATTAAGACCCTCGGCTCACATCCTCTGGATTTATATTTAATTGTATATAAATGTCTATACATAGTGTATGTTAATCTGTATCTCCTCAGCGCCTATAAATGTGATACCCACAAAGTGTACTACTCAATATATAATCATGTTACATATAACTCAAACATTAATTTATAACAATTAAGACAGATTAATTATTTATAGAATTCAAGTAAATGGCGCATAGTTGCCCAGTGGGCTTCTGAATCTCATCCTCAAGTTCAAGTCCTCCCAATTCCGGGCTACAAGCTCTTTGCTAAGGGATGAATTAAAAACAAAATATGTTGAAATTATAATTAAAATTATTATTTGCTGATTGTCACTATTTTTGTAACAGGTGAATTAAAAACACAAATAAATTATTAGGTATTTAATATGGTAATTACTCCAGACATAAAAAAAAAATAACAAATTTATAGCATACTAAATTAAATATACCAACAAGCGCCTAATATATATACTTGTTTTATTTTGTTGTTTTTTTTTTGTTTTGTTTGTGTTTTTTTTTTTCGTTTATCTTGTACATATGATTGGATTCTCATAGCCCTAGTACCTATTTCCCTTGAGTGTGGCAGCTTGTATTATTTTTCAAATAAAAAAAACAAAAAAAAACAATATATATATATATATATATATATATATATATATATATATATATATATATATATATATATACGGATTAACAACAAAAAAATCATAGTAAATAAAACGGACACAAACTCAAAAATAAAAACGCTGAAAGTTAAACTATGGTTTATTATTCCCAAATAATTATGTATAAAAAAAATGAATTAATTTTTTTCTTAAGCCTTTGTTATAATAATTTACACTTTATAATGGTTCTCTATCTTCATACTTGGGAACTGCTAATAAATGAAAATATTTTTATATGGTAAGATTCAAGCGCTAAATAAGCGAATGGGACAATAATATTAGATAGAGAGAAGTTTAGTATGACACAAACATTGTTGAATATGCAAGTTGGCGAGGGTGAGACTAACTTTGTCAATGCGGACGACACTTGTTGACGAGTACACGGAACATTGTCGGAGAGTTGTTGGGCCACATTCGATAACTTTTTCCGCATACAATGGGGAAGCAATATCTCTCGCTCCGGCCGTCAATACTGGCAGCCAACTATTGGGCAGTTCCCAGATAGCCGTCAATAGACTGTCTTATTCTTACCTCTTCAGTTGATATTGGGGTCTGCCGTGCTTCACAAGATTGGGTGTTCAAAATCATAGCAGGATATTTAGAGAAAACAGAGCAAATAATCGAACATAGCAATTAACGCAACTAAGATTCATAGAAACAATAATTTTTTATCAATAAATGAAATAAGGTAGAACTTTAATTTAACATTATTTTCTTAATTAGAATCAAACACTAGACGGGCGAAGTTCATTAATTAAACGATCAGAAGACATTATCGGCAGGAAATAAGCATGTTAAATATCCCTGAAACGACATAGTTCATATCATAGACAATATTCCCAGAAATTTTTTTAAACTGAGAAAGTCTAACAAAATGCTAAAAAACATAAATAAATGAAAATTGATATTTTATTTTAGTTTAGACGTTCTTTAATGAATGGTATGTAAGAATCGTCGCTTATTATAAATAATAGGACACACCCTTTTTTCCATGCTGTTATAATTTGGTTGCTTTAATGGCTGTCCATGTCATGCCAGCGGGATTGAATCACGGTGAGATATAACAGAAACTGCTACAATGACTCAAATCCTGATAATTAGCCATACTTGTGCAATATTAATTCTGAAAAACGAATAAATTATCTTTCTTCATTATTTACTAATAACAATAATAAATTTATTCTCATTCCATTATTTTTTAAGAAAATACAGTATGTCTAAGGTTCAAGTAATGCATTATTGTCTTATAATTATATTTTGTTAATTTGTTATTACTGAGTTAAAAAATGATTGCCAATTTTTTACCCGTAAATAATTTTTTAACGGAGAATATGTATTTTATCTATCAAAAATATGTATAGATTTAAAAAATGATTTAATGTGTCCTATAAAGTTAACATACACATTTGGATGTGTGAAAAGTATTACTTTAAAAAAAAAACTTTATTACTTATACAATGAAAAAAAAAGTTTATGGTTACTGAAGTTCCCTTCAATATGTACAAAATACTATACACCAAGCACAAGGAAAAAAATAGTCAAAAAATAAAATAATGAAAATATAATGTGTTTTCTCATATATAAAATAAATTTAAAGCAATACAAAACTGATTTACATAATAAGCTGATTTACATTACCTTGAAAGGAGAAATGGTGAGCTTAATACTCCACCGAAGTGAGCTCCACTTCGGACCTACGTGTCCCAATTTTTGGTATTGTGTAAAAGGCACATACCTATGCACTTGAAAAATTTCAATAAAAAATATTCTGACTTATTACTCGAACCCATGGTATATTGCCAGTATAACTTAAAATACTGACTTACACATGACTACTATTACCTAATACATAAGTATTCGCTACGACCGATTTCCGAACATATTAAGTATAAGGCACTAGAAGATAGATTGGAAACAACCGGTATTCATGTGAAGATCAGGAGGATGAAAATGATGTGGATGAGAGATCTAGTTCTGTATTACCTAAGTTACTAGAGTAATGCAACGAGATATCCTTGGAAATTTTTCCGTGTTTTAAAAATCATTATAATTTTGATTAATACGACTGTTATTTTCCTCATGTAATTTTTTTAAAAATGCGTTGATGTAAAAATGAATTTATTACCTTACATACTGCCTTACATTTCTAATAGGTTTACTTATCTTTCCTTTCAATGCTCTTTACCTTTTTCCATATGATATTTGTATTTTCTTTATAGTCATTTTGCGGACCTCTGCCAAACTCCTTCCAGTTTTTCTTCTTCACCACTCTGATAATCATTTTAGCTTCTTTCTTCTTCTGACGTAGAGTTCCCGATTGGTTGCAGTCTTGACTCCATAATATTATTTCCAGGCTGCCTTCTTCCTAGCTATCGCAGATTTCACTCGGTCACTCCACCACTTCGTCCTTTTACCTTTATTCCGAATACTCTTTCGGCTGCCTCGAGAATTGCATGCTTCACTTTCACCCATACTTTGTAATATTATCTTCCATATCAAAAGCTCCAAGTTTCTCATCCAGAAGTTCTGCTTATTCACATTTCTTTTCTGGAATCTGTAACTTTGCGATATCGATTTTTTTTTTGTGTATGTTTTGGGACTGGTCTATCACTATTTCTAAGGATCTAAGTAAGGATTTACTACAAAATTCATATATCTTTTTTTTTTTTTTACTGGACTAAAATGATTCGATTTCTATACACAATTCAAGTAGACAAAATTTTCTATAGAATTCGTTTATTACGTTAAATATTCGGCTAACCTGCGACACAGTTAGAGGGAATTAAAAAAAGGCCACTATTTTAGTCGAATCAAAAAAGTGATCTATACTTTATGGGAAATCGCGCTACTGCTCTCCTTACAACATTATCATTAACAGCAAATGATTAAAGAAGCGTGTGGCAGGCAAAGTGACAAACCTAAAATTTGGATTCCGCATCCCCAAAAAAACATATAGAATCGTTGAGAAAAACTTATATACTTTTTACTTCGGAAAACCCTTTTTTGACACCAAAATAGTGTTGTTTTTTTTAGCACGCTCTAGCGGCATTGCATATTGGCCGAAAATTAAAAGTAATGTACGCATTTACAGGAAATTTTGACTACTTTCATTTTGTATAGAATGTTTACCTTCAAAAAATGCTTAGTTTTCTAGTTATAACCGAAAAACTAAATGCCGGCGGCTGGTGAGGTGGCAAACCTAAAATTCGGATCTAGAATCCCCCCAAAAAATATAATCGTAGAGGAAAAAACTTCTATGATTTTTTTCTTCGGAAAACCCTTTGTTAACTGGACAAATAGATTCCATGGGAATAATATTGGATGAAGTTTCCAAAAGTATGCATAACTTGATTTCATTAAAAGTTGAAGCATTTCATGTTGCATCTTCTGCAATGAAATGGATTTTTTTGGGGGTGAATCGATTAATATTAAATGTGTTATTTATCAATTGTACATTATACAATTGTCTCATCTTGATGCAAGAAGAGGAATGATATCAAAGTTGCTGAGACCTATAAATGGGATTCGCTATCTGGACAAGAGAGGTACCAGCAGGTATACGCCAGGCCCTAAACTGTACTGACCTGAATTTACGAGGGCTACGTGATGCACGGCCTTCTATAGCTATAGGCCTTCTGGATCGGACAAAACAATGGTCATTAGCCCTTTAATTAGAGATTGCTTCAGTTTTGGCACTGGTTGTCCAGGCGTAATTATTCAAAATATGTTTTTAATGGAAAAATAAGTAATTTCTCCTTCTAACGAATAACATTTATACTTTATCAATTATAAACCAAATTCTAACGAATATCTATTTACACAGATAACGCATCAGCACATATAATAACTTGATATATAATTATATTAACATTTGAAATAAACAGGCATTAAAACAAAATGAAAATATCTGATGTGGACACAGCATGGCTTCCTTGTACGCCTATTAAACTATAGATCGGTGGCTCAAAAAGTGATCCTGAATTAGGTTACTAGTTTCCAGAAATAGCAGTATCTCAAAAACTTAATTTTTGTTAATATATAAGTCTTCTTTAACACCAAATTTGATTATGTTTTAATATATTTTTTAATGAAAATCTATTACGACTTACAGGTAAAGCACCTCTTCCGGCAGCTTAAAGATATATAAATAAACCATATATTTGCTGTTATTTGTTTTTGCGTTCATTACTAATCTCTTGTGATTTTTATTCATTTTTTTAAACATATCTGTATTAAATTATGTTATTAATGTTATTTTCAGTTCATTAGCCATAGAGTAGGAGTTGGAATTTTTGATTATAAATATTATAAAATGAAAAATAAATTATATTCTGTGATGTTTAGTATCCTTAGAATAATAAGAAATAGACAGTACCAGCATCATTTATCTGGCTGATAGTGATAATTATCAAACAATTAAATAATACAAATTATAAAATAAATGAAAAGAGTATGTAATAATTGCAAATATGTAATTCACAAATTGATATCTATGTATAACTATTTGCAGTAATAAATAATAAATTTAATAATAATGAGGTAATAATCAAATAAAATAAGCATGCATATAATTTTAATTCTTATATGCATGCGGAAGATTAATAGTAAAGAGGGCAGAAAAATAATTGACGTTTGAATGCAGTTAAGAATGAGGTTATGCGAAGGGAGATGGGGAAGGAATACCAAAACGAGGTAGCGCGAATGATAAAGAATTTTTGGAAGGAAATAGTTCTATGAGAAAGGATATACAAGTTTGTGGGTTGGGATCCGTTGTTCAAAGAGTGGAAAGAGGAGCACGAGGTGAGCAAATTAGGAATGTAGAGAGACTTTTTGGTTCTGGAGAATCGGATAAGATATTCCTACACCTTGGAAGTTTTGCCGTCGGATAACAGGGTAATGCCATTTTAATACAGCATACCAAATCGAGGTATGGGAGCGCCATGTAGAAATATTTAATTAATTTTAAATACGAACTTATTTATTATTATTATGTTTTGTTTTTTTTAATTTTGTATACAAGATTATATGAAATTATGCCTGAATATATTAAATCATAAGTTTTTCCTGCCTTTCTAAATAATTTTCAAAATAATATATTTTTATCTTTTATTTTAATAAAAATTGATTCTTATTATCCGTGATAAATTTATTGATAACGATAAATATTATCTTTTTAGCAAATGACAGTGAAGGTTATTTACAATTGTTTTTGTGTTATATTAAATTAGGATTTGAATTCTGAAGTCCTAATGTTTCTTACACAGTTACTATAATTACGCCCTTAGCTTGTTTGTAATATCAATAAACTCAGTTTTTTACTTAGTAAAATCAGAATTTAACTTATTGAAACTTAAGCTGAAATCAATGAGTGAAACAATTATTTTTGTAATGACTAATTTAATGAATTTTTAGAAGCTTAATAAAGATTTCCTGAAAAAATGTGGACATCTAGAACCGTCATTCTTGCTTTACAACTACGTTTTCTCCAGATCAAAGACGGCAAAGAGGTCCACTATTTTTTTTTGGGGGGGGGAGGGAAAATAAAGTAACTTTTAAAAATTAAAGTAATGAGCAGTTCAATTAACATGTATTTATTAAAATAAATATGCAAATGTATAAACCGTTTCTTCTACATTCCTGACGTATTAATCGTTTAGGGTTATACACATAGACGTCTAAGTATTACACACATATTTTAGTGCGTTTTTTGATAGTTGAATTTTAATCAAACAAATGTGAGAATAGCATTAAATTTTAGGTAAACTTTAAAGAAATTTAGAATTAGAAAAAAGAAGAACTATACCCCCTTGAGAGACACAAACCCTATTTCGCTAAACCCCAATCAACCTCTAACCCTAAGAGGTGCCTCAACTGTAAGGACAACCGAAGGATAGAAGCCTAAGAGAGCCCTTCGGTAGTGATCATTGTCCTCTGCTAGCCATCGCTAAATAGGCACGGCCCTACAAAGGACACTCTCTTCTATTGTTTCCTTCTTCGTCTCCTTTAGTTATATTCTCTTCCTCTCCCTATTCTCCTGATTAAAGAGTCTCTAACAGTCACCTGCTCCAATAGTATGTCTCCTAGTGTACTTTTGTTTTTTAAAGGTAAATTATTTGCGAAACATTTTCATTAACAAATAACAATCATTCTTCAGAACTAAATTATGTGGCCATCATTATTTTATTTATTACATAAAAAAAAAATTAATGTTAAGTTGAAAGAATTAGCGGTGAGACTAATTTTATGCTGTTTTTGCCATTGATTCACTAATTGAAACAGTATATCAATAAGGTAATGAATGGATTCAAAACGCATTTCAGAAATAACTTTAGTCCGTTTTAATTTAAGTACGTTTAATTCAAATGGTCATTCAAGTTATTTAATTTTTATTATACTTTTTTTTAAACAATTTACATAAATTTTCCCAAAAAAAATACCAATAACTTCTTCTAAACATGTTCTTTAAGTATCATTAAAATATTTTATTATACAATTTCGAATCTGAGATTATTTGCTATAGATTTTTTAAGAACACAGAGGAACAGTGAAAATAAATAAGGCTAATGATAGAATGGCCATGGCACTGGGCAAATAATGTGTTGAGAAACATGGTAAAAATTCATATTATAATACAAAATTTGTAGAAAAAAAAAATAGAAACATAGATTACTATACGTCATATCCGTTTGAATTATTACAACACCCCTAAGCCTGACCATGATAAATTGATGATGAATAAAGAGATGTTCAAAGACATAAAATATTATTAGGGCTCACGCCGTAAAATATTAGAGTAATTATTCGAATAAAGTGAAATCTCATTCCCATGAAGAAATCGGACATTTTTGAAGCATCTGGCGGAAATGTTTTCATTGATTTTAATAAAGCATGTTCTTATGATGTTTCATCAGTATTTTATAATAAAACAACTGATAACACCAAATCGTTTGGCGGTCCTTACACCCTCACCTCTTCATAGAATAGAGAAGGCAAGTTAAATATTGATGAATTTCTATTGCAGTTAATCAGGTTTTATGGGGTTTGGTGTTGTTTAAACAATGTAATAAAAATGTAATCATAATGTAATAATGTTACTAAATACTGAGATATAGAGACTTAACCCAGTACATTTTGAATAATTTAACTGAAAATGATTGAAGATATTTGTATAAAACTATATAATAATTTTTTTTATTATTATTATTTTTTTGTAATATTCTCCCATCTTCACTCCCCCACTGTTAATATGCTTGCTCCCTCACACAACCCATCACTCCCTCACTTTTGAAAATTCGAATATTTTTATTTAATTTCCGTTCCAGAAAAAATTACGGCGGGATATTTGACTAGTAAATCTTCCTGTTTTTGTAGAAAGACCCATTTTAACAATCTCGACGAATATTTTAACAACCACAGAAAATTATATATATATATATATATTTTTATTTATTTATATATATATATATATATATATATATATATATATATATATATATATATATATATATATATATATATATATATATATATATATATATATATATATACCTATTTTTACTTTATTTTTTCTGCGGTTGGTTAAATATTCGTTGAGATTGTAAAAATGGGTCATTCTTCAAATACAGGGAGATTTTCTGTTTATAGAATTTATTTGAATCTCAGATACTATTGTCAAAATATCCCGTCGTAATTGTTTCTAGAACGGAAATTAAATAAAAATATTCCAATTTTCAAAAGTGAGGGAGTGAAAGGTTGTGTAAGGGAGTCAGCATATTAGAGTATATGTAACATATACATCTTACAGTAAATAATTTCAATAGATCAATAAATTCTTATTTTAAATCTCTATCTAAAATTTCTGAATGCAGTTCATTTACAGCAGAACTGATAGCGATATACCTGGGGCTAAGAGAGGCCTCAAATCTCTCCAATTTCAACAACCCCTGAATATCTGGCACCATTGGGATTCAGGAGAAATAAAAAACGAAAATGGAGAAAGTGATGTTTCCAAACAACAAAAAAAAACGAGTGGAAACTTTTGTATTCACTACTTCCCATAATACCAAAACTACTCGTAATTTTGATCAAGTATTGTTTTGTATATATATATATATATATATATATATATATATATATATATATATATATATATATATATATATATATATATATAAAATTTAACTTAATTTTAATGTAACTGTTTGTATCAAATAAACTAAATTGTTTTGAAGTCCCATTACTCTTTTCTTTGTTCACTATCCCCTAACTCAGGTAAAAATGTGACTATAACAGTGAAAGATCATTTGTCAGACAAGGGCTAATTGATTTATTACGTTGAAATACAAACGATCCCATGGTTGGAAGTAATGTTTAACTTAATACAATTGCATTGTACAAATAGAATTTAAAATTCTAAATTACTGTAATTAAATTTTTACTAACAACTTCAAACGTTAAATGCTAATAAAGTTCTTAATTTTATTCAAAATTGTTTTCAGTCCAATGAAAATAAAATTTTAAACTTCTAGTCGTTGTCTTAGTTTTTGGTGCCATTTATTTAATTAGTTATTAGAAAGAAAAGAAAAAGACCATGCTTTTAAAATTTAAATTTAAAATTTTAATTTTAAATTTAAAACATTTGTTGATTATTTTCTGGCGTTTTAGAAAGTCATTCTAGTAAAAAAATGTCAGTTTGTATGAAAAAATTAAGACTTTACACGTGGCTAGGTGAAGAAACCACAAATGTTTGACGCAGAAAGGGTTAACAAGTATTGGATCTAATTTCTAGTGGTCCAGGTTCAATTTTTTTTTTCTACAAATAGGATACATATTTGCTACTTATAACACCATCATATTACCCAGAGAAAGGCTAGAATTGCTAAAGATGCTATCATAATAAAATTGTATTGCAACATAATTATTTAGTTGCCTATACTCAAGCTGAATGAAACTAAATCATAGAACTGAGGAAATATTGCTTGTAAATGTCATACCTCTCTCTGGCATATGTTATTGATGGGGAACTCGGAAGGGTAGGGCGAACTTTGAAAATACAGTATATAAAGGCTCTCCTACGACGGAAGGGTCCATGCTATTTCTATACTTCCCAAGTTTATAGTCAAGTTTAGAATTAAGAAAAGTTCATGGCTCTTCCTTTAGTGCAGCTCTAATGAAATTGCTATATTTACCTCTCAGGTAATTCTGATATCAATAGCAAATTATCTTTGTTTCAAATGAAGTAAACTTATACTAATTTGAAGAAAATGTATAAATAGTATCATATTTTATCAGACCACTATTAAAAAATTGGAATTAGAAACCACAACTTAGAGCATCGAAAATAATTATGTAAGTTCTTAATTAGATAGTATTTATAATTTATTTAACCAAAAAATGTAATACGATATAAATATGATGTAACTGTTTTTCCGGTTCTTACCGTCTCATAATTATGCTGTGAGTGTTATTTATTTTGGAAAAATCTCATGTTCTATTATTATTACACTGCATCTTTATACTATAAAATAAGATGATCTTTCTGAAAGAAATGCATACTGCTACTTAATTCTACATTATTATTTGTTTTTCTAAATATCATGTATAATGAAATTAGGAGCTTCAGGATAGATTTTTTCCATATTAATTTTTTTTTTAGTGACTGATATCGATGTGATAACAGACAATCCCTATGTAATAATGTTTTAAAAAAAATTAAATATTGGACAAATAGACGAAATAATTACTTAAGGAACTTAAGGAAAAACAGCCTTAGGGAATTACATATTAGAAAATAACAGCAAATTTAAGGAAGAAAACCCAGAGGACGAAAGAGTATTTGGGTAGTTGGGGAATTTTTTTTTCAATATTATAAAAATATAGATATATAAAGGGAAGTTGTGTTATTTCACAAAAAAAAACAAAAGAAAATGAATAAATAAATATAATTTAGTGATGTTAAACTTCCGAAAGTTGAGCAGAAATTATATAATATAAGATTGTTTTTTTTACAAGAAATAAAAAAAAAAACTCTATGTTATATGTTTTACAATTCATTTCACTAGTATTATTACCCTAATATTTTTATTAGAAAATCAGTTTTTATATAATTTAAGGTAATGTGTGGAGTATTTTATAATCGTGAATGCGAAATAAACGTAATTCAGAATTAAGTAACATAATGCACCGTTTTGACTGTAGATTTAAAAAAAAATTGTATATTTTGTAAATAGATTTCTAGAAAAATTCTCATTTATTTGTCTGTAAAAACCCGTGCACGAGTTAGAGAAGACAAAAAATATATTTTTTATTATTTTCAGGTTGCAGATCGATATCTTAATGCACAATTGTTTCAAGTACATTTTTCAAAATTTTATAAGATCCATTCTACGTGAACAAGCTGCAATACACAGAAAAAGATGTTTCAGGTGAACTGCTATTCACATAAACTATTCCATATCTATTTAAATTTACTCAAAATAAGTAATTGTTTATAAAACATAATATCAAAAGATAATAAGCTAATTAAGTAATGAGAGAAAAATGAAGGAAACGTTCACAAAACATTTAAAATCCGATGTACAATACGGTTTATTGTTTGTGCTTGTATTTCTTTTAATTAAAACAACATAATGAACAATGTACTTCTTCGGGAAATATGGATGAACTCTAATTTTAAAATTTATTCCAAACTTATCAGTTAAATGGTAAATACGGGTATAGAAGCTTGACAAAGTACTGGGCTCATATAATATCATATATCGGTGTCCAGTAGTCAGGTATATACTGTATATAGTCGGGAAGCAAAATACTTTATTTTTTCCTTCTTGCCTACATCAATTATTAGTATTTCTGTGATCCGACATCTTGGACTTCAAGTAATAACCACTGTCGGCAACGCTATTAGAGGGAACGATCAGAGCAAATAAGTGGCAGAAAGTGTAGATCCCGCACCCGGCCATTTCTGAGAGGGTTTCTTAGACCGTCGATCCGGCTAAAGAGCTTTCGGAAACTATGTCAAAGATTAATTGAGAAATGCAGTTATGAAGTTTGCTCTCTCTGGAGGAAGTTGTCCAAGCCCCCATTTGTCTGCTCGCAAGAATCTGCGCAATAACTTCACCCTACCGAAAGCACTCTCCATTCTGTCGGTCGGTTGTTTGTTTAATGTCTTCGCCGATGATGTGCTATACTTTATTAGTAGAGAGAGTGAGAGAGAGAGAGAGAGTGTGAGAGAGAGGGGGCGAGAGAGAGAGAGAGAGAGAGAGAGAGAGAGAGAGAGAGAGAGAGAGAGAGAGAGAGAGAGAGAGAGAGAGAATGAGAGAGAGAGATAAATATAATAGTCTAGACAATTACCAGATATTTCACCATTTTAGTATATCATTTATTAAACAATGTTTAGTATTTCTATATATATTATATTCCAAACTTATTTCTGTATACCCTCTAATTTTCAAATAATCTAAAAACACATGGATAATGTTGATATAAAAATGATCCAGTTGCAAACTAAACAATTTAATGCTATCTTTCGGTCACAGATCATAATTATCACTGTGCTGGTCATTGTTCTGCACAGATAACAAATGGTCACTAATTTATAGTTAAATTTAACTTAAGCTAATTTAATTCCTAGTTATTTAATGCTGATCGAAGAACCATCAATTTAAACCAAACTGATTGTACTTCAATATTGCCTCAAAGCCTTGTTTATAACTATTAAGATAAATCCCTCTCCCCTCCCCCCCAAAAAAAATAACAGTATAATTCGGCATACCCCAATAATGCTAATTTTCAATCGGGTTATCATTAACTCAGTTTATAGTCAGTTTAGAATAACTAACGTAGTAATACCTGATTTATTACTGACCCATCATCACTAAATTACAACAATTATTTTACATTCTACTATTTTATATTTTTACTAACGAAAAAATATATTAATTTCACTTTATGTTTGTTGCAATTATTGATTTTTTTGTATTTAACATTTTTTTTTGTGTTTAACATTTTTTTTTAAATAATTTAAAAAAAAATGGCAATCGAAAATTTGCTTAACTGACAAATTTATATCTTTTTTAAAATTGCAAATAAATAAAGTAATAAAAATCAAGAAAATAATAAAACAATATAATAGTTTGATAGTGATAATATACGAGGTGAAAATTTCAATCAAAGAATATTTCTTCCTTTTTTTTCTCAACGAAGAACTTTATTTGTGCCTTTCGAATAAATCCATTGTCAATGAATGAATTTAATGGTAAGAAATTGAGGTATTTTTTTTCTTTTTCATATCGTATTATTCCTGCATGCCAACCGAATTTTTTTTTGTATAGATATATCAGTTTAGTTTAGTATAAAAGTATAGATAAAATCGCCTTGTAGGTTGTTAGATTTTAGGTTGATATGTAAGTGTTATGAGTTTTGTTATTTGGTTTAAAGGTTTGTTTTTGATATTGGTGAATCAAGGAATTTGAAATTTTTGCAAGGGGGTCTCCTTGGCTCTGCAACAAGGGTTATGAGATGAAGTATGTATATATGTATTTATTTATATAGTTACGTTATTAATAAATGTACATATTTGGCTTCAAATATCTTCTCTGTCATCTTGATATACATTTTATTAATGGGTAAGCACCATGGTTTCCTCGTCTGAGTAACAATATTTGTGCCCAATGCTTGGAAAAGACAGATGAGTCAATAAGGAGGTAGCTTTAGAATCTCAGAACCTCTTTTCAAATAACTGTAAATATAATAATAATAAAATATGAATAAACTCGGTAATTATTATTTAAATTACTTTTATATTTTAGTGATATATGGAATAATCCTATTTTGAAGGAAGATGTTGATAAATGTCTCCTTCACTGAAAAGCCAGAATACTATCCCGCAACGCTGATTGTTAGTGCGGTACAGTAGCGTACTAACCCCTTAAAGTTGTGCAACTATCAATTCATTATAAATTCATATGTGAAATAAAGATAGTGTACTCCCGCAGGGTGGTTCGGGCAATAAGAAATACCGGTGGACCAATGAAAAGAAATAGCCTCTGCCGTAAGGCAGTAGCATAAAAAATAATTTTTACTTACAATTTGATGAATTGTTACTTGATTCTTATCTGCAGAACTGCAGGCTAGTTTATCGGCCTCCTCTTTTCCATGTATATTGACATAGCTGAGTGTCCATTGGAACATTAGTGTCCTTCCACGATTTTCTAGATTTTCCAATATTCTCAGGATGACTCAACCTTCCTCTGTTTGGGTGTTACAGCTACAGGTTGTGTATATATAAATATAAGCACTCGAATGTATAAACATAAGAAAGATGAAAACTGAGAAATGATTGAATACTGGCACTGAATGGAAGACACAAGTAAATAAATTAATGTTTGGCACTGGCGGCACACAATGAATTGACTAAATTAAAGCAGTCAGGAGAAAAGAAAATGCAGACTATCGCACTGGAAAGCGGATTCAAGTCTTAGCGGCCTAGGAAGCTAGTTGGAGAGGGGGCAATAGCCATCCAAATTAGAGTCCTTTCTTGGCTGAATGAACATTAACACAATAGAAATTAAATTCATTATTTATGCAATATCATATAGAATTTTTCTTATAGAAGTTCAGTTTAGAACACTTCAACGGTCTTACGAATTTGGTGGACAACATAATAAGGTAACATATTCTTTGATGATTATCGATTCGAAAGCGTATTATGATATGAATAGTTAATTCACGCCTATCAAAACAGAAAAGAATCATTCGTCTCGATTTAGTTGAGTAGAGTCAGTATTTGTTGTGCTATTGATGGTAATGGTGATAATTTTAATGTATTTTAATGTCAAAGTTGAAGAATATTTGGATGTTATCCTCTGTAACATATATATGTGAGAATGGAGTTTAAATAGATTCAGAAAATTTTGTTGTTATTACTTGGCTTAAGTTTCAGATTGAAAAATATTGCAGCGCATTTTAATAGAAAGGTCTGTTGACAATTATATTATACATATCTCATTAATGTTGTACTCAATTTTTTTATTATTTTTTTCTTTTGTTTTTAATTTGCATCTGTCTACAATAAGTTGACAATCAGCAAATGTTCTAATAATACACGAAGCTTTGAAAGCAAAAGTGATGCTCCAATATTCATTTTTTTTTAATTTTACAGTGCACTCTACAGTTGTATTAATTTTTGCAAACCTATTTTTCAAATGTACCGGTAGATATTAGCATTTGGCTTATCCAAATAATTTTGTTTTTTTGTCGAAATAAAATGCAAAAGTGGTCTAACCTAAATGTTCTTCTCATGTGGAGTAATAACTTGTCAGGAATGGAGAAGGATACAGCAGAACCTCTTCCCTGGTTTGATGCAATTACTTTTGTTAGTTAGTAAGGATATCCCTTATCCAGCAACTTTTTAGTCTCCTCCACGTATTCATGGACTAGTCGGCTGTTGCCATATCTTTTATCAGTATGTTTATATGTTCGCGTAAATTATTATAAAATTGTCTTATGTGTCCGTCGGCTGTTGGTGGGTTTATGTCAGAATGAAGGTTTTTGTTACTCACGTGCCATGGATTATTTGTTACGAATCGAGTTTTGAAAGTTTGGAGTTTTTGTAAGTCGGTCTTTATGACTATCCCTCAGATCTATGCGAAGTATGTCCATATGGGTTTAGGTACTTGAAAGTATCTGTGTATGTATTTAGTTTCAGTCTCAGTTTTGCTTTTGAGGATTTGGAAATAAGTGAGCAAAATAGTTTGATTCGTTTTTGAAGTGTCTTTCGTTTCATTTTAATGTCTTCCTTATGTCAAAGGTCTGTTCGACGTAATGTACGGAGTCCAGCTGAGGATTTTTTTTTTCTATAACCAATGCCAGTTACAATCTCAGCTGTTGTTATGTTAGCTCCCTTTGCCTTCAGTCTGTGATGTGCTGTCTCTGGTTGATGTGCCATTTGCTGTATTTGATCATCATAGATGTGATTTTTGGTGAATCGTCGACTGGTTAGTTTTTTGCTGGGATTTTAGACTTGAGGCTTTGTGTTTTGGAATCTTCCAATTGTTTCATTTGGCTATCAGTTTATGTCTCTTTTTGAGTTTTTGCTCTTTTATATTAATTTATATTTATAATTATTATTTATATTTTTAATTATTATTTATATTTATTAATAATTTCAGATTTAATTCCGTTTTTTGTTCAGTGATTGGGCGTAAAAGGTTTCTTTATCGTAAAGCTTTATCGTATTCCGTACTAAAACACTTCTAAGCTATCCAATTTCAAGGGCCCTCATCGGCTAATGTTATCCATCGGCAAAAGCCTCAACTGGTGGATAGGTGGATTGGGTACTCCTAGGAGAAGGAATAAACGGAAGATGAGGGTTTAAAGGTCAGAGGTGAGCTAGCATTGAGACTTCGCGACCATTGATTTGGTAAACTTTCTCGGCTACCGCCGGTGATGGGGAGGCCTGTTTCAACAAGTAAAGTCTTCTCCTCTCATCATCAATGGTTTCTATATTATCCTTGAAAAGTTTTATGTTTACTATTATATAGATCAAATAAATCTTTTTAATTAAATGAAAAATCGTATTTTCTTTTACATTTAGCCAATATACAAGACGAAAGAAGTTGACGTTTAACTCCTACCTGAAGAATTCCATCAAAAATTTTGAACCATTTTATTATACTAGAAAAAGAACAAGTAAAGTATATTTCTTCATCAGCAATTGATTGTATAATTAATATGTACAAACAAATTATTTTTTTTCACAAATTCTTGACTTATATTCTGCTATGTTTCTGGCAAACTGCTTTTATAAGGAAGGTGGGGGTTCCAGAAACCGCATTTACTTAATTTACTGATCTACTTTATTCTCTATTTGTATCAGTTCCAGAAGGGAGCCGATCAGGCAAACTGTATTTTAACTTAAAAGGCTTGAGACCGAAGAACGCCCTGCTATGGTCACTAGGTGGGGATATTATAAATACCATTGGAGATCATTTCCAAGGGTGTCGCGTTTACCAATTCACTTAATTAAACTATATAATGGCATGCAGGGTAAATAGAATAATAGATTTTGGTAGATCTTACTTTATTTAAGAGAATCTTATTAATTAAACTATTGGATTACTAATTTACAACCTAAATTATTCTCATTATAAAATCCTATTGACTTTAGCATATGCATTTTAGAATAATGGGAGAACTTGCTTATTTAAAATGTTACTCGTGTACCACACAAATATTAGACATTAATGCGCATATTTGAATGAAAGAACTCTCAGTTATCTTAGTGCTGCTAAGATTCACTAGCTCGGAGACTGGTCGCTTCGTCGCTCGATGGTCTGTTTTTTCTCTAACAGCGATCTTCTCTTTCGCCAGAGTCACGGACTCCGTCTCGGATGGACTGCTCAGCTGGACCCTCTGCTTCTGCTCTTAGAACCTTACTCTTCTACCTCCTAGCTGGAACCCTCTCGAACCTCCTTCTTCTACCTTCTCCCTGGAACTCCCCTTATTCTGTCTCCTCTCCCTCTTCTCTCTCTTTCCCTCTCTCCTTCTGGACCATCTTATTATGTGACACTGTGGGGATTTTTGAAGGCGCCTTCGAAATGTTCGAACTTTTTTCTCTATTGTTCCTATTTTCTCTATCCTAGGGCGGTAGGTTTTATTATGCCTTGTCGACTGGGTCCATCTCAAGTTTTTATGGTGCTTACAATTTTACTTATCTTTACGACTGCCGGAGCCGCCTGTTGAACTGATCCCGACCCTCCTAGGTATAGACCTCAAGGATCCCGAGCCGGCTGTTTTTTGTTCGAAAATGCTATTCATTTAGGTTAATATTGACTGAACTACGAGGCAAAATTATTTAATTTATCCATTATTTGATTTGAATTATTTCCTTTAATCCCTGTATTATCAATACATTTCAATTCCTATGCAGACAAATACTCTGTATGCTTAACATTCTATAATATATCATTAAACAATGAATACATCGATATTGAGCATTGTTTAAAACATAACTTTAACCTATGCAGAATTATAAATTAAAAATAGGAATATTGCATAGATAACATGTTAGTTACAAGGAAAGAATTAGAGAACAAGTAATCTAAAAAAAAAAATCTGTACAACTACAATCTATGTAGGTTCTTGGGTTCACTAAGGATGTGCCTTTTCTAGGACAACGGTTGTGCAAGTAGGTGATTGGGCCAGAATACGTCTAGGACTGCCACTAGTGCGTCTCGATGCAATTATTTCAATAACAACACGTCATAAATTTTTATTTATTTTGTTTTCTTTAAATTGTTTATAGGTTTTGGAGAATCTTACCTAGATTGACATATATTTGATTCAGAAAATTTTTAAAAGGGATATAATAAACCTTTTATACATAATGTACTGTCGCAGAGCTTCAGGTCCTGAATAATCTCTCTCGACCTTGTGGACAAAATGTTAGAAGGAAAAACTGATTCCCCCTACAGAAAAAAAAAACTCAGCATTAACTGATAAAATTGTTTTTATATAATATTAAAAAATCCTATAATATATTTCCCACAACAAAGTGAAATGTTAATTATTTTATAAACCAGAAGAGAGGTATCACACTATCTCAAATACGTATACAGTTGGAAAGGATGACAAAGATGTAGAAGGAATTTGTTTGTTGTCAGGTTACGGTGTCGTGTCGCCAAAGTCAAAGCGACCACTATACTTTTATGCTTAAAGCTTCACAGCACTTAGGTTATCAAAGCTCTATGTTAAGCTTTGGTTTCGTACAAACTTTAAAAGACTTCACTGCTATGTCAAAAAATAAATATATCTGTTTAATGTCAAAAACATTATTAAGTTATGCCGCTTTGATTTTTATCATTAAACGACAATACAGTAGAGCCCCATTTATACAGATTCATTTCTAAAACTCGGATTATCCGAAAGATTTTATTTTTGCTTTTTCTATTAGCTTTTTTACGTTGATAGCTATATTCAAAACATGAAAGTTTTTGTCCACAATAAATCAATACAAAATTTTATTACATAATATTAATTTTAATTACGAAATTTGAGATGCAGTTATAAAAATATTAGCATTTAGGGTTGTTATTTATTTATTTTTTTTTTTATAAATTATATCTAGCCATTACCTATACTTTTATTACAAGTACTTCAAGATACCTAAGTAAATATATTATATTTGAATATATTCTAGATACTTATGTCAATATGTACTTATGTATAAATACCGCTAATATCAAGAATTTTTTTTTACCATCATCATACCATCCGTAATTGCGAAATATCTACCACATTAACGGGGTTCTATAATATATATAAGTATATATGTAAATTATATATAAAAATCGAATATTATATAATATATACACTAATATATATATTTATATGTGTGTGTGTGTGTGTATAATCAAATATTTTATAATATATATACACTAAAAAATATATATATATACGCACATAGTTTCCTAAATTCATGCCCCAATGGGCATTATATTTGTTATTAAAAATTAGGGTACTACTTATTTTTATTTCACATTATTTGTATTGTAGTAATACAAGTTAAATCTGAGGGAAATCTGCAAGTCTTTGGACTACAGTTGTATCTAATAATTTAATTACAATTTTAAAAAAAAACTTAATTGTTACTTCATACCTTGATAAATCATGTATACTTTATATAGTTTTTTTAAATATTTTAATTGTAGACTAGCTTAAAGCATTAAAACAGGTCTTGTATAACGTAACCTCGAAATCAGCAATTAACGAGATTTAACCCTGTTCATTGCAATGCAGGAAATAGAAATTTTCAATTAAGATTATCTCTCGACTGAAATATTTATAGTTATCAGCAAAATGAGGCTAAAGCGATGTCATACCATCACACTAAAAGCTTCTAAATTGGGTTCACAATTTATGCCACCAGTCAAAACGATAAATCATACATCAGTTGCATGTAGAGGGGCAGTTTATATATAGGCAGATTCCATTAGATCCTACTCAACATGCACAAGATTTACAGATTACAATACAGCCTCTGAAATCGTAAGACTTCGGTATTTCGTTTGTTAAAAATAATAAATATTAAAAAACTTTAAAAAAAAATATATTTACTTTTTTTCGGAATAAGATTTTAGGTCGAAAGTGTTAGATTACGATGTTATTAATTTTTAAGATGAAGATGTCTAAGGTCCATAGCTGGCTAGAAACCATTACATATTAGTTTCGTATATGAATTATAATCATATTTATAAAAATCCAGAATTTTCATTAAATATATTAGTCTATTATTGAAGATCATATTAAAAATGTATGCATAGTTAAATATAAACAAAACCAAAAAATCTTTTATTAAAGCTTTCAAAGTTGAAAATTCGATCGGATGTCCTAATTTAATAAATAACCTCATAACCTATAATAATTTAGACCGGCTCTTGCTGACACTGCTGCCAAAAACACAGACTTTCTGTCTTTTTGCCCATTCTTGCTTTTAAATCTGTAATAAAAAAAACAACTAATACTATATAAACTAATATCAAAACACGGCAAATCCATGGAACATCGTATTAAGAACAAGAAAAGTGAGAGTTACCTACACAAGGTTTAGAATCTCACTCGACACTTACTTAATGAAAGAAAAACTACCACCGAAACGTAGACATTGCTAAAAAAAGCAAACAATTAAACACATTAACACATTAAATATATTAATGGAATTTGAACTGTACAAGAAAAAATAACGGAAACAATAGCCAACGCTTACTAGAGTTAATAGAAAAGGACACCAAATTTCATAAAATACATTATAAAATATTTTTAAAAGGCATTAAAATCTTTAAGCAATTTTAAAATTAATAAAGAATGTTGTCTTTCGCCAAATGTTGTGGTGCACTGCACCAAAATGTGCAATAAATTAAAAAAGTTAAAATTAACGCAAACATTAAAGATTTTTTTTTTAAAACAATATTTATATGATATTAAATTAAATTAAAATGATTAGTTATAGGACTTGAAAGTTAATTGAGACACAACGCTTATTTATTGACCAAAATTATAAAAATTAGTACATATTTATATTAAAAAAAAAAATAAAATAGCCTCACCATTAGCAAAATTTTATTGAGAAAGACATAAAGTGGTTGGGTAGGAACAATCAGCGAGATGTCATGGTGTTTATGGAATCAAAAGCAGCTCAGCCATCGACATTAAATCTAAATATTCTTTTCGTGCGGTGCGGATTCCCGTTATTTACCATCCAGACTCCATTAATCTTTATTTGCCGATTTATAATCCCGTCCACCCATCGGAATATAACAAAAACACAAATAAACCTGAAATAATGAAAGAGGGAACGAATATTATCCTTCAATCATCGCTTTTATTTATCTCTTTCCGATATTTTTTTATTTTGTTATAGGAATCATTGTTTATTTTTATTAAATCTAAATAAATACCGGAACTGTTTTTGTAACGAAAGATATTAACGCTTTTTCGAAGTGAAAACCAATGCATGTTCCTGAATGATAAATCATCTTTGTAAAATTCATAAGGAGGGAAAGAGTTGTTTCGGATATGTATCTGATAAAATAATTATTTAACTGTATAATATAGATTTTATTATATATTATACGTTTGTGTGTTTATAGATCCATTTATTGTAACCCGAATTTGTCATTAAGATATAACACACCTTTTAACAATGTTGTCAAAACGATTAGATTGAAAAAAAGTAAACAAAATTCATTCATTACAATTTGCTGTAAACTAAGACGGAGTTGAGCTTGTGGACTTCACTGTATTATCAAATTTATTCATAATCGTATAAATTCAAAATTGGACATAAAATCCTCAATATGTAATACGTTCGGAAATAAAATTACTCATAGGATTTTTCAGTATCCCATGTGATCATTGAACCAAGGATAAGTACACATGCATTTATAATCTACTCCGTACCAATATATCAACCTTGGTTTATAACCATTCTGCTTTATTTTGTTCCTGACAGTCGTCTGAAAATTAGATGGTCTCAAGATCATTTTATATATATATATATATATATATATATATATATATATATATATATATATATATATATATAAAACTAAAATCAGAGTTGTACCAAATGGTATCTTATTAACAAGCTGGTATTAGATTAATCAGAATCAGCATATTTAATCTAACTGTAAACGTAGTTGCGAATAACAATAATTAAATACCAAAATAAATTTGGTAATTAAAGTAATTCCCATAGATTGATTATAGGAATCAATCATGTAAAACTTTATTACAGGTTTTCAGTTGTACGTCATTGATACATATTAAACACAATGATAATATTATTAATATCCATGCCTTCATTATTAAATGTAAAATGTTTAAGGACGGATAATTATCGTTTTTTTATATGAAATAGTTAATGATTCCAAGTCATTTTATACGCATATTTCGTAAGTCATTGCTCGTTGTACCAATAGTCAAATATGTGAATCAATTAATAAGGAGAATTATTATACCATACTGTATTATGGGTGTACAAGAGGGTGATCAATATAAAAATATAATAATAATAAAAACTGGATTTGGCTCAGTACTTTTTTTTTATAGAACATTCTCAGTCTTATTACATCTTGCCTTGGTAGAGTTGATGAAGGCCACAAAGTGAGCCGAAATGTCTGATTTAAATCATTAATTTAGTTTTTTATACCCCTTTATAATTTTTTTTTTATTACTACACACTTGCTACTTTTGAAGGCAATGGGGGTGTGAACTGCAAAACTACTTTCTCTCATTCTGTCACTTTGTGATGCAAGTAGTTTTGCAGTCCACAGGTAGCTGGATGAAGAGAGATTTGCGATAACCATTGATTTTTAAACCTTTTAAAATGAAGTAAGGGATTGTTCAAGATACTTCATTCAAACAGTGAACAAATGCGAGTTTCCATTGCTATCTCGATTTTAATAAAAAAAAATGGGAGTAAGTAATTTGCAGTTCACACGCTTTAATAGAAATTAAGTTAAATCTTGGAAGTTAATCTGAATATTTGCAGAAGAACTCTCAATTCATGGCTAGTTTTGAAAGACAGTGGGGATAACATTGTTTTATAGGTCTGTATAAAGTTACTATCACCAGAATATTTATAAATAACTAACATAATAAAATTGAAAAGTGATGAATGACAAGGGGAAAGGACTACATCTAAGATTTGCTGTTTTAAAAAAGTACACAAAGAAATATCGCAATATAGAAATTTAACCGATTGGTTTATTATAATTTACATTTCCGACGTTTCGGCCCTCTTACTTTCTGAATAATATCCCTTTCTGATAGTAATAAAATTAATGACTATTGACAGAAAAATGTACGATTGAAGTTATTTAAGTGCAATTGTTAAGTATTGCATTGTTATTAAGTATAATTGTTGATATTTTTCTTTTAAAGAAGTGGTGTTTGTAAAAGGTGTTGCCATGCTAATGGTCTAAGAGGCCGAAAAGTTGGAAATTCAAATTATAATAAATTAATCAATTGAGATTAAATGGATAATTCAAGTTATATTGATGAAAAAAATATTAAATTTATAGTCGATGACAATTTGAAAAGAGGATTTATTATAAATAGATAATTTAATCTTAAATATTCTACATCTATTGCTTTCTCACTCACTTAACTTTAAATAAAATGCGAAATTAATTTAAATAGGTTATAAAATTAAAAAAAAAAAAGTTTGTAATTCAGTTGCGACCTGCATTTCATTCTCAGAAGGGTAAATTTTTCCGAGTTCTATTGTTCAATTCTAGTTTTTCATTTCATTTTTCTAAATAATCTCGGTTGGATATATTTTGCGAGGATCTTTATTCATTGATAATGTGAATGTACCATTTGAGAATACTATGAGGGCTTTATGGTGTAATAATGTAGTGTAAAAATTTAAAGATATATTTTTAAAGGATATTATTATTTACTATCCTCGGATAATAGAACTAGGAATAAATAATAGAACTAGCAAACTTGGAGAGAGATAGAGAAGACAACAGAGTGGCCTTAACTGCAGCTGTGGGAGTTGTAAATAGCTGTAGGTTCAAGTTTTTCGTTTAGCCACCAACTGATGGATGGCTATCTCTTAGTCCTGCTTTTTCTCACTCTCTATCTCTTGCCCCGCTCTTCCCCACTCCAAGAGCCGTTTCTTTAGTTATCCGTATTTTTTTTTATTTTTTTTTTTATGGGCAAACTTTTCGCTAAGTTTCTTCCATCGCAATTTCAGTAATTAATAGAAATGGCTCTCGAAGCATTACTTTGTAAAAGTATTTATTCTAACTTATACAGTTTTGAAATAACTTTAAAGTTCTAAGAACAACTTATTTGTGTGTGGGTGTGTGTACATGCGTATATACGTACATTTCTCCTTTATGGTTATCCTTATAAAATAGAAAGATAATTCATCTTAAACGGACAGCACAAGGATACGATTTTTAAACCTATATTGGCATTTTAGCACTAAGAAGTTTAAGGCAATTATGAAACCTCTGTGCATTATGAAATCTCACCGGCTCAACACCAGTGGCAAATTGCTTGTCAAACAACTTGTCCAATGTTTGTGAAATTTGAAATATTAAAATACAATATACAAATTGGGCATCCACACACATGCCAAGCCATTTGACGAATCGTTAGCCAAATGATTGTGAAAATTTGTGGTTTAGAAATAAAAGTTGGACAAAACAAATTACGAATTAAAACAATAAATCCAATAAAAACCAAAATTTATCAAGTTATGAATCAATTATTATTTCAATATCAATTTTAAAATAACTACAATTATAAAATCCAATATTTAGGTGAAAAGGAGGAACCCGTTGGGCAAATAGTTCGTCACTGGTGTGGATGGAACGCAATAGCAATGGCGAATCCCTTTGATGTGTGAAACAAAACCGCTCGGGAACGGCCAACGCAATTGCCAACGTCAACATCGGCCAGTACTTTCACCAATGCTCCAACATTCACAAATACTCCAGCTCCACACCAGTGGCAAACGATTTAGCTCTGGTGTGGAGCCGGGGTTACTTCTATGTAATTCACAGGATTCACTAGTCTAATTAGAGGCATAGAATAGTTATTTATTTTCCGACTACTCTGCAGTGAACATATAAAGTGATCTTGAGGTATAGGACACCCCAGGGTGTAGTTTGTGTCTGGAATTTGAAATGCTCTTTTTCAAGGTAAGTTAGCTTTATTGTTGTAATTTTTTTTGTAATATATAGAATATCACAAATTACAAATTCATACTTGTTAAGGAGTGATCCGTTTTGATGTAGAGGTTATAAATGCCTATTTACTTACCGTGGAGCTCCATTGCCTAGTTCCTTGTTTTTAAGGCAAAGGGATCCTCAAAAAAAGTGTAGGTCTCTGGAGAAAATGTTGAAACTTTTGTAGATACAAACAGACCAAGATTGTCTTGCTTACACAACAATCAGAAAACACAAGATGGCCTTTATGCTTGTATTCTGCTGGGACATGCTGGGAAAGGGCACTAGTGTGTTATCACAGTTCAGGTGTATTGGACGGAATCACAAATTGGAGTTAACCGCTTCCACGAAAAAACTTATTGTATGACTTGGGGTGTGCCTTAGTGAAACCACAATTACTTGAGCATTCAGTGAAGGAGGCGGTACAGGAATGCTCTAAGGAATACAATAAAATCAATTTTAGCAGAATTTTCTTTTCTTGAACCGTCTGCAGAGGCTGGCCCACATTCAGGCAAGCAAATGAGATCATTACTTAGTGACAGAATAAAGGATTGGAAATAAAAAATGAGATGTACGTTATAAGCTACCACCGACCTATGTACAATGGCCATCAGTTAATAAAATGCATTTAATGTGACAAAGTATCACTTTGCAGCCGTATATTATTTTCAAATTACAATTATTTTTTGTATAAATATGCCTGTACCATTGTATTAAATTGTCATTAATATTATTAATTCTGTAGCATTAAAATGAAGACTGATTTCAATTCTCCAAATGATAGCACTTTGTTCACATTTATGTTTTCTTTTAAATAAAGTATATTATTTTAAAACTAATCTTTTAATTTTATACAGCTATACTTAAAAATTGTAAGGTGTGTGGCACCCCACAGTGTCGTTAATGAGCTAGCTGAATTTAAGGGTAAGGCTGGTGGTCCTCAATGGAGCACCACCCTTCGCACCGAAACCAGAGATAGTCCCTCGCGCCTTCCCTAGTACCCTCGCCCCTAGCCCCCGGTCTGTCCAAATCGGAGCACCACAATCACTCTTCTCCAAAATTAGAAGGGACGTTACCTCTCTACCCCTTCAGTTGAATTTCAGACATCATGTTGGACGGAACATCTTTTGACGAAGATATTGCGCTGGATTCAATCTCAGCCAATTATTATCATTTTACCGAAAAAGAAAAAGTATCGGGCTTCATTTTTTAAATAGGGGGCGTTATCAGTATGGTGAATTCCATCATCTGTACGAGGATTTGAGACGAGATCCTGAAAGATTTTTTGGATATCCTATTCGGATATATAGTTTATTTGCTTCACAAAGAAATTAAGAATTGGCGTTATCCAAATATGGGTTATGGAGATAATATGGTTGAAGATCCTAATTTTCAAGTAGCTACTTATTTAATTTACCAGTGTCTGTTTGAATTATTGTCATAGAGTTGGAAAACAAATTACTAAACAAAATCCTACAACATTTGAAATATTTTAATCAGGAACCAACCGCGTATCTCTTCACTTGTCTTATTGCTTCCAGTTAGTTTTGTTGAATTAAAATACAATCAATTGATGTTTGTATTGAGCCTGTTTGTAGGGCGTTATTCGATAATTTTTTTTTTATTTAACTAACGAATAAAGAATATATCTTTATCCGTTATTCGTTAGTTGTTTATAATTGATTTATTCGTTATTCAATAGATAATCTGAATCATCCGTTATCTAATATATATTTAAATTAATTATCTCATTTAATTTTAAATAATAAATTAATACAAATAATTCACCCTTAAATAATTCATCCGCCACGAGACATCAGAGGAAAAGCAAATGAAAAGTTGGCCCGAATAATTATAATTCAATTATTCATATTTTAGTTGAACAAACCGAATAACGAATAAAAACATTCTATACTTTAAATATACTTATGAATAATTAAATTAAGTAGAATAAAAATAACTTGAGTATCAAAATAAAATAATTGTAGCACAAAAATTAAATATTTAAGGGAATATTATTAGCTATTTTATTTGGAAAAATGATAGAAAGTTTAATATTTGTAAAGTAAATGATTATATGAACAATTAAAGAAATTCAAGTATGATTGGTTCTTGTGAAAATGAGATAATATAAAAAGATTTTAATAAATCTCGACATTCTGAGGCTGGGAGGTGCGAGGGTCGAGGGTAAAAGAATTGACGAAACAATTGTTTGGTTTGGTGCTAGGCTAGGGTCGAAGGTCGGTGCGCGGGGCGAGGCTTCGTTATGGCCAGCCCCATATGAAACAATGCGTTTATTTTTTTCTTGGTGCGAGGAGTTATGGGCGGTGTGCGGGTCGGTGGTTTGTTGTGGACGAAGCCTAAGATCTAACTTCATCTTGCTGCTACCCGATTCGCTTTCTATGTCGACTTTATTAATTAAAAAACAAAATCCTACTGGTGATGATATTCATGTAATAAGGATTTTTTTTTGCACATATTATGTTCATTTTCCTTTCGGACTCAATAAAAAAAACATAAACGATGAGTTTATGTTTTTTACAAATTATCATATTTGTTGTTAAATCAAACATCTCATTACCACTCTCATTCTCATTACCCCTACGTGTCCCTGAACACGTTTGTTTTAGTTAAACACACTATTCAATTTAATTATTCCATTATTTCTCGAAAATGAGTTCCATCACCAAAAGATGTGCTCTGATCAAAACTGAAGTATTTCATGTTTTATTTCAGTTATGTTGATTCTAGAATAATCTAAACTTTGTCCCTGGTGTTTGTTATCATTACCACAACTATTTTGATTTTTTTCCACGCATGGATGTATAGTGTATTTCGCAGAAGCTGCCCAAGCCAAGTGAAAGGTGGACTTTCACTTCAGCTACAACAGACGCATAAAATTTATATGTGTTCGGTGAGAATTTTTATTCTTATCATTAGCACTCCTTAATATTTCTTCTAAAATATTGCTTTGAAGTTTTTAATTTTTTTTACCCAGTTGATCTACAACAATCCTAAGAGAATGCCATTTTGTTTTTTTATATAGCTCTATTAATTTTACTTTGGCACGCTCTCTAAGGTCAAATTAACATTACCACTCCTTAAATCTGCCCATTACCGCCACAATTTCATTTTGAGACGATAAAAATACTGGTGTAATGATGATGTAATGGTGTTATTTATTTTATAAAGCAATCAATTTAAATTACATGTCCATTGTCCTATTTGAGAATTTTTGGGAAGGAGAGGGACCGGCGGATGGTATATGGTGGCTCCTGTGACAAGTCAAATGTTATGCCGACATAAAAGTTACCAACATGCGGGATGTTTCCGGGTTGGAAGGATTCTTCATTACAGGATTCGTATGTTCTTCATACAGCCCACAAATTTCATTAAATCTCACGGAGAAAAAAATTATTACCATCACCGCAACTTTAAAAAATTCGAAATTTAGAATTTTCGGTCCAAAATTTGAAGTTCAGCTCAAAACTGTCTAAGTAATTATTGATTAGGTATCTCTAGATCACGTATGGATTTTTTCAGATTGTGTGGGAAGAGTTCACCGAATCGCTTTTTAGAGGCCTATTTTTTTTTTTTTCTTAGAATCAACCACACATCGTCCCCATGGTGAGATATGGCACTGGAAATGGTAACACTCAAATCCACGTCCTAAAATATATAGAAAATCGCATTTAAAATTGTTTGGCGTAAAAAGTGTATTTCTTTCAAATAGCTTCATCCTACAGCCTTGTCTATCAGATAATAAACATCTACAAAAAAAAAAAAAAATAAAATAAAATAAAAAAATAAGAATATAACTACTCAACATGATTCTTATGACTCCTATATTCGCCATGGAAGGAAATTTTTTTGAAATAATATTAAATCAAGAATTTTAAAAATGTTTACTTGAAAATTTAAAATCATACTTATTTCATAAAAATTGTTTGGCACAATTCACCGGAATTTGTTAACATATCAATTCGTTTATAAGTAAGCTGAAAAAAAAATGAAATTAAAATTAATGATTCGAGTTCACTAGCAGTTTTGGACGATAAATTTATAATTTCTAGTTATTAAACTAATATGTAGTGCACGTAGCACGTATGGAGTAAAGTTAAACTTGAGTTAATAAATCGAGACCTCGGGAACTGCTGACAGGCGTAATATAGCCGAGATTAGGAGAGGGCAGAACTAGCTCACGATATGAGGGCGAGGGCTGCTGTACGCTGGAAGAGGGCAAGATAACTTGGCAGCCACGGCCTTCATGTGTGTGTCTCTATGTGCACTCGCCTGGGGCACGTTCGCCCTTATCTGCGCCCTAGCAGCTGTCTGTCTCTCGTAGCCAGTCTGTCTGTCTGTCTTATCTCTAAGCCAGTTTGTCTATGGCGTAGTTACTGTACGTTTCTAATAAAACTCCTATAATAATCAAAAAGCCAGAACAATTGAAATCCAATAATAAATAAATAAACAGAAACTTACAAAGATAGAATAAAAAATGATGAAAATTTCAAATCGTATATTTTAAAATTTTAACAATAACATTGAAAGTAACAGGCACCAAACAGTGAATAGAAAATCTTTATCTCTCTGTAAGTTCATTTTTATAAGTTTTTTTTCTCTGTAATTATTCATTAATAAAAGCCACAAATGTTTGAGTGAAAAAAAAAACAAAAACGAATCCAACTATGTAAAACATATAAACCCATTATATTTATGCGATAACTTGTTTCCATACTACTTATAAGCATTAATTAAGACGAATGAACAAAGAATTATAAAATATATAGCTGCAGAAAGAATCAATTGTATTAAAAAAATTTAATTCAATATAAGTGCTCAAAGTGCTTCATCTCGTGTGTTTTCAAAGTGACAAATGTGAAAAAAAACATTTTTTACATTCCATAGAGTGACATGGTAGGGGCGATTTTAATATTATTAACAAAAATAAAATATGATATATTGAGTGAGAGTGGGGCAGCTATATTACTTTACTTTGGGCCCAGTCTTAACTGACGAAGACCTTGGTTGTGAAATTGTTTTACTAAAGGTATCCATTATTCTTTATGTTGTGTTATGTAGCTAACATACCAGGACTATCGTATTATTAATCATCATATTTTTATGAAATGATTGTACTGTATATGATCACCTTTTTAACCGTTTTATTATTTTTCCCATAAGGGTTTCAGTAATTAGTTATAAGTATTCTGTCGCCGTTCACGATTCAACATCGATAGTCTATGAATGGATACTTTGTTTAGGGCTTAATTTATAAATAAAATATAGAATTCTAAAAACAAGTTTATGTAAATCGATCAAGAGAACCTTTAATGCATCAAAAATAGTTGTGACTACGAAGTATGATGTTAACTTCATCTCAATTTCCGAACTAACCCAACTATGAAAAGGCAAGGCTATGAATTCGATTGATGTTTAGTACCGGCGAGAAGCAATTATTAGTTGAGTTCCCTCAACTGCGAAACGAACTGAGAATCCGTTGTAGGCTCAGTCACAAAAAGCTTCAATCAAATTGAAACGCAATCAATGAATAAGTTAAAACTTTCTCAATCACAGGTGTCACCAACTCGGCTAGTATTCAAGATTGGCTTTGAAACCTCACGGTTAACCTTTGATCTCAGGTTCATGATAGTTTTATGTACATATATATATATATATATATATATACACATGATATTATATTAGATACAATGTGATACCATACAAGTACTAGTTTATAAGTACCATTTTGTCTCCCAATCCAGCCATACTTAAAAATCCATACTTCTTTTCCAAATTTTTAGCCTTGACGGTGGCCTACTATTTATCAAAACACTGACAAGACAATATTATGGCATATATAATATGTTTAATTCTCTATTAATCTTTAATAAACATGATAAACAAACTAAAACCAACTAAAACAAACAAAATGAACATGGTACACTCATGTCTCCAACTGACTAAGCTGTTTTTAAGAACCAAAAATTCCAAAATGAAAACGATGTAAAATTTGTATTTCTTCAGGTTATTGATTCAAAACCAAAATGTGTCTTTTCGAATAATTATCATTTTTGCTGTTTTTTGAGTTAAGAGTGGTTTCGGAAACATTTCTTAAAGACGCATTCATTCCTGAAAAAAAACGATTCGAAACATTTCGTTGAGAGCAGAAAGAACAGAAGTGAACCACATGTGCTGTTTTTGCAGAAAAAAAGGATATTATTTCATTGATGGATTATATTGATATCTATGGATTATACTGATTATACTGATATCTATCTATATTATGCCAAGTGGGTAAGACTAAAACATCTCCTGGAGAGGTATGCAGTTGTTTATTAGATTATATTGATACAGTACCTCCTTCAGTGACTAAACTTCTGCTCTTCCGTGGCAGGAAAGCAAGTCAAAACAAAAAATCATACTGTGGTCTGATTTCTGATACGCTTCTGTGGCATAGGAACGGTAAAACAGATTCGCCATTATTTTCCTGTCTGTGGACATTCTTTTCTTCCCTACTACCGCAACTGTGTAAGCATCAAACGCGAGACGAGAAAAACAGACAGAATTTACATTTGTCAACAAAATGGAGAACGGCTCACTGTTCATTATGTATAAACGGAGCAGATCTCTGGATTCAAAAATAGTAGCCTGCTATTCACAAACAAAGTAATATTTCTTATGGGACAAGTGGGCGAGGCATTCCAAATGTTTTTTGCCGGAAGTTCATATCTGGACTTTTGAAAAGTACTCAATAAAGGCGTCGAATTCTCTTTTTCTCGCGCTCCCTACAGCAAAAGCGTACCCACTAGGAAATGTGGCCACTAATGAAAAGAAGATCGGAGATCTGAAGAAGCTCATAATATACGTCGTTGGATACGAATCTTTTTATAGTCAGATTCTCAATTGGTCTACTGACAAGACAGCAAGAGCAGAATGATATTTTGACATATGGTCAATTGATACGTTTGTAGTTTTTTTTTTTCTTGTGTTACATGTTTCGTTTTTTAAATAACCGATTCATATGTATTGAAGCTGACTGGAGTTATTTTGAATAAAAATAATATCGTTAAAGATTGTTTTCTTTCAATAGCCTCATACTCTAGGAATCGACATTTCATATGTTCCAATCAATACTATCTTTATCCATAATATGAAAAATATCTGATGTGGACAATGTGTGGACAACATGACTTCCTTGTACGCCTATTAAACTATAAATCGCTGGCTCAAAAAGTGATCCTGAATTTGGTTACTAGTTTCCGAAGATTGCAGTATCTCAAAAACGACACTCGGCATCGCGACACCCATTTATTGACACACATACACAAATGGGGACGAAAACCAGTATTTTACATTCAATTTTAACACTTAAAAGAAGTAATACAAATTTTTAATTAGATTGAAAACCAAATTGCGTTTGTAACCTTTATTACCGAAACATATGATTTATGTATTTAATTTAAATATAATTTTGGATGTAATCTTATTATGACCTTCAAGTAAAGTACCCTTTTCCGCTCACTAATTTTAACCAAAATATATTAAATACATTCATATCGATATAAAAGTCCTATTTACTAAATTTGAGATGTTTTACATTATATTTTAATATAATTTTTGATGAAAGTCTAATATGATCTTCAAGTAAAGTACCGCTTCCGGTTTTTCAATTTAAACCAAAATCTAGTATGTTATTTAAATCAATATATAAGTTATAAATATTAAATTTGAGTTTTGCATAGTAATTTAATATAATGTTTGATAAAAATCAATTATGAGCTTTAAGTAAAGTACCATTTCCGGTGATCAAGAAGTGACCAAAATAGTAGGTTCACAACTAGATTTTACAACAATCCTAAATACAAAATTTCAATTTCCTACGGCTAACCGTTTTTGAGTTATGCGCAATATGAACGAACGTACGTACAGACGCCACGACGAAACTAGTCAAAATGGATTCAGGGATTGTCAAAATGGATATTTCCGTTGAAAGCTGAAAACCGAAAATTTTCGCGAATACAATACTTCCTTTACTTTGTACAAGGAAATAAAAGAATTAATCATATTCAAAAATCATGCCTAACGATCGAAATTCATTCGAAAGCCTACATGCAAATATAAAACGCTTAGGTAGAAAATAAAAGGAGCTATAATTTTCCACAAATTTAACTAAATTGCAAGGCCATTCCATTAAAAATATAAAGAAAATTTCATTGTTGTTATTTTACCAGTAAATGGCTTGATAATATTTGTAAAACTTTTAGTGATCTTGATTTTTTTAGTTATTTAATCCTATCAATAATGAAAATATCTAGGAGCATATAAGCTTTCACTGCTGTTTTTAAATTAACAATAGTCCATTATTATATTATTATTTTTTGACAATCACATGTATTAAAAAAATCTCTCTAAAACAAAGCTGTCTCTTTTTTCTGTCTTTAAAATATTGGTATAGTAAATGGATGTGACCATAATTGAAACCGAACGCTTTGGCCGTATATTTTGGCTGAAAATAATTAACCCATAGGGGTGAAAAGTTTTCACTGTAACAGACAGTTTTGTTGAGAGTTTTGTAGGGCCCTCTAATAGTTCTAAAAATTGTGCTTATTAACTTAAGTGGTAAAGTTGATAGCAAAAACATTATAGGGCCTAAAAGTTTAAAATATAGATGTGATAAATTAATGCAACCATAGTTGAAACCGAAATTTTGGCTGAAACTATATAGTACATTAAGATGTTTTAAAAAAATCTGTCTAAAAGAAATATGTCTCTTTTTTCTTTGGTATAGTTGGTAATATTCTTTAACGATAATATTGGTATAGTAAGTGGATGTAACCATATTTAAAACCGAACGCTTTGGCCGTATATTTTGGCTGAAAATAATTAGTCCATAGGAGTGAACATTTTTCATGGAAACAGGCTGTTTTGTTGAGAGTTTTTTAGGTCCTTCTAAGAGTTCTAAAAATTATGTTTATTGATTTAAGTGCTAAAGTTGATAGTAGAAAAGTTATAGGGCTTCAAAGTTTAAAATATTGATATACTAAATGGATGTAACCATAATTGAAAGCGAACGCTTCATTTTTTAAGAAAACGCTATGGTGGTGAATTCGCCCCTAGATAGGCAATGCTTTCAAAGCCCTAAATCAAGACAAGAAAGCCGAACGAAGTGGTGACAAGTAAGGAATTATTAATAGACAATCAGAGGCGAGCCATGAAAGGGCAACTCCTATAGTTGACACATAATCGATTGAGCAAATCGACCTTTTATCATGGACGATGCCCCGAAGCGACCATTATACACTTATCCTATCAACAAGTCCGCCCTAACAATCGGCCATTATCTTCGGCTGACAACCGAAGGAATGTTGACCATCGCGGTGTATGGGCCCACTTGTCACGTCGTACGGAATTATTTATCAGCCAGTAATTTGATGTTAGTTTCTATTAAAAGCGCGTGCTCAATTCTGTTCAAAGCGTGCCTCAAGTATTTTTTGGTATTCTATTCTATTTATAGCGAGAATTCATCTCTATTTAAATCGGAGCATTAATGGGTTTTATTTCCGATTACGTTCAGCAAAAATTAATAGAAAGAAGAAGTAATTTATCAACTATACATTTTTTTATTAACACTAATGGAACCAAGTTTAAAATGTATATTTTAAAGATGCTTGGTTTCTAATCTATTCAAAGTATTTTACCGTAGTAAGCAGTATACCGGTCTCGTATTTTATTAATTTATTAATATTATTTATATATTGTTATTAAACTGTAACCTTTTGAGAAGGTATTATTATTATTATTATTTGTATGTATATTAAAAAATCGTCTTTTTTATATTAATAGTGTTTTAAAATATTAGTGATATGCATGATTTATAGATAATTACAAAGGAAAAAGCAGATCATTGGATAACAGAAACCGCTTTTTTTAAAGATGTTTTTAAACCTTGATGTCATTATAAAATTCCAATCTCATTATTGTAAGGAAAATATGGTTAAATTAAACCATAACTCATAAAACAAATACAAGAATAACATAATAAGAGAGAAAAACATAATGGTGCAATGTTTCATCCTTTCATTTTTTTGTTTTTTAGTTTCATTGTTAAGTTTATTTTTTTCGAAAAAAATGGAATCAAGTTAAAATGGAACACACCGAACGAATTCCTTATAAGTGTGGGTGCAGTTTTATAATTCTAATGGTTATTGTAATTTAATTTATTTTCAGTAGTTCAGAAGCCTATTTTTTCTTGTATAAAGCGATAATTAAAACTATTTACGAGCAACGAAATGTTTAAAGAATGTTTTTTTTTTTTAATATCACCTAGCGAACAATCTTAAATAATATTTCGATAAATCTGAGAGGATAAAAGTGAAAGGAAGAAGAAAAATAAAGCTGCCACTAACACAATAAAGGCTGCCAGCCGACAGAGTAAAGAAGGGACGTTTATTGGGCGCGTCACTAAAGTGGTGGGATCCCACCAATAATACCTTCCACCTCCCACCTCCCACCTACCACCGCCACATTATCCTATACTCTCCAATCTGTTACTGGCATTACATATTCAGTGCCTGTACATTCTAGAAGGAAATTGGTTTTTAAAGAAAGGTATTGCCCAAACCCCATTATCTAGAATAATTTTCAGAAAAATTACTAATGATACAGGCTACAGTTTATGGAGTTACAAAGGGTTATAAAAGTAGCAATGAAAACAATAAAAAAAAAAATATATATATATATATATATATATATATATATATATATATATATATATAAGTTTGATCTCAATTATTGTATTTAGTTAAAATTAGATATTTATATACCATCACAATATTAATTTTGGGTTTTAGATCAAATAAATTTAAATTACTGTTTTATTCAATTTCAAGTTCATTGCATTGCTCTTGAATATACAATGTGATTCCATTTGGCATACTATATATACAAATAAATCCCTTGGTTTTATGCATACAGTTTTCCATGTAAAAACACGGAATTTTCAAATTCAATCCAAATACTTGCAATACTTTAAAGTTCATTAACGATGCAATTATTGCATTTGTTGCAAGAGAGAAAAAAAAATTATATAACTTCTGAATAAGTTATATTTCGAGTTTATTTCCCGTTGGTATCAAAATGAATTTTTTGTTAGGATTTTCATTTCGCGAAAACTACATACAATTGACCAAGAGAGAAACATTCCGTAAGAAATAGTTTCACTCAAATAAGCTCAGCTTTTCGCTCTATTTTTTTTTTTTTTTTTACTCTCCGGTTGAATTTAAATAAATAACGTTTCCAACCAATAATTTCACACTTATTTAAAATTATTGGTAGTCAAGAGTATGAAGTTGACATGGCTACGACGCGTTAGCAAGCTTATCAATTTATTAATAAACTTTTTAATAACATTGTAATGAGAAACCGCTATATTTTATTATTGCTAATCCTTCGGGCTCTATGAAGATTTAGTTAAAATTTAGTAAAGATTGATTCAATAGTTTTCGTGATGAGGAGCTAAAAACAAAAAACTTTTTTAAAACACAACGATTAATATATATTTTAGTGTATTTCTAAAGATTAGACATCAGCTCCGAAATGATTATAATGGAATAAACCAATGATGAGGAAATATAGAATATAGGATAAAGAATTTATCCTTAATTAATTTATCCTTATTATTAAGAATAGAATAAAGAATTTCCTTTTACAAAAATATATGGGGAAGAGGAGGGCGAGAATTTGTCAGAGGATTCCGACAACACACAACATTGTTGTGACCACTTTGTGGTAAAGCCGACTTCATTGCTTTAATCCCGAGTTTTGAAGTTGAATTCTAGTTCAATTCACTCAGAACAGAACGTTACATCACAAACACTCTGGACTGTTTTGTCAGGCCTTTTTCACCGCTCTTTTTCATACCTCAATGAATTCAGAATTTGATGAAGTGGTCAATTTAGTACAAGCTGGAGTCTAATGGAGTGTGTCTGGGAAAAGGTAGGGGCGTTTTTGAGGTAAAATGCACGACAGGATACAAAGAAATATGATATTTTCGAAGAGCAGAATACACATCCAGAAGAGGCCTTGCAAAACTTAAATACGAAAGCAACGCAAAAAATAAGGCAGGGCACGACTTTAAATGTAATAAATAATCTTAATTAAAATATTATTCTTTAATATGACTGTATTTTTTCGAAAAAGAAAAAAAAAATTCTTGTTTTTACCATTATCCTTCTACCAACTATCCAATGTAAACACTGTCTATATCAATATATATATATAAAAACTGACCTACTTGGCGGACGTTTTTCTTCATAAGATTACCGTTTAAGACGTATATAATTACCTAACGAGAATAAACAATATATATGTCGAAGATCAATCATTCTCAAACCAGTTAGGATAATATTATTAGCACAGAGGGACATTCCATTGCACCAACCGCCTTGGATGTAGCAATAGCAATTATCGCGGTAGCCAATCAGGAGGGCCGATTCGATGAGCCGATTACTGCAAGTGATGGGCAGACCATACAGCGGCACGACCCGGCTCCTGATCCCCATCGTGTGCTAGTTAACGCGGGGTTCATCTATACTTGCCATTACGGATAAGAATTAGTCGTTTCGAAGTTCTATTCTTGACGATAACTGAATGTTATCAATTTCCCACTAATTTACCACTATTAAATAAGGAATAAATTTTTCGCCAATTTTTTTTCTTCTTTTTTTTTCACTTTATTGGACGGGATCAATAAAGCTATTGTTCAATAGCTTTTATTGGATATCCCATAAAATATCCATATTCCAAGCTGTTATTGGATATCCAAAAGGTTCTATATGTAAAAATATACAATAAACAAGTAATTAACATTGTAAACATACAGTTATAAACATTTTTAGATTATGTAGCAACATGCAATATAGATTTTTAAAAATGGGTAATATTTTTTAATGTTAGAAAGGGATGCATGATTCAAGCTGTCGCAATAGATGACCATACTTTATTATAATAATACTTAGGGACTTAATTTCCTAGGCATAGCGTCCTTCTTTGTAAGAGGAATATTCTTTCTGATTCCATTCAATGAAAATAAATGATTAATCAGATATTTACACACACACACACACACACACACACACACACACACACACACACACACACACACACACACACACACACACACACACACACACACACACACACACACACACACACACACACACACAAACACACAAACACACAAACACACAAACACACAAACACACAAACACACAAACACACAACCACACAAACACGCAAACACGCAAACACACAAACACGCAAACACGCAAACACGCAAACACGCAAACACGCAAACACGCACACACGCACACACGCAAACACGCAAACACGCAAACACGCAAACACACAAACACACACACACACACACACACACACACACACACACACACACACACACATATATATATAATATATAATATAATAAATAATATATAAATATATATAAATAATCTATAAATATAATATATATAAATAATATATAAATATATATAAATAATGTATAAATATATATATATATATATATATATATATATATATATATATATATATATATATATATATATATATATATATATATATATATATATAAATAGAGAGAGAGAGAGAGAGAGAGAGAGAGAATATTCTTATATATATATATAAAATATATATATATATATATATATATATATATATATATATATATATATATATATATATATATATATATATATATATATAACTTTCAACTCTGTTTCATTTTTTCTCCATATACTGTTAGTACTGTTAGGTAGCACTAATAATCACAAATAATGTGACAAAAGATGACCGCTGTGATTGCCAGCCATAAACTACGAACATGGAGTGTTAACTTATGCTCCTGGTCTCCAGTTGTTTAATGGACCCGAATCTCACATTCATCGTATCTGAATAATAGACCGAGGGTGCAAATCCCCTCCCCTATCCAGAGATATATACAGATCCGGAACCATTTCCTCATGTTCCTCACATATGCCACCACCGTAAAAACGTAGGGTAATCCTAACAGTTGAAATATTTAGATACATTAATCTCACCTGCCCCAGGTTGCAATATTAAGCAGATCACCTGAGGCGATGATTACGGTGCTCTGTCCCACCTTTATTTACCGGAGTAGTGCCTCTCGCATTCCGAAGCCGGAGCAATCTTCAGACTAATGCCCACTCCGTCTTCCTGCCACCGCTGGAATAATTAAGTTTCTTTTCGACCCAGAATGGAAAAAGCAATTTGGCAAACTGCACCGCAAGGGGGGCACAATTAAGGGAATCCTTGGGCCTTGGCGGTGCGAATACCAACTCTTACGGTTGGGTTCACGGTGTATGTGGCCTTTTGTAATTTGTTACAATTCACATCAACGCCTTCCCGGCTACACTTAGGGGTATAAATCTACTTAGTGACACGCTAACTGTTCACGAGCACACAGAGGAACTTTAGAAACTGCTTCGTTCCAAACTAACTCGTGGTCGCCTAAACTTTACAAATTTATTAAGAAATAAAAGGAGATTATATAAAAATTAATATGTCAAATGGACCAAGATAGAATTAAACAAAATAACTATATTTATTAACTAGGCATTTTTTAGAATTAATTAACTTCCCATATTGAAAAATTACTAAAAACGTTGATACGAGTTACCTTCTTGATTTTTCTGTTTCAGTTAACATTCATTTTAATTTAACTTAATTTAATATTTCATCTAACCCTTTTTTTTTATAAAAATTTTGAAAGAATCATTTGCCTTTGTTACATTATGCATAGAATAGTGAGCCAACAGTAGACACTAAGATTTTAGATTAAAAAAAATAAGAGTTTGAAATGAAAGAGAAATTTGTAATTGGCGGCCAGCGGATTGTGATCTTGGATGTTGCTAATCTTGAGATCTTGAGATTCCCGCCAAAATCTCTATGCAGAGGTTACTAATTTTAAGCTTTTTTTAAGTCAGTGTGTAGAGTTCTGTGTCCACAGCCTCGTCAGCCAGAGAAACTCTATCTGGAGGTAAGTAGATTGTGCCATATTTATCCCTATTATTTCAAAATAGTTTAAAAATTGTTGGGGAATAGTGGATTCAGGTGATTCAGTATACGAAAAAGATTAGTAAATTTATCACTTAAATAGGAATAATTAATAATTAGTAGGAGTGTCTACTTCTGGTTAGAGATTTTTATGATTTCCTAGTAATAGACACTTGTGTCTACTACAGGAATCAGAACTGTTCTAAGCTTAAATTAACTAATTTAGTGAAAATAAGCATTACATAAGTTTGATCAATGTCATAATAGATCCTTATAAGACAGGTATGTCTACTACTAAAATAAAACGTGTCTACTACTAGAACTTAATATTAATATTCAGGATATAGTATTTCCAAATCAATTGTAACCTTTTCCAAATCAATTTTCACCTTTTCCATTAAATTGTAACTTCTTTTTTGTACCTGTAACGGGTTCGGATTCTGTTTTTTGAATTGAATTTTTTATCAAGCATACGCATTCCGAATTGCCATTACAGTTGACACTTTTTCGGCATACTTATCGTTTATTAGCTCTTTAAGAACGATATTTTTTGAATTTTTGATAGCGTATACGCATTTCGAAAAACCGTTGCTGTTGAAGTTCCCTTTTATATAGAGATCATTTATTAAATTTTCCATGATTCCATTAGCTTTTATACTAATAAAATGTCAACTGTAATGGTAATTGGACATGCACAAGTTCGATAAAGAATCCAATTGAAAAAAAAAAAACGGAATCGGAATCTTCGAAAACATAATAAACAATCTATATTTCAAAGAAAACTTCAACAGTAACGGTAAATCAAAACTGACAGACGCGATCAAAAATTCTATTGAAAAATATTGAATTAAAAAATATCGGTCTCGAAAAGCTGATAAACGGTCCCTAAACCAATATAAATATTAACGATAATGTTAGTTCAAAATGCGCATGCTCAATCAAAATTCGGAATCAAAAAATAGAATCAGAACTCTCAAAATCTACTAAACGATCCTTATATTAAAGTAACAGTAACGGGTTTTCCTTGAAAACACAAACGATATCTATGCCGATTAATTATGCAAATTAATAATTAATTAGAAATGGTCGTGTCCGAAGAAAATTTCAATAGTGAATTCGACATTTGCAACTTCTTAAACCTAATGACCAATCGCCAAATCGATGAAGTCCACACCCTCTTTCCTTTCTAAAGAAATAAGAATAATACATATTTAAAAAACGAATAAATAAATTTTGTTTTTATAAATAAATATAATTTGTTTTATTTTTTACATAAAACAGCTAGATATTAACACTTAAAATCAATCATCTTTTAAACGCAAAAAATGTCGGAAGCATATGCCGACATTATTTCAAAAGCCATTACTGAAATTATAATAATTATTATTAAATAAAAAAAAATTCGGAATTATTATTATATAATGAAAAAGAAGTCTGGTTGAGTTACAATCGGAAGGGAAAAAGTAACATTTGATTTGGAAAGGGTAATTATAGGGGTAAGGTAGATTAAGAATTAATTTGTTAACTTCTTGTGTCTACTATTGGCTCTGTACCCTGTCTACAATTGGGATTTGAGTGTCTATTATTGGGGATAAAAAACATTTTTAATTTTAAGTTTTAAAATTTAACTATCTCATTTTCTTTTAAATTTCTTATTATGCCAGTAAATCGATCTGCAGTCAAAACAATTTTATATTTTATTTCTCTAAAAGGTATTAATTGGAGGTCGTGTCTTAATGGTTTACTTACTCTATATATTCCTAACATAATTATTTATTCTTCTCATTTTTTTTTATGTTTGTGATATTCCTGTTTATTTATAAATATAACCAGTGAATATAATTGATAAATATAACCAAGCGAGAAACGTGATGTTTTGACGTGTTTTTATTTATTATTTTTTAATATTTGACGAATATTTATATAAAAAAAATGTGTTTACGCTAAATTATGAATAAATACGACAGACATTAGTATCCTGATAGATAAGAATCTGGCTGTGCCAGAAAACTTATTTATCTGTTATAGCACGTAGATCGACTCTCTCGGAAAGACCTTCCTAAGGCACACTTCTGTAAAGGGGATACTAGACCCTTCAAAGGGTTAGTGGAAAAAAGAAAAAGGTTGAACATAGATGCTGACAAAAAAATCAACTCTTATTCACGAAACATTATTTTCTTATCTAGTATTGAGCTCAAGACCCCTCATGGGATGTGAGTGAGTGCTACTGAGTTGTTTTATTCTTTTTTTTTTTTGTTAAGAAGTGTTGGCATATAAATTTGAAGATTTTTTACATTGAATTTATTACTGAGAACTGAGGTAGAAGTTTACGGAAAAAAGCTGTGACAAAAAAAAAGATCGAAATATGCTAGTTTTTGTAAAATCCTGGTGAGGAGTCAAGAAAAAGCTCAGTTCACCCCTGAGTAGTTAATAGTGTAATAATAATAGTTAATTACCACATACTTCCTTTTTATAATTAATTCTCACGACGTCCTCTTCAGTGGAAATAGCAATTCGAAATAATATAATGTGGGTGGATCCAGTTGTCTTGAAAGTACTACCACGATGTGTTATAAGTTTATACGAGCATAGTTATCATATTCATATGATTTGGTTTTGTAAATCAACGTAATTACCTTTATTCGAGCTATAGCCTCTTTTACCTTCATACGTGCAAGGGAATCTGATTTATAGATCAGTTGGTGTCTACACTATGCAAAGAATGGATATGATTATGAAGATATTTAATCTTGAATATATTTTATGATTGAGAACATTCAGTGTATTCAAGGTTTTGGTGTCACTGTCACTTTATTCACTGAACAGAACCATGATTGGAGAACATGTCCAATGACAAAGGTTCTAATATATGTTTGCTTTTTAAATTTCTTATTAGACAGCGTCCAACAATAAGGTACCGTTTAAGATATCGGATTCGATGTTTGCTGCCAATATATAAGCTGTTCCATGTAACAAGAATAATTTAAAATAATATTTTTAAGAGCCTTAACAGTTAGGAATTGCATGTACGTTTGTAGTTTAATTAATTAGAAAGGAATCTACTTGAACCCAGCAAGCAACGAGCTCACAGTTAAAGTCAGTATATAGGTTCGGAGGACTACCCGAGTAGGTTAGGGACTCGCTTTGTCCAGGACTATTTACATAGACAAACTGTTAGAGACCTGACCAAGGAGTCAACAATTCTAAAAACTGGAACTAACGAGTTCAAGTGTGAATGCAAATTATATTTGCACTCGTCAATCAATTTGTAAATAGGTTGAGGACCATCAAAATAGAAATTAGATATCACTAAATTACTAATCTAATCTTAAAATTTCGACGAACGATCTCAAATCCAGTCCCTTTTCAATATTTATATTTTATTGTTGTGTTGCATGTTGTAAAATAAGAGCCTTGTGCCAATGATTGTCTCATGTCCATATCTTTCAGTCTGGTCTGAAACGTATCGAATGCAAGACGGATTTGACGAATTCCTTATCCCTCATTATATCTTTTTATTCCACTTAGACCTAATACCTCATGCTTTATCTTTATAGCTTCAAGAAAAATTGGTCTCAAAGAAATTCGGGCTTACCTACATCTGTTATTTGTTAGTTTCGATTGAAGTATCGGGATTTCATATCCCAACTTAATAAAAATGACTGTATCTTCAATATAGTCCAGTAACTGTACTCTCAGAGGATCGAACGCTACCTGCAAGTGGTGGTGCTAAAAATGTGGAAAAAAAATAGAGGCTGCATGAAACATAAGAGGGTTCACGAAAGTGGATCTTATTTATAAAGGTCCTTTTACACGAGCAAAAATTTTTATAATATTTTGACAAAACCCCTTGATCAAAAAACTTAATCGTGTAAACTGGCTTTGATTAGTTCATTATTAAAAAAAAATGTTGGAAATTGTTAATCAAAGATTTTTTTTTCACCGGTTGAGATTTTTTTTACTATTTTAAAGTGGTAAAGAACCCATTTTAGAAGAGAAATTAATCAAATGTAATCAAGGCATTGATTATTTAACAAATTTATTGGCTAAATTGAATGTGGTTATTTTCATTCAAGATGACAATCTAAATTTGATAAAAACATAGTTCATCATAGCATCTTTTCTTGCCAGAATGAAACTAATAAAGCAAAACATTGGATGGCGCTGTCATGTTACATTAAGGTATAATGCATTGGAATAAACAAAAATTGGAATATGAAGAACTTAGGGGCAGTTTAGAAAGGGATAATTTTAATCGTTCCTTCAGAGATATACCTATTACATATTCTGCATTATGGACAACCGCGAAAAAGTTTTGATAGCTTCCCCAACTTGGTACGGAGTAAACGTCCTTTATATTGAAAATAGGTTTGAAAATGTATTGAACTTGGAAATTCACATTGAAAGAACGAATATCATGTTACTTGAAGAACTAACTGGAATAATAAAAAATGAAGAACTTAGTTGAGAAAGGAATATTAGCAATTCTGCCTTCAGTAACATGCCCGTTATGGACTATCGCGAGAAAGTTTTTTCATAGCTTTTCCATCTTGATACCTTATAGAAAGGGAGTACAGCACGGTTGCCAATCTTCTTAGAAAAAATAGAAACAGATTACAAATCACTCGCCTAGGAGATTCAAGGTAAAATCTGAGAAAATGACGCCAAATATTGAAATTTTGCTACTAACCCATCAGGATCTTTCCTTCTAACAGAAAAAAAAAATAAGTTTTTTTTTTGTACATTTATTTTATGTAATAATGCAACAAGATATGCATTATCTTTCGTTTTAATAATAAATGTAAAAATAAAAACCTGACATATTTTATATTTTAAAATTGTCCACTATTAAAGTGAGTAGCTCTGTATCAGCGTCAAATCACATTTAAAGTTGATGAATTTAAAAAAAATCAATATTAGGAAAGAAAATGGTGTACCCAAAACAAAAAGGGTCGATACGTTAGTTACGGGGAAAAAAGTTTGGGAACCTCCGCATTAATAGTGATCCTCAGGTAACCCAAAATGATAATGCCTCAATGGAAGAAATTTGGATGAAAAAATATATCGAAGAGAAACGATTAAAAATTAAAATAATTCATAGGTACTTGTTTTGAAAGGCATATGGAAATGTAACATAAGGTTATAGCAACCGAAAGAAAAAAATTCAAAAAGAAGAATATTTTAGCCAAAGGTGAACATGAGGTGTCCTTAGAATTAGTTGCCTTCTTCAGTGAGAAGCTCCTTTGAGATGCCGCCCGTGGCGGTTTGGTTTGCTGGTCCTCAAAGAGACTAATTGCGACTTAAGACAGCCCACTCTTTCTTTGTATGTTCCTCCATATCCTTATCGTCGACTGTCTGTCACCACCCTTGAAACATCTCTCAGCAGAGATGTCCTTGTACCTCTAGGTTAAAAAGTCCTTATTTATTTCTTATTTCAATTCCAATTATCCTGTGTCATTGTTTTTTTATGGAGGATATAGATGGGAATATTACAACAGCTGTTTAAAAATAAATTTTTGTGTTATTTGCTGTAAACGTTTGTTTATGCTGCAATAATTTAGTGAAAAATAGTAGTTTAAATGCCTAAAAACCATAAAAAGAAACCAAGAAAACGAGTAAAGCCTGATGACCACTGGCAGAAGGTGGATAGAGAAGATAGGAAGATACACTAGAAAGATGGCAGAGATGATAGGATGTATCATTCCTGAAAGATGGTTGGGATGGATAATAGTTGATCAAGTGATTACAGCTATTTTTACAAAGTGGATAAGTAATTCGGATAAAAAGATTGCTACCTCTATTCAATCTATCACGGTCTCTACCCCACAGAAATGACATTTTTAATGAGTTTTCCATAAAGTGACCTGTCTTTAGTGAATGAAGATCTGCACTTTCGGGTCACCACAGTGGGTCAGGGAATCAGAGCAATTGTTCCTTTTACTGGATCGTCATCTACATTTTGTTTTTATTTCAAACAGAAAGAAGGTCTCTGGTGTTCAGTGGCGTAGTCAGGATTTCGTTTAGAGGGGAGGAGGGAGGGGGAAGGTTCATCCAAGGATCTGCTTTAAAGAAACCCACCTCAACCGGTATGTAAGTCAGCACTCTTTAAATATAATATTTTCTATGTCTAGGTATGTCATATATGAAATAGCATAGAAATAGGTTCACATAATTTTTGTTTACAGATAAGAATAAATACAAGTATTTTGTAATTTTGGGGAGGAGAGGGCGTCTGGAACCCGGGTCTCCCCTCTGGCTAAGCCACTTCTGGTAGTGGTTTCAAATCAAAGAAGTCCATGAAGAAGTTAGAGAATATACAGCCCTCCCGCCCAAGGTAATGCTTGACATCAGTGCCGAGGGGTTATAAATAAGAATAGGAAGGTAATTTTATCAGGATATATAGGACTCTTACACTGTTGTGGACTTCGGTCAGTCGCTTGTGCAAGATATTTTCCTGTACCTTTATATTTTCAAAACAAAACAGAACAAAAAAAAAAGGTTGCATATTACACAATGGTTTATCATTCACAAATAGTTATTTATCCATAGATAGATTTTTTAAGGCAATTTTTGGAAAATGATTCCAAAAAACATTATATTACATCCTCCCTCATCATAAATATCTAAGATTTAGGGGTATGATATGTCCCATCGGCCGTCATTATGATACAAAACGAAAGATGGTGATTTCGAGTTCCTAGAATCATCCTGGAGTGACTTGTGACTTTGGTGCCAAATCTGAAAAAAAAAATACCCAGAAACTGTTCGTTTCTATGGTTGTCCATTTTAGACGTTTTACATTTTCATATATTTATTAAAAAAAAAAAGAGGAATCTTTAAATATTAAAAAAAAAATGGCCATATAATGGAAAATTCATAAAGGCAGTCTATTAATAGGCTCTTCAGCTACTTACAATTTATTTTTCCTACCATGCCAGCATACCAGTAATACAAAAGACATAATCTCACAAAAAATTTTCTTCTTTCTAGGTGATGACCGGGTCCCATCTGTCCTTCCCTTCGACCTCACACATCTTCCATAGTCTGGCGTTCCTCTTCTTCTCCCTTCTGGACTGAATTCCAGGAATACTCCAGACCGCCATACTTCTACCGTCCTCTCACGAGAAAATGCCGGAGGAGATATATCTAAATATGGAACTGTGTAGCATACTTGGAATACCTTGGTTCTCGGACTAATATCTGTTTTCAATTTCTTTTTAATATGGAATTTTAGTCATACTAAATAAAACTGTGTTAGAACTAATTATTTTCATGCGGTTTCTTACATTTGAGTACTTCGTAAGAAATACTTGGGAAATTCGTTAAAGAGGTAATCTTAAATACTTTTTATTTTTTAGATGATAAAATAAAGTTTTTTTTTTTAATTTTTTACGATATGAATTATAATAAAATGAAGATTAATCATTGTTCATTGATTTACTTAGCAATTGACTCAATGCTTATTCGAAAGACGAATAAAGTTTTCATCATAAATTTATCAATTATTCCTAAGACTTGTTTGACTTGTTATACGAATATAAAATGTAAAAAATTGTAATAAATGAAGATTTTATTGCACATTCATTTTTCAAGTATTATCCTACCTATAATTATTATAAATATTATTTAATTGATATTTTTCGTAACTTTAAATCAAATAAGCGAACCTGACGTTAATAATATTTTTTCAAAACCAGCCAGACAGACAGAGCTTCAATTTAAAAGCGTTTACTCACATTAAGTCTTGCAAAGGGTTCTTGGAGCTTTTGTGTATTTTGTCTAGCTAAGAAAAGCAAAGAAAATTGTTTTCAATTTTTTTTCTTAAATTTTTCTTTTCTTTCTTCTTTTCAATTCTAGTATAATTTTAATTAAATAATTTATTCACCTATCTCATTGTTTCATATTTACTGACCAGTGTTCCATGGAAATATGGTGCAAAAAAATGACAGTTATGAAGATGAAAAATTGTGGTTAAGAATGGTAAAAAATAATAAATCATAAAATTGGCTAAATGATTTTTTAAATTTTAAATTAAAAAAAAATGAGAATACATTAGTTGTAGCTCACAAACTCTATTTTGATTTAGAAAAGGCTTACAATTCTATTGACCCGGTAATGTAATAATAAATTATATACTTATATTACCTAAATAACAATTAGTGCATACATAGTATCTTGATAGAACTGAGAACGATTATGAATTTAAACTAACTTTGTGGAAAAGCATGACAAACATTCACTAGATTCGGAATCAACAAATTATCTATAAACCGAAGAAGTTTGAAGTCCGTGATGTTTGGCAAAACAATGGCCATTATTTTTTCCGAGTTTTATTTAATTTAGCTATTGGAGTAGACCATTTGCAAGGAAGTTCGATTGTTAAATGTGAAGTTAGATTGTGAAATTTAAATACAACATTAAACGATTAAAGGTAGAAATGAATATTATTTTACTGTTGGTAAAATTACTTAGTCAGTGCCGACTGTCCATACTGAACGAATAGAATAAATAATTACAAATTTCCTTCCTACTGTTCTCTACGGATGTTAACCATGACCGCTATGAACAATCTCGTAAGAATTTGAAAAATAAAATTTTTGGCCCAAAGAATCATAAATCGAAGCTATCATTTAAACATAATTCGTAATCGCTCGGTAAATATAATTGAAATAATGACAGAGCAATTAAAATGAGCGTTTAAAGTCGTTAAGCTGGGCTAAGAATTAATTAATGGATTAAGACGTAGATGAGAGGGTTGAGTTAAAAAAAATCTAAAAATTATTAACTTTTTAAATATTCTCCGTAATGCATTCTAATATGTTTTTATATATAGTAAATAAATACTTTGGTAGATATATATGTATTTATATATATATATATATATATATATATATATATATATATATATATATATATATATATATATATATATTTGTACACACAATTGATATTCATGTATGAAATGTTTTAAATATTAAGGCAGATCCATATTTTAAGTTATCCCTTCCGTTATCATTAAACTTTTTCATCGTTTCAGACCAATCCCAAAGAATCAATTTTTATAAAAGACCCATCAGGTTAAAATATAAATCGTAAAACAAAAAGAATAAAATTGCCTTTAAAGTAACTCGTTAAGCAGAGAATCCTATATAAACACTCCAAAAAAAAAAATAAAAAATAATTTATACCAGGGCATATATCAGAGCCCTTTTTCAGAGTAACTAACTTTAAAGAAAGATGCAAGAACAGTAGAAAACACAAACGAAGGAGTATGGAGAATCGGGAATAGTCTGGAGAGTGTCAAAGAAACTTTCAAACAATAACCTAGATTTTATTAGAAGAAAGTGTCAAAACGTTTAGAGCATCAGATATATATATATATATAGCAAACTATTCTCGTAAGACAAAGAAATTACCTATAGTGAGAGTTCAGCACTAACACTCCATCGCATCAAAAATGGGAATGACCCGTCTGATAATAATTGTCACGATGACCCATCCTTCTATGATTAAATGGATAGCATAAGTGTCTCCAACTCCATTTGGTTTTCATAATTTAGGAAATTTGGAGCAATGATTCGGATTGAGCGAACCCGTATACTCTTGAGGAGAGAATTTCAAGGGTTTTTTCTTTCACCACATTGGATCTATCATTTGAAATGTATTTACCATGCGTCATATCTTGATTCAGTGAACCTGAACATCCTCATGCATCAAGTCTTAAGCGAATCGAGATTAGAAATTTCTTTGATACTTCAAAAATTCTACATTTTATACAAACCACCGACTGCAGTTTACAAAATGAAAGATTATCTGAATACCTACATTAATCTTCCCATTAATAATTTGTGTTTTTCTCAAACTTTTTCTACAAAGCTTCACTCAGCATTAGGCTCGGTATATTTTCAAAAATAATATATTAAAAAAAAATAATAAAATAGCTGAGGTATAACTAAATATATGTTTTCATATGATCTGAGCTGGAATTAGAGGGGGAGACCAAAGGGGGCTTGTCCCGGGCTGGAGAATTTAAAAAGCGGCAAATATCCTTGCTTCGACCCTGCATATGATACATGAACAATATTTTTAATTTAGGTCTAATTTTGATGAAGGTTAAATTTGTCATTAGAAACCATATTTGGATATCAAATAAGTTCGTCCATTTTATGGCTTCTATTAATATCCTTTGGAGTGTACCATTGTTATTTTACTGGAGAATAAACAGGTTTTTGTTGTTGCCTAGCCTTCGAGCTTTGTTTATTCAACACTCCTATCTCTGGAAGCGTAGTAATATTTAGTGATATGTATATTTCTGGACCTCTGGCAAAGGGATCCCAACAACAAACAAAACTAAAAGATCAAAACGCACTTTGATGACGCTGAATTAAAAGCTATCTGTGCAGCGGAGCAGAGAGGAATATATCAGCTGACAACTGTCTTTTAATGTCTCTGTTTCATCTCTTCCAGCCTTTATCTTTCTAATGCTTCGTTTTCTTTTCCTTTTTTTTATTCGCTACCGTTTCAATTCCTCTGTCCCATTTCGCTGCGGGGCATATCAAAATGCGTTTTAGTTCCCATCGGCTAAACGGGATGTCAAGAAGGGAACAGCATTCAAAGTAAAAACATTCAGCTTCCTATGGAATATTCAAAGAACTATATTTAAAGAAAATTCTTTAGATATAATCTAAGTAAATAAATAATAATAATAAAAATCAAAAACAAAACTTCGTCACAAAAGTCGTATTTTCACTAAATTACGAAATTGAAAATCTCAATCATCAAATCAATTCATACACAACGCTAACTCAATTTGGAGGGGTTATATAGGTGCACAAAATATTAAAAACCGCGAGATTTGGGATAAAAAACTTACGTCCACCAAAAGTCACTTCTCTAGCACCACCTCAATTCACAAAGAAATTTTATCGCCTTAGCTCACTATGGAGAGGTTTAAACCTTAGGGAGAGAGATGCGCAAAACCTTCAAAAAGCACATACCTAAATTGGTCTGAAATTTAACTCCACTCCAATATTATTTTCAGCATAGAAAGTAACCATATTGAGTTTTATTTCTTGATAAAACATCACATTTCTCTCTAAAATTTGCGCAAACATTTTCTGAGGATCAAACTTCTAGTGAAAAAAATTGCAAATGATGCCCATCTATTTTTACATAAATACTACAGAAAACGTCCCTTTTTATTTGAATAATTTTTAATGTTTCGTAATGATTTCGCGTTAAACGCATCGGCTTTGATTGAATGATTGATGCATTTTAATCGTTAATTGTATCGGTAACAGATTTCTATAAAACGTGAAATATAAATAATGCCGCTACTGCTTGAGTAATGAGTCTTCCAGATACCAGATACGTACTTACCCCTTAATGCAGGAGCAAATGCCTATTAGGTACTAATAAATTGAAATATCAATCTCATAAAAATTTAATAGTGAACGGAACATAGGCTTGAATGTAGTATTTAAACATAATCGTCTAAGGAACATTAAAAAAAATAGAAGAAAAATCTAGCCTTAAAAATAGCGATTTTGCATTCACTTATACCACATTACCTTAATAAAGTTTAAAAAAAAATGTTATTATTTATTTATTATTGTTATATATCGGTATTGGTTAGGGTTTTTATTTTATTCATAGTTGATTTTAACCTGTGTATTGTTTATTTGATTTATTTTTATTTTTAATTCAGTTTTTTATAGTTTTTTTGTAACTGCAATTATCTTTTGTAAATTTTAATAATTGTAATATTTTATGATTTTTATAATTATTTATTTTTTATATTTTTATAATTTTTTATAATTTTGTAATATTCGCTTAATACTGAGCGAAATGACTCAAGTGATAGAAGTTCCTCAATGATTTATAAGTGTATATTTGGTATATTCTGAGTTCATAAATATCAAATCAATAATCTATAACAGGAGCCCCAAACGTTTATTTATCTGAGAGCACATTTATAGTCGGACGGTGGGCAATTAAGTTATTTTTAATTTGTTTCTCTCGGTAGTTGGGAATGATTAATAATACTTTAAAGAATATTCTATATATTAAATTAATTAGATTAGATTAAATAGACCGAGAACTCAAAAAGGAGCAACAAAAAAAATTGTTACAATAGGGATTGTTTGTAAAAATGTCAATTGGCAAAAGAATATTGTTACTCGTAAGATATTATTAGAAAGATTCCAAAAACAAAACCTGAAGTCTATCAATTACCTGAGTGATGCGCTGTCTCTAGTTCAGAATTTCTTTAGCTAGTTACGTGAGATTCGCTGTCTCTGGTCTGCATTCATTCTTGTCGGTGTTTATAGATATAATACATTTTTTCATCAAAACATTTTTATCCTATGCTTTACCTTGGAACCGTAATTCTGTAATGCCTGAAGTCAATTACAGAATACGTTGAAATGTATAATTATATAATGCATTTTTTTAGTAATGAAACTCAACTGAATGGAAGGGTTATTTAAATAATTAAACACACGAAACCAACAACATCCATATAATCAAATTGTTAATTTTAGAAAAGCCGTGGGTTTGGATTCTAATGAAGAGTCCAAACCGTCAACTGGACCGACAATATTAACTTGGAGAAAAGCTTTCAGAGGTATTAGGGTGGAAATTTCGAACATTTCTTCGGCTCAGTGATTTACTAGTCCCTCTGGAACAAAGAAACTGGAAATGTGTGCATTCTGTTGGTAGAAGACAAGATTGCGTCAAAACTAATACTGCCTCTATCGGCGGAAAATAATCATCAAAGCCAAGTTCGAACAGCGAATTATATTTATAAAATCCTCAAACGAAAATTATTTGCATTGGGTTCGGAGTTTTAGATATATTTTTGATGAATAATAACTCAATGCCTTCTTTGATCTACTAGGAAGCAGGCACGGGTAATGGCGGTAGAAGTCATCCGATATTCGTTGAAGACTGTATGGTCATCACTACGCTCCAAATATTCTTATTAGTTCGTTCTTGAACTAATCTCTGCAGAGATAGTACGCTGACTTTTTTTTCTACGATTAGAACAACCTTTTGGAGCATACCGGGTATGTCAGAATTACCTCCTACGGGATGTTTTGCTTTGACTAACCCTTGTTGAAAGCTACGCGTTCTTTCGGTGGCTGTGAGGTTTCTTAGATTATTTAAATGTGAATTCTAAACTATAAATTTATTTAATTTACAATTTCTATATTTCAACTAATTAATATTTTTGGAAATTATTCAATTTCCTTCTAGATTGCCCATTCCTTAATACAATTGCCCACAAATGGAACAGATTTCGTGAAGAAAATATTGAAATCACTAAATGAATTCATGAATTAAAAAGTTTTCCTCCGTCACTTACATCTTGTCATATTGACAAAATGGATAAGAAACAGCGTTGCTATCTATGTTTATATAAAAAAGAGAGAAAGGCAATGAAAAATATCTGTGTGCCTACAATGCTCGAAAAATTGTGAAAAGAAAGCGCGTGTAACATCCGTGTAACAAAGAATCAAGGAAATTTTTCGTTTGATGTGGATAAAATATTTGCTTTTCCATGTTTATTATTCTTTTTGGCATGGGCAGAACTAACAGAGCAAAACCTTTTTTAAATGGATTGAAAATCTATACAACCAATGTAAACATTGGTCATTTTGAACTTACGATACATATTTGATATAAGACTGGATAAATTATATAAAATATTAAAAATACAAAAGATAATTGCAGTTACAAAAAAACTATAAAAAACTGAATTAAAAATAAAAATAAATCAAATAAACAATACACAGGTTAAAATCAACTATGAATAAAATAAAAACCCTAACCAATACCGATATATAACAATAATAAATAAATAATAACATTTTTTTTTAAACTTTATTAAGGTAATGTGGTATAAGTGAATGCAAAATCGCTATTTTTAAGGCTAGATTTTTCTTCTATTTTTTTTAATGTTCCTTAGACGATTATGTTTAAATACTACATTCAAGCCTATGTTCCGTTCACTATTAAATTTTTATGAGATTGATATTTCAATTTATTAGTACCTAATAGGCATTTGCTCCTGCATTAAGGGGTAAGTACGTATCTGGTATCTGGAAGACTCATTACTCAAGCAGTAGCGGCATTATTTATATTTCACGTTTTATAGAAATCTGTTACCGATACAATTAACGATTAAAATGCATCAATCATTCAATCAAAGCCGATGCGTTTAGCGCGAATTCATTACGAAACATTAAAAATTATTCAAATAAAAAGGGACGTTTTCTGTAGTATTTACGTAAAAATAGATGGGCATCATTTGTAATTTTTTTCACTAGAAGTTTGATCCTCAGAAAATATTTGCGCAAATTTTAGAGAGAAATGTGATGTTTTATAAAGAAATAAAACTCAATATGGTTACTTTCTATAAGTAATTTTCAATTTTCAATATTGAGATTTTCAATTTCGTAATTTAGTGAAAATACGACTTTTGTGACGGAGTTTTGATTTTTATTATTATTATTTATTTACTTAGATTATATCTAAAGAATTTTCTTTAAATATAGTTCTTTGAAAATTCCATAGGAAGCTGAATGTTTTTACTTTGAATGCTGTTCCCTTCTTGACATCCCATTTAGCCGATGGGAACTAAAACGCATTTTGATATGCCCCGCAGCGAAATGTGACAGAGCAATTGAAACGGTAGCGAATAAAAAAAGGAAAAGAAAACGAAGCATTAGAAAGATAAAGGCTGGAAGAGATGAAACAGAGACATTAAAAGACAGTTTCAGCTGATATATATCTCTCTGCTCCGCTGCACAGATAGCTTCTAATTCAGCGTCATCAAAGTGCGTTTTGGTCTTTTAGTTTTGTTTGTTGTTGGGATCCCTTTGCCAGAGGTCCAGAAATATACATATCACTAAATATTACTACGCTTCCAGAGATAGGAGTGTTGAATAAACAAAGCTCGAAGGCTAAGCAACAACAAAAACCTGTTTATTCTCCAGTAAAATAACAATGGTACACTCCAACGGCTACTAATAGAAACCATAAAATGGACGAACATATTTGATATCCAAATATGGTTTCTAATGACATATTTAACCTTCATCAAAATTAGATTAAACAGATTAATATATTATCAGCAAAAATATATACCAAACTCAATCTAGATAAAACATAGCACCTTCTTATTTCATGCTGAATTCAATCTTTGTTGCACTATCGCAGGATTCAAATCCACATTTAAAATACACAATGGAGCAACGAAGTCCTGCTATTTTGCATTGTCATGAAATCATGTTTAGCAACGCCAGGAGAGCTGGTTCTTTATTCATTGGCACTGGAGTAAGACCAATATCCTCCCAGTTTCCAGTTTAGTACGTCTTTTTCATATTACATCCGCTTTTGAAATTGCAGATAAGTTTTATATCTATGATATTTAATTTAATCCTTTGTTGGAAGTGGGCGTGTCAAATAGATGTTTGCGGCAGCTTTAGCTAAATGAAGATACCGCAAATCATTCATAGGTGTGTTCATGTTCACCTACATAAATGGACACAAATAAAGTGGCTGTTGCTCACAAAAATTGTTCACAAAAAGTTAACAAATTGGATCGTTCTTTGTGGTTATGAGGACGACTATAAACCTGCAGCAGTTTTTCGTTCTTAAATCAAAAGCTAATCAATCCAAGTTTCACCAACTCAGGCACACCAGGACATAAAAGAGTGACCGTGTGTTTTACGTAAATACATTGACATTAAAGAGAATTTTTTTTATGGGAGATTATGTCGGAGTCTTTTATGAATCCTAAGAAGTCCACGCACAATTTGATCGTTGTATCGCCTTATTTCGTTTTAATTTGGTTTTTGGATTATCTTCGCTACAGTAGCACATTCAAGTCAAAAAGACCAAATTACCTAAATGCAGAATCTATATGCAGCATGTCTCACTCCAACAGCCAAAACGAAACCACCGACAAGAATCATTGCTGAAAAATATCTCAACGCTTACTTCAATTATTATATTGAATTTAAAAAAAACTGTTGGTATTTTTGTCTTAAAATAAGAGCATTTTTCGTATTCGTAAAGAACCGTAGGTAGCACATCATTTAACAATCGAAAATACAGTTTATTTTTATCATTGAAATTATTATTTTATAAAATTAATCAAAATAGATTATGAAATTAATAAAAACTTTTTTTAGCAATATATTGTTTGTTTTTGTAACGATAGTGGAAATCGTGGTTAGTGAAGCTCAATGGGCAGTATTGTTGTTTTAAAGAATTTATTAAGAAATGAAAAATAAAGAAATGTTATTTCACCGTATAAAAAGAAATAAACTAATGTGCCAAAATAGAATCTTTGAAAGTTGAGAACTTTGACAATTAAAAAAAAAATACTACTTTTAGTTGTAGGTTAAAATAATATTTTAATATTGGACGTAGGCGGCACAATTATATTGGCAAGAAATGGCAAAAAAATTACTAAAAGGGCCGAAATGTTACAAATTAATAAAACAGGCCAACGATGAAAAAACTTTTGTACTGAAAATACTTTATTCCTATAGTTTTTAGGGTGCTGAATCCAAATATGATATAAAAAAAGCTGTATCACCCACAATTTCTTCACATTTTATAGTTAAATTTATTAAATTAAGCGATTTTTAAAGAATTGAACAGCTTTCGGTCTTAGGCCTCATGAAACAATTAGGCCTTAAGTTAGGCCTCATGAAACAGTTTGTAAAGGCTTTGCCTAAAGATGGAACATGTTTCAAGTATTTCTGCCAAACGTTTCCACGCCTTTCAGAAGCTAAATTAAAAGAAGGCGTCTTTGTAGGACCTGACTTTAGAAAAATGATGTTTGATGTTAACTTTGAATCCACAATGACCTTAAATGAGAAAGAAGCATGGGTATCATTCAAGAAAGTCGTTACAAAGTTTTTGGGAAATGAAAAAGACCCAGAATATGTTTCTATTGTTGCTAACATGTTACAGAAGAAGTTTAAAAAGTTAGGATGTTTGATGAGCATGAAACCTACGGAAAAGTATGGGTGATACAAAAAAACTAAGGCCATATTTAGATTCAGCACATAAAAATCTATAAAGATCAACTATTAAAGTTAAAAAAGTTTTCAAATAAATTTTTGGTCGGCCTGTGTAACATATTGACTATGTAAATAAATTTTTAATAATAAATGTATTGGTGGGATTAATAAGGTCTATTATATCTTAATATAAATTGATTAATTTGATAAAATAATTTAGAATCCCATTGGATATAAACAATAGTAATATTATTGTTGATGGCAATTATTATTTTATTAATGTTGAACGGTAGGTAAAGTAAACTACTTAGATTAAAAGATAAATAATAACCTTTCTCGCTCTCAGTGACAGTTTTATTCCTATCTTTCTACCCGATATTGTGTGGAACATCTCAAAGTCCAAGTATATCAAACAAAACAGAAAACACAAGCGGAACACTCAAATAAATTAACTCTTCAGCGGTCGGGTACAGAGTGCACGTTTTCGTAATTTTAAATAGTTTTTTTATTACAAGTAAGAGTAGAATGTTCTAAGGAGTTTTTATTTAAAGCTCTACACTTCCTTATGCAGCTATATTTTTTTGAAACTTCATTGTTTTTCCTGATTTCAACAGAGATACTTCTGTTTGTTGCACTCTGCGCGTGGTCGTGCAAATAAATAATCATTATTTTATTTTTGGTTACGTCGCTAAAATAGTTAAAAGCATTTACAAAGTAACTATCCGTAAGTAAATATCCGGACGAATTTTTCTACACATGAAAAATGTAACTACCATAATAAATTGCGATCGTTTCTCATGGAAGGCCCATTGAAAAATCAGAACAATGTGTTTGCGATGTGAATAAATCGAAGAAAACTCTTAACTTCATGGAAATTAATTAGTAGGTCATTGATTGTGTTTTTTTTTAGTTCAATGTACTAATAATTTTCGTAGATACACTTTCTATTTTAGCGTACCTCTTTTTTTGTGTTTTTAGTAATTATTTGTATATTAGAATCATTTAGTTGATTCATTGTTTTTTTGCATGTAAATTTTAATTATACATTTATATATTTTTTAGTCCATTCAATTTATTTATAGTAGAAGTATTTTTTCAGTTTTCTTTATTTATATATTCATAATATTTAATATATAATTAAAGTCAAGAACATCACAAATCATTAGTTTTAAAAATAAATTGTAATTCATAATGAAATTTTCTTCTTATTTATTTTTTCCTTTATTTAAATAAAATCTCAATATTTGAAATGGGGGCGCATTTATGGTCGGCCGGTGAGCAATTAACTTGCTTTTAATTTATTATTATATAAATTTTAATAATTTTATTAATTAAATAAAAGAAGAACAATTTTAACACATAAAAACTATTGTAAATGTTCTGATATGTATGTGTGTGTGTGTGTGTGTGTGTGTGTGTCTATATATATATATATATATATATATATATATATATATATATATATATATATATATATATATGTATATATAAATAAATATATATAATATTATAAATATATATAATACTAATTATAATTTTTTATAAAGATTGGAATGATTAATTTTTAGAAAGCATAATCATACTTAACATATTACATATATAATATTTAAAATATTTTATCTCTCAATAATTTCTTAGTATTTTTAAGTATTTTTTTTTTAGTTAGTTTAATCGTGCCGATAAACAATTCCTGCAACATAACCGTATCAACATTTCATACCTTTTTGTGAAGAGTATTTTCAATTGAAAAAAAATTATAATTATTACTAGAAGAATAATCAAACTTGAATTAGATGTTGCACTCTGTGCCACACGCGCCCGCTGGTGTTGAAAACATTGACGCGCCTGCATAAGGGCCAAGATCAAAGGGAGAAACCTTCTGTTATAAACCATTGAAAATGTTTGAAATTATGAAAATATCTAAAATTTGGCCTTGAACGCAATGAATTTATCACATAAGTTGCCTGATTTTGAATTGGTTTGTTGTAAGATGAGAACGATTTTTTTTTTCTCTTTTGAGTGCTAGTTCAACGAGACAGCTAGGACGAAATTGAGTGGAGATGTCAAGTTGAGTTTAATCAATGAGGCCGTGCAAGGTTATTTACAATCCGTTTAGTGTCAACCCTTGACAGTGACAAATTCCAAATTGAACTTTATTTTTGACTCTATGCCTTATAAATTAAACTAGATATTTCACCCTGTCTCACCGGATATGTTGTAGGTAGTGTTTATCGGCACGATTAAACTTACTAAAAAAAAATACATAAAAATACTAAGAAATTATTGAGAGATAAAATATTTTAAATATTATATATGTAATATGTTAAATATGATTATGCTTTCTAAAAATAAATCATTCCAATCTTTATAAAAAATTATAATTAGTATTTTATATATATTTATATATATATATATATATATATATATATATATATATATATATATATATTTATATATATATATATATATATATATATATATATATATATATATATATATATATATATATATATATATATATATATATATATATATATATATATATACACACACACACACACACATATCAGAACATTTACAATAGTTTTTATATGTTAAAATTGTTCTTCTTTTATTTAATTAATAAAATTATTAAAATTTATTTAATAATAAATTAAAAACAAGTTAATTGCCCACTGGCCGGCCATAAATGTGCCCCCAGATAAATAATCATTTGGGACTCCTGTTATAGATTATTGGTTTTACCATATATTTATGAACTCAGACTATACTAAATATGCATTTATAAATCATTCGGAAACTTCTATCACTTGATTCATTTCGCTCAGTATGAAATAACCAAAATATTAAAATTTACAAAAGATAATTGCAGTTACAAAAACACAGATTTAAAAATATAGAAATAAAAACAAATCAAATAAACAATACAAAGGTTAAAATCAAGTATGAATAATATAAAAATCCTAATCAATGCAAATCTATAAAAATAATAAATAAATAATAACATTTTTTTTTTAAATTTAATAAGGTAATGTGGTGTAAGTGACTGCAAAATCGTTATTTTTGAAGATAGATTCTTTCTCTGTTTTCTTAAAATGTTTCTTAGACGATTATGTTTAAATATTACATTCAAGTCTATGTTCCATTCACTTCAATTTTTATGAGATTGATATTTTAATTTATTAGTACCTAGTAGACATTTGCTCCTGCCTTCCCTTAAGGGGGTCCTGTAAGATACCCCTGTAAGTGCGTCTGAGGTATCTGAGCTGTAAAAGTGGGAATACATTTTCATCCTAAAGCTGCTGATATCTCTTAAGTCCGATCCTCACTAAATCGCTTCTAGTACAACTTAGTTTTATATATTATGAAGGATCTTTCCTCACGCTCGGCGAATAACTGGATGACTGGAAGTAGCGGCATTGGGTCCAGTGCAACATAGGTCTTTTTCTGATAGAGTTACTGACGCTATCATCTAAAAAAGTTAAAACTTGTCTCATATTCATATTTTAAAATCTTCAGTGATTCGTGAATGTGGGATATGGAACATAAGAGTAAATGTACTGAAAAAAAAATAACTTCTGTGTCAGACAGTTGCTCCCAACAAAACATGATAGCAGGGGTAAAGTGTACAACACACACTTGTCCCAATACATAGGTTCGCACTTACCCCTACGTTCATCTTTTGCCGGGTACTATGTATTTTGAAGAACAGCATTTGAAGATCCTACATACAGTAAATATTAAAAAAAAAAAAAACAAGGCCAAGTGATGGATAAACACCGCGATATAACTGTACAGCAGATGCTGAAATATCCAACTTAATCCAACAGGCTAAAATTGGTACATTTGCAACACTATAAACTTAAACTCACGTGACGAATTCATGCTCTATAAATGACAGCTCTTACCAGTTGAGGGTTTGTATTTAACGAGACAGTTACGCACTTACCCCGAAAACGCATTTACCCCGCATTACCTTAAATATTTTAGTGTATAGATCAAATGATGATTAATACATTTTCTATTATACATATAATTGAGGGTATGAACTGCAAAACTCCTTACGTGTTTTAATTTAAATAGAGATAGCAATGGTTATTATTACTCACGTGTATTTGTTGTCAAAATGAAGAGTTTTAATCTGTCTAAACTTATCTCTTCCATTATTTTTTACGTTTAGAAATCAGTTGTATGTTTTACAATTCACACCTTCAATTATTGATAAGGTGTGTTTGTAAAAATAATTCAATGGATTGGAATTATTATCCATTGTATTTAGACGGAATAATTCATTAATAAAGTGTTAAGAATTGTAATAATTTAATATGTAAAAATGAATTATTGAGATTACATAAAATAATTAAGAGCAGATGAAAAAGATTAAATGATTTATCTTACTAAAATACTACTTTATTATTTGCGAATTAGTATTACTAAATCATTAATATGCCACACTGTGATAATTTATGCAGTTATTGCTCGGTGTAAAATTATTGAAGGAAAAATCAACTGTAAGCTTTTAGATATAATAAAATTTTAAATTCGCCGAGCGTGAGGAAAGATCCTTCATAATATATAAAGCTAAGTCGTACTAGAAGCGATTTAGTGAGGATCAGACTTAAGAGATATCAACAGCTTTAGGGTGAAAATCGGTTTTACACCCCAGGAGATATTTTTAAGCATTTTGAATTAATTGAAAAAAAAATGAAATTTTGTTATAAACTTAAATAATTGAGTAGGAAAATTAGTCAGGATTTAAAAAAAGCACAAATTGTATGGCTTAGCGAACCAGAAGGTCCGATGCCGATACCACTAAAAATATTTTTCCTACATATATTCTTTCACTGAACCCTGTCAAAATTTAAACATACAAGATCAGACCTAACGCAAACCTATCATCTACGTCTTAATGTCGTCAACCGTCCTGAAGGTAGGAAAACATAAAAGTCTTGACCGTTTCGGTAGCATATAAACCTGGCTTTAAAGCTTGAACAAGGTTAATAAGCTTTAATAGACTGGCTTTAAAACAGGAAAAGTAGGTTAACAAATTAAATAAAAATATTTATTTAATATAATAAAATTTAATAGTTAGGTAATATTTACAAATTAATTATTAATTAATACAAATTCGAAGTCAATCATTTTCCTTCGGTTGTGTTCCTTATATAGGAGACTGATTACTTCATAATAAAGTTGAGATTTTTTAGGGATTGATAAATTATTTGCCACTTCTATTAATTTGTTTTATTTAAAACTAGTTTCGAATGTTATACATTCATCCTCAGTTCTAAAAACACACAAAAAATTCGAAAATAAGCATTTCAAAATATAGTATATGCTTTTAGAACTGAGAATGAATGTATAACATTCGAAACTAGTTTTCAATAAAACAAATTTATAGAAATGGCAAATAATTTATCAATCTCTAATTGGATTGATAGTATAGAATACCATTCTATGGTATAGAATACCATCATGCGGATGTCAACTGATTGAGATTTTTTGCTAGAAGATATTGATCGCATGTTTAAGATCACAAGGAACGATGAAATAAGTGAGTGATGGGATACATCTTTCTAGATTAAGACCATTATTAATAGTAACATTATAAATTATTAATGGCATTACTAATTATTCTGTTCAGTAGGGGGAGAGCGGGGCATGTTGGTGTAAGGGGTAGATTGGCCAACAGTTATTAATTCTCACCATGTGACGTCCTACACTGCAGTTATAAAACAGATTTCAGTGTCGTGTCAGCTTCCATAGAAGAGTGGTTTTCGAAAGTTTATTTTTTAGCTTGATAAGTAATTTTTTTCTTGAGTTTTCTTTTTCTTCTACAGAATTCACATTACAAGCAATTCTTCCATTCTATGTCATGTATTATTTTATTTTCCGTTAATGGTTAATGTCGTGTAAAACTGCTCGATTTTTGCTTTCCTGTACCTTGGCAGCCATTTTTGTTTCGAAATCCGGTTAGCGCTGGTTGGCCAAACTGTTTGCAATGTGAATATTATTGTGATTAATTATTAACGTGATATTATTGTGAATAAAAAGACTGGTAGAAAATATTGTAAAATTACAATAAAATGTGAAGAATGATTTTCCTAAAGCCTACAAAAAGATAACGGTTACAAAATTATGGTTTTGTTTCAGTATAAATTATTAAAAAAATCCGATATTTTAAATTAAAATCCGACATTGTAACGCGATAGAGCAATTGAATTCATAATTTGATCCATTTTCTAGTATTATATCTTTCCAAAAATTTATAACAAGTTGTATAAGCTCGATTTTGTATAAAGTCTAATTATGTATTATTCAAGAATATTCCTTGCTTTATATTTATAAAAATCCATCTGCGTAAACTTCAATATGCAGTCTGTAAACCTAGTAATATCTTTTCAAGGAATATTACACTAAGTCACGAATGCAGACTGCATTTAGCTCGGATGGTTGGCTCGTGGTCTAACGGAGTGGCATGCACATACCGATGCAATCTACATGCAATGAATCCCACCTGGGTATATACACAGGTCATTTGGGAACAAAAACTAATATCATTACGATCACGCAAAAGGTTGATAGAGATTTTTCTTTAATTTGAGATCATTTATATTGATATTATACACCACTTTTATTTCCTTTCTTATTGAGATTTTGATGTTTATGCGAGAAATTTAGGCACACTCGAAAGAGTTTTGGCTGACGAAACTGTAATGCACTTCCGTATAACCTCTAAAACATTAGTTCATTCGGTAATATTCTCAAAGGAACCGCGGATGAACATCTACTCAGAAGTAGCATGCTCAAGAAGCAACTTTGATAAAGACAGAGCCCTAATGAGTTAGGGACTGCGAGCTGGCGAGTAGTCAGGATGAAGGAGAGCATTAGCAGTGATGGAGGGTTTCAGGTGGCGTCACCTTCTGTGACCGTCAGTCCTTGTCCGCGGCTCGTCACGGTCACATCCGAAGGAATATCACAGTTCGTTATGCTGGCTATTTGGAAGATGTTTTTCGAAAAATATATCAGGGGTTCGGTTAAAAAGAGAATTATATTTATATTTTAAGAAAACATTATAATATAAGATTTTAGCATTTCCATAAAATATAGCTTCTAATACTTAAAGAAAAATTTAATTAACGACTTCTGATATCTTGTGTTGCAGTTCTGGGATAGTTTCCTCCAGTGATTCGATATCACATTCAACTGATACCATAAAGATAGTTCGATATGAACTTGATTTTTTTTTTCCCCTATTTTAGAACGAAATGGCGAATGGCAATGTCAAGTTCTGAGGATCTTCCTGGAGTGACATGTGACTTTATGCTAAAACTAAAAAAAAAAAAAGCTACTAAGTAGACTAGGAGAAAAGCAGATAAATTGTTTACAGAAAATGAAAAATATATGACTTTTTTTGGAAATCTTACAATTATGCTTGAAATAATTTAAGAGAAAATTATTTTATCTGATATCGGTATTCTTCCTTTCTTTTCTGATATTATGTAGAGTATTATGATGCGTCATTCACTTATCCAAATCATTATTAAATTCAGAATGAATAAAGAGAGCAGAAACACAACGAATAGAGAAAAATTATTGTTGGATATTATTAGAACATTGCAAAAATATCTGATGTGGGCAACACATGACTTCCTTGTACGCCTATTAAACTATAAATCGGTGGCTCAAAAAGTGATTCTGAATTTGGTTACTAGTTTCCGAAGATTGCAGTAAAAATGACACTCGGCGTCCCGTCATCCATCTATTGACACACACACACACACACACACACACACACACACACACACACACACACACACACACACACACACACACACACACACACACACAAACAACACTCTTGTCACTGGAGGTCTTATGCCGTTATTATATGTCGTTTTCCTTCAGTAGGTAACTAGTTTCCAAGATATTTCTTCATCTTCCATGACAACAATAAAACTGTCAATATCATTGGATAAAGCATTAGAAATGGACAGTTTCGACATTTTAAGCGGAAAAATCCATTTAACTAATATCTTATTCTCATGATGAAGACTTGTTGTTGATGGAGGAATCCCCATTTGTGAGATCAACTGGTATTTTAGACTCAATTTTAACACTTAAAACAATAAAAATGTTAAATTGGATTGGAAACCAAATTGCGTTTGTAACCTTTATTACCGAAACATATGATTTCTCTTTTAATTTAAATATAATTTTTGATGTAAGCTTATTATGACTTTCAAGTAAAGTACCCTTTTCCGCCCACGAATCTTAACCAAAATGCATTTATATCGATATAAAAGTCCTATTTACCAAATTTGAGACGTTTTACATTATATTTTAATGTATTTTTTGACGAAAGTCTAATATGAACTTCAAGTAAAGTACCACTTCCGGTTTTCCAATTTAGACCAAAATCTAGTATGTTATTTAAATCAATATATAAGTTGTAAATACCAAATTTGAGAAGTTTTGCAAAATATTTTAATATAATTTTTTATGGAAATCATTCATGACCTTCAAGTAAAGTACCACTTCCGGTGATTAAGCAGTGAACAAAAAGGGAGGTTCACAACTAGATTTTACAACAATCCTAAATACACAATTTCAACTTTCTACGGCAAACCGTTTTTGAGTTAGATGAAATACAAACGTACGTACGAACGAACGTACGAACGAACGTACGTACGAACGTATGTACAGACGCCACGACGAAACTAGTCAAAATGGATTCAGGGATGGATATTTCCGTTGAAATCTGAACACCGAAAATTTTCGCGATTACAATACTTCCTTTACTTCGTACAAGGAAGTAAAAAGAATCCTCCAGTCTCTGAAATGCCAATAAATGACTAACCGTCAACGTTTAGACAATTTAGGCACCATAATGACGGAAAACGGCAAGATCTCATAAATGCAGATCGAAGACAACACACTTCTCATCAACATCTCAAAAAAAGGCAGACGAAATATCTCCACACACACCCAATCACCTCCTTAAAACTGTTCCTCTTATTCCAATTCTGTTCCTAAATAATAATCCCATAAAGTTCTATCCAACCGTCAAAATCCGTGGAATCACCTTTGATCAAAATCTATCCTGAAAAAAACATGTTTCCGATATCTCCGTCGTACCTTTTCCTCCTTAACGTAACTAAATTACCTTCATCGCCTATTTCCATCTGAAGCCTGTAGACTCCTAGTTGTCTCCTTAATATTCCCCCATTTCCACTACTGCTGTACAGTTTATGGGGGCGTCTTTAATGACCTCGAGGCAAAATTCAAATCCTCAGTCCATTTCAGCCATACCGTTCTCGGCTTTGAGATATAAATGCAACGACCCACCGATCTGCAGCTTTCGACAAATCCTTTCTTACCCGATCCCTCATCCTTATGGAATTCCATTCCTTCTTCCATCCTTCGCTCCAATACTCTTCCCACCTTTAAATCTCGCTTATTCATTAGACAGGAAGTGTCCTGTCCATACAATTGCAAAATAATTGTAAATAGAGTTTCCTTAATTTCAATCAAAATTTATAAATATGTAGTAATAGATTTGATACTTTTTTAAATTTTGTTTAATTTAATTAATATTAAAGTTTTTGTATTTTTTATTTAGAGGCGTAAAATGCTCAGGTCATCAACGCCTATTTCTTATGTTAGAAATTACTCCATTATGACTTGTTGAAATTTTCATTTTTATATATTTAATTACTTTTTTTATTATGTGTTAATTCATTTGTTCATATTTCATCTACTTTAAGGCTCTGAAGCCCACCTATCACTTACGCGTAATTTTAATTATAACGGGACTTGTTTCAGAATTAATAAAGAAGATATTATTAGAAATACGGATAGCACATGACTCCAAAACAAATCAAAACGTACTGAGTTATAATATATTTGTGCTAAACAAAACATGATTCATTCACTGATATAACATTGGATAGAAACAGCAATGGATCCATTGTTAATGGTTGCGTAAAGACCCAAGAGCCGTAGGCTATTTACGCATTGGGATACTCTCCCTTCCCTTCACTAACTTCGGGTCCTCGACGAAGCATTAATATTCGGGACGGGCGGCGATGAGAGGTGGGAATAAGATTGCTCTAATTCGAGATGGGACCAGACCGAAGTCGCTGAAAGCATAATAAATCGCGAGAGGTGGAATAAAACCATTTGATCTGATTATATTTGAGAGGCTGTGGATGCTGACGGCTTCCAGACACTTATCCCCCTATGACCTCCAACCTCTTCTATTTAACAACATGGCAATTCCGACAATGTAATCTACTAAAAAATCCTCATTTGCATGGACACTTTTGGGTTATTAGTTTTTCTATGATTAAAAAAAGAAGTAAAATAATTTTATAAAGGGAGAAGTTGGTCGGGGGGTGCGGTCAAAGAGTTACACTATTATAAGTAAATTTATATATTTTGTGCCGACGTTTCGGCCCAAGTTTTAGGCCATCTTCAGGGCTAAAAGGAAAACAAAATAATTACAATGAAAAAAGACAGAGGCAGTACCAGTAACAGTAAAAAATGATAAAAACAGAAATTACAAGTAAGACAAAAAAGTATGAAGTATAAAAAGAAATAGATAACACTAAATTACATAATACAAGACACAAATGAAAAAGTAAAATAAATGAAATAACAATGTAAAAATTAATTGAAATTAAAATAATGCTTTATTTACACAGGGAATAGTAAAATTGAACAATAACCAACTATTCCCTGTGTAAATAAAGCGTTATTTTAATTTCAATTAATTTTTACATTGTTATTTCATTTATTATACTTTTTCATTTGTATCTTGTATTATGTAATTTACTGTTATCTTTTTCTTTTTATACTTCACACTTTTTTATCTTACTTGTAATTTCTGTTTTTATCATTTTTTACTGGTACTGGTACTGTCTCTGTCTTTTTTCATTGTTGTTATTTTGTTTTCCTTTTAGCCCTGAAGATAGCCTAAAACTTAGGTCGAAACGTCGGCACAAAATATATAGGTTTACTTATAATAGTGTAACTCTTTGACCGCATCCACCGACCAACTTCTCCCTTTAAATATACATATACGGTCAACAAAACCTCCCTCTAAAATAATTATATATTAAAAAAAAATAAACTAAATGAATTTCTTCTATTGCACAGTGCTAGGACCTTACAAGGAGAGGGCACAGTCAATGGGTCACCGATTTTATCCAATTTTTTATTTGTTGATTCTAAATCCAAAAATATTGGGCCTGGACTTTGTTCCAATGGACACTAGGAGCCGAGAAAAAAAAAAGAAAAGAAAAAAAAAATAGGCTGAAACTGCTTTATTTTATATCTCCATTTTAAAGAATGATATCGAAGTGGTTTTTCCACCAAAATATTTTTATTTCTAAGCAGAATAAAGGAGAAATCCAAATTTAAAAAAAAAAATTGGTTTTTGGTCAAATAATTTTTAAAAAATATTTAAATTATTTAGTAAACTAGCTTTATGGAATTTTTCACTCTAAAAAAAAGATGGCAGATTTTAATTCATTGCACCAAAAAACCTTTCTGTTGAAAATACCACCCAAAAACAAAACATATTTTTCTTCTTCTCTTATGCAGTGGCTCAAATTTTTCAAGGCACTATATTTCGATTTGAAGCTCAATATCTCGTCTTCAGTATATTTCGAAGTTCTTGAACACGTTGGAAAGAGTGAAATTTCTTCTTTCCATAAAAAAAGAGCTGTTGCATTATGTAGGTCTATGTAAAAAATGTGTTACAAGATATAAACAAAAGTATGCGTTTTAGAACCAACGCTATCCACAAAAAAAAACATATTTTGTTTGTTTTATTATTACATTTTTTGACATATGTTTTTCTCGAACGTCAGTACACGTGTACAATATTTTCGGATTTTGAATCTCCCCCAAAAAATTGGATATGATCGGTGATCTATTGACTGTGTCCTTCCCTCGTTAGACATACTGTGCCTAAGTTAGACACACCGTCAGTAACCAATTCTAACATTGGTTTTAATAAATTAATATTTCACCAATACCAAGAAGCCTGGTCTTAAGATAATTCCAACGTTACAGAAACTAATAAAATGAAAAGTTATTATGAATTGAACAATTAATTGCTATCTGTGTTGTTGAATGGCTCAGTTTAGACAATCATCACTGGCATCAAGATCGGGTACATCGACCAGAAATATCCACAAAGGTAATGCACCCCTTAAAATCTCAGTCCTATAGTCTTATAATAATAAACGAGAATAATTTTTATTTATCTTCGTCTAGAACATATTATGCTATGATATTATCATGACCATAAGAAGTTTAGCTAAAATAAAAAGAATAAGAAACGAGTTCTGGAAGTGTAATAAACCCGTGTTGTTTATTGGGCTTAGTGTTCTACTATACCACAAATAGACCTGGATCAGGTTATTCTTCAAGCTACCAATCAAATCTTCTATGATTGATATACTATAAGCTTATATTTCTTCTGCGCATTCTTTCCAGAACTTAAACGTTAGAATTTACAGAACAATTATTTTTTATACTATTCTTTACGTGCGAGAAACGAGGGCGCTAACCTTGAAGAACAACGGCTTAAGGCCTTCGAGAATAAGGTGCTGAGTTACTCTGTGGGTTACTCAATGCACCCAGTTAATATAATTGAAGTTATCGCTTCACGACGGTTAAATTGGTTGTAGTAGGGTTTGGTAATGAACGAATTGCAACAAAATTAATTAATGCTGAACCAACTGGAAGACGTCCGAGGGTTAGGCCGAAACATATGTGGGGGGATTTTGTTAAAGCTTATCTCGCGGGTCTGGATTTTGACGGAGGTCTGTTTATGGAGGTTTATAGTGACGGCGATCGGTGATATGGGTATAGAACCTTTGGTTTCACTAAGCCTTTCATTATTATTATTATAATATATTTCTGCTGAGTCCACAACGATCGGGAATAAACCGATATTGACTTCTAAGATGCCTTCCCAAAAGTTATTTTCTTTCTTCTCGCTCGCTAACTTTCCATTCTTGCTTTGATCAGTTTTCTCGTGAATCAATCCTAATGAATTCTCTGAACAAGGCCGAACCATCCCAACTGTAAAGGAGTGGCAATATCGAATTAGGAACGTTTACTTTGAGTAAAATGTGTAGAAATCAATTTATAGAAATTCCAGATTATAAACAACAAAAATTCACTGTAAAATGTATTATTATTGTTATAATTTTTTCAATTGTTTTTTAATTACCTTTTAGCAAGATTTTAAATGAGCTTATTTCAATTATAATAATAAATTTTCAAATCAATCTAAAACTACAGGACTTGAGAACAAGCAAAGTAGATTCCAATTTTCATTTATGATGTTTAATCAAAGACCTTGTCCCCGTGTACTTTTTTTATTTTATCTCCTTTGTCAAACGGCTTTATTATTACAGCTAACGAATTCAAAGTATATTGATTTCAATTACCTTTATTGGTTTCAAAAAACTAACAATTAAAGGTAAAGCTCTCGAATTACTCTTTTGCTAATGATAAAGTATAGTAGAGTAAGTTTCCAATCCCCTCTCGAACCCCCTTCTTTATTTGCTCTCCTTTACCACCCCTGGCTAAAGGTCAACTTTTTCATCCTATTTCCAAACATTCCCCATTATCCTGGCACACTATTCAGAAACTCCGGGGAAATAATGAGATATTAGCAGTTCTGATCCGGCTTGTCTAAGATATTCAACAAGACAAAAGTTTTAGATAGCTAAAATATGCTGAAAAGCTTCAAAAACATGGATTAATTAAAGAATATTTTATCTGGATCTTAAAAAAACATCCTTATTACAAAAATAGGAAAAATATATAATTTTTTTACAATAAATAATTTTTATAGATCTTTTTCATTTATTGTAAGCCTATTAATGGATTGCCTATATTTTATATAATATGCTCCATTCTTTAATTGTATCCAACATTTTTGCATATTAAATATTTATTATTAAGCAATATATTATATACAAGCATAAGAGCTAATTTTCCAAGGTATACATTATAAAGAAAATTAAGGAGAAAGGTTCCCCCCCAAAAATAAAATATATAAAATAAAGTATTATTAAAATTAGAATACTAACTTAACAGTAGTGTTAAAATAAAATATATGCCAACACGTTAGATCAATGTTGTTCTAAAATTGATGTTTTAATTATACTGGTAGAAAATCTATATACACACAGATGCTTTATAAATATGGGTCATTCTTAAAAAAAAAAAAAAAAAAATCATCAAAACTGACATGGATAGAGTAGTAAATCATTATACAGATAAAATAAATAAAATTAAAGGTATAAAGAAAGAAGTAATAATTGCAATTAAATTAAGATAAAATAAAAATAATAATGCGAAGAAAACACAAATAAAAGATAATACTAAAGTTTAATGCTATAGTAAGACGGAGGACATGAGTCAGTGTATACTAGGATAAGAAACAAGGCACATTAAAAATAAGGTAATTAAAACAATAATTATAAAAAATAAGGAAAGATAATATATCTCAATTAATACTAATAATAACATAAATAATATAATTGCAGGTAATATGAAAATTTTTGTTTGTTTATAACAATAGATGAATGACAATGCAAGTATAATTAGTTTTAGAAAGTATATTATTTTTAAAACGGTATAAGTTTAGCTAATGCCCATAATTACAAAATAAATATGAAAAGTGTTGTATTTACATATATTATATATATATATATATATATATATATATATATATATATATATATATATATATATATATGATTTTAATAAATAGTAGTTAAATAGCAAATAATAATGATTGGATACGATTGATGTACAGCTGATTATTTGCCTTATGAAGAACATAGAATAAAGAAAGATATTTAATAACATAAAATAGTAGTGGTACTCATATGTATAATTTATTATGTATGTGTATTTTTTAGATGAGATCTTTGAGAATAAACAATACCGTCCGAAGCTTCACAAGATGAAATTCAAATTTTAGAACTATGAAGATTTATTATAAATATATTTCTAGAAGAATAACAATATGAATAATGGAATTTAATGTTAAATAAACCACTGCTTAGTGCTGCACTCCTAATAAACGTTAACCCAAAATTAATTTTATAAGCAAATAATGTTTTCTCTTTAAATTTACTCTAATGATATAACATACTGAAATACCATTGCCATTCTTGTTTATTTAAATCTGTATAAATAACTTTCAGTACCTAATCTAAACTAGAGCTCTTCATGGTAACTCATGTAATTGTTTTGCTTTCATATTGTGTTGTTCAACTAAAGATCACAAACAAAATTCAAAACAAAACAAAATCTATTAGATATGGCTGATGCTTTGAAAACTATACTTATAATTTCCTTTAATTTCAAATGGATACTGAAAAATTCTCATTGATCTGATTTCGACTTATTATTTAAATATAATATTTAAATTACAGTTTGCGTCTAAAGGAAGCAAATTATTATTATTTGCGAAAACTATCATAAAATATGACCTGTGAAACTTTGAATTTATAAACATCAAATCACTAATTATCCTACATCATGATAGTTTTATTGACAAGCTAGACAATGACAAGAAAATTGACAATAAACAAGATGTTTTATTGTCTCACGTGACCTGACTTCAAATGGGCCAGCTACAGTAAGCTGGACCCCCACTTTATAATAAAACATGTTATATATCAGGATTTATAAAAGTTTTCTAACATTGTTATAAAATCGCATGAAAAATGTTATGTCTCCACATTTCTCGGTAGACCGTTCACGAACTTATCTTGTGTTCAGTTATTTATACATTTTTTCAGTTTATACATTCAGTATATCCGTTTCTTGACCATGTCTAAGTGAAATGGTAAGTCCAAAAGGCTAATATATATATATATATATATATATATATATATATATATATATATATATATATATATATATATAATAATTTTATCGAATTATTACTTGAGAAAAAAGTGGTGTGGGATCCTATAGACGTAAATTTTATGTTTAAGCACACAATATTATGATATGCCAAAATAGCACACACAACTGTCATAAGAACTAAAGCTTCCTTCCTCCTCTCCATAATGAGAATTGTTTCTTGTTCATACTGCTATGTTTTATTTAAGTTGAGTTTAGCTTGATATCTATTTAGCTGCTAATATATTAGTCTATATATATAGGGATGCCATTGGGCAATCATTGAGGATGATTATCCCAAAAATATGTAAGCTTATGAATAGTTAGGAATTACTTACTTTGTCCTCTAAATTGGATACCTTTCCAAGGGCCTGATTTGTGGTTACCATTATTTAATAATCAACCAAGATAATTTTCCTACTTTTAAGTTTAATACTAATGCTAATCAAATTTACTGCTATCATACTTAATGGAATATATTCATATTAATAATGGGCATGGTTACTAAAGAACAACCTCCTTTCTGACATTTATCTTTATTCATCAAAATTAAAATAATAAACTATTACAACAAAAACTTAACCATGGAATGATTCAGCCAAGGCCTAGCCCTTAACTGTTCTAATATAAATCTCTTATCTGTAATAATTGGTGTTGATGGTTCCTCACCATCTCTTCACCGGGTTCTCCTGCATATCTTCAGCCATGGAACCAGAGCGCATCTCTCATCTTCTGAGTCAGACCTAGTCGTTGTTCCGCCCTCAAGCTAGATCAGCGGAGAAGTCCTGCCTCAAGCCGAGATCAGAGAGGAAGTCCTGCGTCCAGCGAGATCAGCGAGGAAGTTCTGCGTCAAGCGAGATCACAGAGGAAGTCTCTTTTTCCTGCCTCCTCGGCTTCCCTTCCCCTTTCTCTTCTGTTCTTCCTAAGAGGGGACCGAAGACGTTGTTCATTGGTTAGCTCCCCGGCATTCTTGTTATCATTGGCCGACTAGTTTTATAGAGGGAGGAAATTCTGGGATTTCATCGGATGGCTCCGCCCCTTGTCCTGACATCCCCTGGGTGGTCCGGTGTCCGCGAATTCATTAACTAGCTCTAATTTAATCACACCTTTCTCAGGCTGTCTTCACTTTTTCCTCGATGCCAGGCGGAACCTAAGGAGGACTGTTCTTAAAATTGATTAAGCCTTCCGAGCTTTGGCTTTGTCACACTGCCCACTTCTCGGTATGGTTTTAAATTAACTTATTTCTTATCTCTGAGGGTAAGAGCTGTGGTGACATTAGTCATCGCCTGTCAGTTACCCTTCTTTCTACCTGCTCGTGCCTTATTATCTTTTGTTCGCACCTGGTGTTGGTTAAATAATATAAGGATAATATTGTCCAATATCAATACATATTAATACATATCAACTGACTCATCCTTCTGTTGTACCATTGTTATAAAATTAAATTTCTCTGGTTCTTTTCAATAAAAAACTTATACAACAGACTTGTTATATAACAAAATGTTGTGTAATAAAATTGTTAAAAAAGAAGTGTTTTGATACACAGTGTAGACTTCAGGACTAGCTCTCAATATTTGCCCATCATTCAAGACATACAGAGCTTGATCGTCCTTAGAAGGACATATCTCTCTCTCCAAACATAACGGCTGAAACCGTGAGCTATCCTTTTCGTGTCGAGGAGCCCATACCTTCACGACCATCGGCTTGATTATGGGATATATGTTTATAGGATGTATATTAGCTTACAACGGGAGTAAATATTCACCAAAATCAACACATGAGCATATAATAATTTCCTTAATATCATTTCATAAATTGAATATTTCCCATACTTCATCAATATCAACTTTTAAAAAATTAATTTTGTCAAATATTGCATTATTGGATTTAACATTAAAACGAATGGAATTACAACATTTCAATTAACAAAAACAATTCAGGAGTATTGCAGGTAGGAATAGTCACTCCATTATATTCGATCATTTATAAGTATTTCACTTAGCATGATCACGATAAGAGCAACGCAACTCGACGGCTTTGGAAAACTACTATAAATATTTCTAGTACTAAATATATTTTCGCCAAACATATCAACTACTACTGCAAGAATATTATACATCTTTTAGCGGCTTTCCAACAGCTCTCATCATTACTACACTACTAATTTTAACAATGAAAAGCATAACTCAATTGGGAAAAATCCTAGTGAGCGTTTACGCAGGCACTGAAATGCGCATAAGCCTCAAGTCCATGAAATCTACGAATAAAAATAAAATGTAAACCCATTCCAGCTACAAACGAAACAAAAAAACATACTGTATAAAGTTACTGAAACATTCAGCTACACAAAGATCCATATTATGGATATAAATAAAAACTTCACAGGCACAATAATTACGTTCATGGGATCAAAGTCTTGCCAACACAGCCTGAAAACAACTTCAGAATAAAGAATAGATTTAAATAACATTTCAAAATAATAATTTCTATTATTTGGTAAAAATTTGCTGTTTCTCACAATAGATAAATTTATTTTTAAAAACCATCTAAGCACTTTCGCCACTTCTCAATACTTGCAACTTTCAACTCTTTGATGTTTATTCGAGTATTAAAAACAAGATATGGTATTTTTATATTTGTTACATATAACAATTGTATGAAATACTTAACAGTAAGAAAATAAGAGATTGGTAATTAAAAGCCCAGAAAGCCGGAAAAAAACCAGATGAGAAATATCCAAAAATAGTAAAATTATTTTAATTATGTCAAGATGATTCATTAACTTAGCAATCCAGGTTATGTGAGAGATGGACAGTAAATTTATTAATGCGAAATAAGAGTAAATCATAAATAACTGTCCAACTGTTGCGAACTGACGGAGAACTGGAACCAGGTTTTACCTTACTTGGAAGGGTCAATAACTTACTATTCATATATGCATGATTTTATTTATTTTTTCACAGATTCTATTTTTTTTAAAGTGCCCTTATGTTCATTAAACGGATTATTCTCATCACTTGAAAAAATAATCTGTCATTTTCAAACTACTTACTCTACCTAAACTGAAGTGGCGAGTTTATTTTTATTTTTTCTATCTACAAACCAGTTTTCTAATTGCATTTTCCTAACTCACACAAATCGATTACCTTTCATTCCTTATAAATATGAAAGGATCAATTAGAATAGATTAGAATCAGAATTCTAGGTGGCATCTGTCACAGCCTGAAAACAACTTCAGAATAAAGAATAGCTTCAAATAACATTTGAAAATAATAATTTCTATAATTTGTTCAAAATTATATATTATAAAACTGTTTCTTACATTAGATAAACTTATTTTTAAAAACCCGTTACTGGTTAACGATAAATAAAATTCATCAATAAATCAACAGTTCTTTTTTTAATAATAAAAGAAAATCACAAATCGTCATAAAAAGAATGAATTGTTATGCGAAATTTTCAGAAAGGGTCAACTAAGTAAGGTGTTTAAACCCTAAAAAAATATATGTGTATATATATATATATATATATATATATATACATATATTTTTTTAGGGTTTAAACACCTTACTTAGTTGACCCTTTCTGAAAAAAAAAAAAAAATAATACACATATATTTTTTTAGGGTTTAAACACCTTACTTAGTTGACCCTTTCTGAAAATTATATATATATATATATATATATATATATATATATATATATATATATATATATATATATATATTTTAGTAATCAGAAAGTTATAAGAAAAATGATTATTTTACGTTTTTGTATATAATGTATACTATAAAACTTTCCTGAGTTAAAAAGTTTTTTTTTTTTTAAACTCGATCCACTGTTTCGTCCCACTATGCGCACAATACCATAGACCTATTAACTTGCTCCCGACCCTTACAAAAAATTTTGAAAAATCCTTCTCAAATGTATTCTACCCTTACTCGAATCCCAAATAATCTCATCACACCAGTTTGGATTCCGTTCAAGACATTCCATTGTTGAATAAGGTCTTCGAGATATTGACCATATATTCTTTGCACCTGAGTGGAAGAAATATAGCAATGATGCCTTTCTGGACGCAGCACAAGCTTTTCAACTTCAAAATCCATTTACCACACTTCTTATACCTAATTCTCCAATTATACCTCGCTAACCGTTCCTCCAGAGCTCGCAGTGGTACAGAATTTTCCAATTGTTACTCTGTCGAGGCCGGTGTTTCCCCGTTGTGTCCTGTCCTCTAAATTTTATTCACCTCTGACATTCCTACAAATCCCGATACCTTTCTGACAACATTTATTGGTGATACCGCTATGCTATCATCCCATTTACACCCTGAAATGGCATCCTCAAACCTACAAAGGAAATTATCCCTGAACGATCAATGGCGTCACTATTGACGCATGTCAATGAATCACAATGTGAGCATTCTGTTCTACACAGATCCTGACAGCCAGTCCATTTTAACTCAATTCCACTTCCATTCAAGCAAAATCTGGTATCTTGGCTTCTTTTTATATAAATAAAAAGCATAGAACCCACTTATTAGAGAGCTTAACCGACGATATGGCCAGTTATAGAGACTACTAAACAGAACATCTCATATTTCATTTGACAACAAACTATTGATCTACAAGCCCATACTGAAACCTTTTTGGACCTACGGACATGAACTGTGATGGGCAGTCAAACTTTCAAACACCAATCGTATCCGATCCTTTCAATCTAATGTCCTCCGAACAATATTCAACATATTATGTTTCAAACAAGACATTACATTATGACCTCAATATCTCATATGTCCTTGATCCATGCAAACTCTCTAACTTTTACTAGAACCTCCCTCATCATCCGAATCCTTTAGAACAACTCATGCCTACCTCCAACTATAATAAAAAAAAAATTACTTCGAAGGTTGAAGCGGCATTGGCCTCCAGACATTTTGTAAATACGTCATTGGAGTTCTGGTAATGGCCAGCTTCTCCACTCAAGTCCTGAGGGTCTCAAGAACCGTAACTCAGCCTCCACTGACTTACAATAACAGTGACACGACTGGGAGAGAAGCGCTGGGATCTCCTAGAGTCCTGCTTTACCCCCACATGTGGGTCAGGTTTCAGCTTGGAAGGTGTACCTCGAAGACCATCTTAGGAAAAGTCGGCTCCAGTTTATGGCGGAGGAGAGAAGGACCAGAACGCCGGTTGTTAGAGTAATGGTGACAATGGAAGAATGGTCTCAAGCATTGAAAAACTAAAAAAAAGGAAAGGCCCCTGGACTCGGCGGGATCTCGGTGGATCAGTTGAAGGCTGGAGGATAGGGTAACTGGAAGGGGATCGGGTACTTGAAGATCTCCGAACGGGATTTATATCACCCATCTTCAAGAAAGGTGACCAGAAGGTGTGCCAGAACTACAGAGGCATCTGCGTACAGAGTTCGATGAGCAGAATTAAAGGAAGCCTGCTTCGAGACAAATTAGAAGATGCTTTCCTTAATCCTGAGGTCTAGGCAAGATTCACGGCGGGACGTCCCCATAGTGATAACATCTTCGTCCTTCGACAGCTCATCGAGAAATCCAGGGAGATGAACCCGGAGCTTCATTTAGCCTTCGTTGACCTCGCGCAGGCCTATGCTATAGGTCTGCGCGAGGTCAACGCGTCCCAAGAAGTAAAATGTGGAAAGCGCTGAGGGAAGCTGGCATCGACGAGGACCTAATAAATACAGTGAGACACCTATACGGAAACGACATTTACCAAGTAAAGCTTGAGAACCGGCTCTTTCGTTCTCGTGTACTAAGGGTATTAATTGGACAGCGAAGGCTAAGGTGGTACGGCCATGTAAGACGAATGTTTGCCGATCGATGGCCGAACCGAGTTCTTGATTGGCAGCTGCCGGGAAGACGGAGACGAGGACGACGCAGGTGGATATGTATGGAGTGGAAGAGGAGATGGCTGGATGAGGTCTTCCGAAAGGGCATTGACTTGATGGCGAACTCTGGAGCTCAGCCCTGACTCGAAAAGGCAACCCTAGCTGGAACGTTTATATTATATTACTTATTTATACCATCTATTTATTTTCATTTGTAATGTAAAAAAATTTAAATTATTTTTATCTTTATATATAATTTTGTTAATTTATTTATTAATTTTTTCACTTAAAGTATATTGTATGAATGGAAACTTAGAGGCCCAATACTTATTACCCTTAAGTGTGGTAGAGGGTATGGTATTGTTATTAAATTATTAAAAAGTAACATCATAAATAAAATAATTTTAATTTATGAATCAAAATTTCTTAAAAATTTCCCAAAAACATTGCTCAGTTTCATCGAATAGTTTCAAAGATTTAAACAAAGTTAAAAGTGCAAAGATTAATATCACAGAAAATAATTTAAATAAAAGGAGATTGGTGTGCTCAAAACAAAAAGGAAAAGTATAAAACAAAAAAAGAAAAGAAGAATGAAACAGCGGCGGAATGGCTAAAAAAAGAATTCGGCTAAAAAAGTGTTTCTTAGGGCAATAATCGATGAAACTCACAATAATGTTCTTGGACTGGTACTGCCTGGTAAGTTTTCCTGCACCAGCTGAGAAATCAAGCTCAATAACCTCAGGTACGCTATGAAGAATTTTTGTTTAGAGATAATTTAGAAGTTATGACTACGTTTTCAAGGTTGGATACTACCTCTGTGAAAATTTGAGACCTTAATACCCAATCGAAATTAGATGAACACAGACGGAATATCTATTTGTAAAATAGATCAAGGTCTACAGATCTAGGAAAAGCCAGTGAAAACTAATCTTGCAACATGGCTTACGGCCAAAACATCCATTTCCCTCCATTTTCATAACTGAAAGGATAAAATTGACTGACAGTCGGTGACGTCATAAAACAGACCATTTCCTTCAAACTATCACAATTTTCTACACCTCTCTTCTAACTTGTCCACTTTGAACCACTCCAACGCTTTTGTACAATCTATTTCATCCTCTTTTTCGCCTTATAATCTGGAGCATAGGCTAAAAATACGCTTTATAAACATCATGAAGAATAAAAAAAATATTATCTCGATTATTATATTATAACATCGAGCCAATGATGACATAATATTTACTAATGCACTTCTATTTAAAATGATCAATTTCGCAAAACGTAACAAAACGGTCCTTTAAAAGCTGTAACACTATATTATAAAACATTTGTTGGATATATTAATTATTCACAAAATTAAATAAATCGGTTATTATTAATTTAATTAAATAATTGAACCTAACATATTCTAAACATGACACGCTGAATTTTTCTTATTTATCATAACATATATTCTGCTGGAAAAAAAAAAAAAAAAAAAAAAAAAAGTTTGCTCTAACTGTTGAAAAACGTTTTAATATCTTAATTATAATTATATGAATTATTATTATTGTAATTTTAGTATAAGATATTTAATTTCATTTATTACGTATAGCATATTAATATTAATTTTAACTAGAATGAGGTTTCTTTAAAGCTTTTAACTGTTTACTAAAAAAACCTATTAAATTTATTAGTTTTTTTCTAAACACTAAGTAATTTAACTAAAAGAATTTCACTTGATATATCTTTCTAATTTCAAAGAACTTTAAAGTTTCCCCTAAAAGAATATCAAGTACTTTTTCTTAACTACCGAAGTTTTCAATTAGTTCACGATAGACCCCAAATTTCTTGACCTCATTAACAAAGTTACTCAATAAACAGATTGCGTTCCCAACAGAGATGGGGGTTCGTTTTCAATAATTTTCAATTATTCGATCGTAAAAAATAAAAATCAAATTATAAATCATTTTAATTGTTGAATAAAACAAACATAATTAAATTAATTAGGTTCGTATATTACATAAACGTTAAAACATACATAAATGACGTTCTGTCAAGATATTTGAATTTAACTGTACTTATAGCAATAATAATAATAGTAATAAAGCTTTTATTTACAAATTTACAAAAACAAAAATTATTATTTTACATGATTACGGATGCCACACCCTTACAATTAAACAATTTTAGATTTAATATCTTTAGCATGAAAATAAAATTTGATTTAAATTATAAGTTTAACATAATTTTAAGTTCTGATTGTAGAAAAAATTAAAAAAAAAAAAAAACTACCCAAAAACAAATAGAAATAGAAATGATGAAAATAATAATAAATTAAATTATTTGTTCTTTTATGAGTGTAGCGTTTCAGAGATGATTTGTTATAGTTGCCAATTTCTTTAATTAATGGATTTTCAGAAGCTATTGTTTTACTGAAATATGTAGCAGTTTGTTTAAAGACATGTTGTATTGAAGGGAATTGCAAGTCCTGGTGCAACAGTACTTATATATAGATATTTAATACGTATTTATGTCTTATCATACCTCAGCATTTAAGATATCATTTCTAATGTTATATCTAATATATATTATTAGATTCTTATTAAAAACATTATTTTATTTATTATAATTCGATGACTCCAAAGCCTTACTTTTGTTAATCGTATTACTGTTTAAAAAGGATTCATCTTAGAAAAATAAAAAATATTGTCTTGTTAGTATGTTCTGAAATTCATAATTTTTTTGCAGTAAGCTTTATTATGGATTATTGAATTTGATGCACTGAATGCATTTTTGGTCTTTATACCATTCGAAATTTAAACCAATCTAAAAAAAAATAATAATAAAAATAAATAAATTGGCAATATGAATTGAAGACTGGCATTTATTATTATATTAACTACCCCCTCTAGAGTTTTCCGACAACGAGGAAAATTCTTGAGGAATATTTAATTTGGAAGATAGAAAGTCAACAAGGCTTACTTTTTACGGCTAAAATGTCTTAAAAAGGACTTTGGCACCTGAGAAGGAGTGTGAGAATTTAAATAATTGGGTGAAATTAGCATGAAGGAGTGAAATGGATATTGGAAGAAAATGAACAGGACAAGGATGATCACTATTAAGAGGTGCGATGCCCTAGCACGTTGAGGCGAGGGTCATAGGATACTCGGCTCGGAACAGAATGAGTTCGATTCCCACCTGGGTCAGTACATATTTTATTTTTTAGGCGGTTCCGAGAAATGATTTTTGACACTTAAATCCTGGTTAGCACGTGGAAGGAGAGCGAGGGGACGGAACAAAAGTAAGGGGTTGGTAAAAAGGACCACAAGGGCCACTTGCCGGGCCAGTTCCCCTCACCAATACCAGTGTCAGTAAGTTCAATATTAGAATCTTTAATTCAGTGCCGTGGAGTGATACAATGTCCTGAAAATGATTTGTTTGTTGTTTATTTAGTTTAAAGTTCATATAGGGCAAGAAGGACGAGTTTTCCTAAATGTTACCAACCTATTGTAGCCAGACTGTGAAGGTCGGCATTTATTATCAATGTCCGCCACAAAATAGAAATCACCTCAACAAGACGGATTTGAGCCGTCCCAATATTAATTTCAATATGATCATACTTTGAGTACTTTGTCGTACTGAATCGAATACTGAAGTCCGTTTGATGGTAGGTGTAACGCTAAAGAAGTTTTTAAATTCCTATTCTAGCCTTTTTTAAAAACCAAACTAGCTTAATTGAAAATAATCACCACTAAATAAACTAAAAACGACTCCTCTCTCCCTCCCACCTGCCTCTCTCCCCCAATGTCGTGAGGTTTCCCATATTTGTCTCTCTGTTCGGATTTGACAACGTTAGACAATGTTCTTAACACAATGTTAAGGTGCTGCTTCAGCACGTTCATCTACTCTAGCCTCCAAAGTTGATTTTATTTTATGTCGATCTAGTTGGAATAGTTAATTTGGTATTATGGAGAATGCAGTGATACAACAGTGATGAACAGTTTTAGTGATACAAATGGATAAATAATGACGAACATGTAACATTTACTAGCTCCACAATGTTTCTTGCATCGAATCGAAATCGAGAATAAATAAAGGAAAATACATCTTTCTCGCCATTAAAACAAGGAGACTAAAATGGCTTGAACATACGAGAGTTGGAAACGGAAGTTGGCCTAAAAGATTTCTAGAGTAAAGGATAGAAAGAAAAATGAAAAATACTGAGAAAGCATTAGTTTGTGGACGTCAGAGGAGGAAGGAAAAGGGAGATTGGAAAGACCTAAAAATATAGTCAGTGCCTCTATTTGTGGATGTGACTAAATGTTGGGAAAAGTCGTTCAAATAAAAATAAATAAAGATTGAGGCACATGTTACATTCTCCTGAAATAAACTTTTTCGAAAAAAAAAAATATATATATATATATATTTTTTTTTAATTGAGATATAGTTCACCGTAGATAAAATCAACCATACGATGTTTTGGACTGCCAACATAAATAAAACACACAGTAATGAAATATACTGTTTAATGTGTGCCGACGTTACGGGCTGAGTTGTAGTCATTAATCAGCGCTGGGAAAAATAAAATACGAAAATAATAGAAATTAATTAATATTTGTGATTACATGAATAAATATTTAGTATTACAATGATGGAATATGAAATAAAAAAATCAATAAAAAAATCAGAATGTTAATAAATCAAACATCTTTCAGTTGTATTGAGTAAAAATAAATAAATTTCTGCTTGTGAAATATTACGTTTCCACATATTTTTTTTAGGAATTCCATCTAGTTTCCATGGAAACATTTAGTTTCCACGAAATTATTAACTACAACAATCAGATAAGTTTATGCGTTTTTCGTCACTCTTTATTATTAAATCCAAAAATCTGTAGCCATCCAAAGGTACATTATACGTCTTTATTAAATTTCTTATTTTCGGAATTTTTTTTTTAACCTTGGAAATTATTTCTCTTTTTTTCTCCTTTACTTAATAATCAAATTCTTTCATACTTTTATCCATTTTTGTATTACTATAGTAGTATGTAGTATTATAGTAGTATAATAGAAGGGAAAATCTTTCAAATAAACAAAATTATAAGTACTTTCGAGAAAGCTATTTTGAAAATTTGGTATTTAAGCCCTGTCAGACTATTTCAATGAGGATAAAACCAACCTGATAAAAAAAACCCATTTAATTGTACATTGATATAACGAGTTAATCAAAGTTGTTAGAGCCATTTTCGAGAAAATTGTTTTTAAAAAGTATCAAATCGAGAATATAAAGTGGCACTTCCGGTAAGTCGATTTTAGCGAGTGACATCCCAGGTATATGCATGCCCACCTTAAATACGTAATATGAGTTTCGTGCAACTTTTCGTTATTATGCTAGGCGGTTCACATACATTTTGCGAGACTTAGTTATTTGGGCATATTGGGACCTTAAAACGTATATTTTCGTTGAAAAATCGGATTTGCAATTCTTTCACTTACTTTGCCTGTATTTCATATACAGTGTGATAATAGTGAAAATAATAATATACAATATTATTATGTATTCAATATTAAAATTTGTTTGTCATATATTTTCTATGTACATAGAAATCAGCTGACAGATAAACTTGCTACTTCTATGTAGGAATAATAGTTGGAAGTAGTAAGTAGTGTTAAATAATAAATTGCTATTACTCAACTTGTTTTTTAGCACAATGTAAAAATTTGATTATAGTCTCTTTCCAAACAGTACAGGAATTAATATTTATTATTAAAAAAATCTAGAATAAAAATTTTTTTGAAAATTAAATTTAAAAAGTATCAAAACTTTGTAACTATAATAATTATTATATTATCAGTAAAAAATTACTAAAATGGAAATTAAAAAAAGCATTGCCAATTAGAAGCCCATATCTAATTTTCTAATTAAATAAAATATTTTATATTTGTATAAAAGTGAGTTTACAAGAAATTTTTCTTTTCCAGCCCACAATGCCTCCGAAAAATAATATCTACATTGGAATATTTAATAATTAAACGTTGAATTTTAAATTTTATAACTCATTTGTTATGATTTTTATTTTAATTAGTCGGAGAGAAGAAGTCATAATTTGGTGTGAGTTATTGCTCCAATCCAGGGGTTCCCGAACCGTAATATGCATACCACGTACAAGCAAACAAAAACCATGAATAAAATCATAACAATTTTTTTTAACTATTTTAATTATTATTGAATGTATCAATTATAAGATGAGTATACACGATCTACGTTTCAGTAAATTTTACTGTTGCTGTTATGTGATGTGAATTTTAATTTTGATTTAGGATTTTTAAACATTATTTTCAATTTAGAAATTCCTTATTCACATTTACTGTAAAATATATCGTTTTGTTTGTTTAATATTGTTCTGTAAACCAGTGTTCATTTTTTCATGACGACGAATCTTTAAAACTAATACCATAAGTTCAGATAGAGGTACGCCCAGTAATCTGAAAAGTACTCAATGGCATTTAGTCTGAAAATCCCTGTTCTAATCGACATTACTGAAATTTCCCATTACAACGGACATTACTTAAACGGTAACCTGCTGAAGAAAAATGCGCTTTCTTAAATCAATAAAAAATAAGGGATATGCAATTTGAAAAAAAAAATTGCTGAAATTTCGAAAAACAAAATACAGTAAGTGAATAAATCATAAAATTTAACATTTTAATTGTCCTATTATACAACAAGCAATTTAAAAATATGGGTATGGGTCATTTCATATCAAATAATCCAGAAATATTGCGATATGCCACCAATCATCTCAGATTTTGATGAATTTAGTATTTTTTTATACTTTCATATAGTTTTTTCTTTAGAGGCAATTAAAGTTTTGACAAAACCGATGTTTTTATATCCTCGGAGGTCCCGGAGAATATTGCCTGCCCAATAGAAAGAAATTTTAGTATTATTATTTTCTAACCAAATGGTATAAAACATTTCAGGTTATATTACAAAAACCATACTTATTTCAGAAAAAAAAAACAATAATGAATATTTAAATGAATGTACACCAAATAATCACAAAAAAAATATTAGGTATCGAGTTATGAAAATTTTAAAGTAAAAAATGCTGTTTTACAAAATAGTATATTATGAACCAAAAGAAGTATGTTAATCAATGGAATGCATCTTTTAAGTAGTTCTATTGATATTAGCCATATAGAATAATAAAATAATGGCATTTCTTCTGCTCAGTGTAGAAAAAAATAATTTGTATCAAATTAGAAAATTTTAGAGTTAAATACGATCTTTAACGAAAAAAATATTATGAACGAAAGGCGATATGTTAATCGATTTTTTTAGAGTTCTAATGATATTAGCTACCATTACCTACTTATTATGGAAAAAAATAGTTTCAAATTAGGAAACTTTTTTATAATATTGTTAAACACGGTGTTTTACAAAAAAAAAATTATGAGCCAATGGCGATAACTTAATCGAAGAAATACATTTTTATTTATAGTTCTAATATCAACTACCTTATAGAACAATAAAAATACAGCATTTTTACCTGCTTAATAAATAAATAAAATACTTTGCATTCGGTTAAGACAATTTGAAAGTAAAATACGATGTTTTAACATGAATTAAAGATATGTTCAAAAAAACAGTTTTATTTGATTAATATGTTCAATCATGAACCTTAGCAGTCGATATGGATAAAAATAGCCACCCTCAAAATATGAGGTTTTTCATTTCAAGATATACGTATAATCTTTAAATGGAATAATGATAAAGTCTTCCTTTGGCCAGGTTATTGGGCCAATTTGGTTTATATTAATGACCAAAGTCACAGATCACCAGGATGATCCTTATACTAATGATTATACCAATTCCACCACCCCCAAAAAAATAATTAAAAAAAATTATTTTACCAACTTGTTTTTACTTTCGTATTTTGCTTTTAAGTATTCTTAATTTGACACCGAATTCTTTGTGGCAGCTAATATCATTAGAACTACTAAAAAAAATAAAATGTTTTTCTTCGACGAATAACCGCCAGTTTATTTATTTTTTGCATTTGGAGAAATACTATAACTTTAATTATTCTTTATGGTACTTAATATCTTTAACATTTTGGTTCATAGTAATATTTTTATAAAATTCCGTATTCACAATTTCCTAATTTGATGCCAATTATATATTTTTTTATATATTAAGCAGGTAAAATGTCATTATTTTTATTATTTATTATATATGGTAGCTAATATCATTACAACTTCTAAAAAAAAAAAATGCCTTTGGTTCATAATAATTGTTTTATATAACATATTTTACTTTAAAATTTTCAAAAAATTTGATATCAATTTTTTTTTTTTATAACAACCAGGTAAAATGCCATTATTTTCATTATTCATTATGATAGTTAATATCTTTAGAACAACTAAAAAAAATGCATTTTCTTGATTAACATACCAAAAATTCCATAACTCGATGCATAATAATTTTTTTAAGCTTTTGGTGCATCAAACATTAATTACTTTTCTTTTAAATAAGCATAAGTTTTTATATTACAATCTGAAAGTTATATACCATTTGGTTGGTAAATAGCAGTTGTACAATTATTTTCCTTCGGGCAAATAATTCCCTCTGGGAGTTCTGAGGACATAAAAACGTCGGTATTATCAAAACTTTATGTGGCTCTAAACTAAAAACTAGCTGAAATAGAACAATAAAGTAGGTATATAACCTTATCTCTATGAAAGGATAAGGAATACTCAATTTAATCAAAATCTGTAATGGTGGGTGTTATGGTCTGGATGAAGTGGTAAGGAATGGCCCACATATTCTATTTTATTAGTATATTTATTCTTCTCATTTCTATTATTCTCGTATCTAGTTTATCTTTGCCCTGATGAAGATCGACAACTTGGACCGAAATATCGTTATACATTGAACAGAAAATTTCATTAATTTTTGTTTCATTTCTGTACGTGCCCAACCGTCGTCTTAATTTTTTTGAAATATGTTTTTCGGTTATCGTTTCAGATCGCCTGAAAAAATTATGTACTTCTCTCGTAAAAGTAAGTTTCGAAATAAAATGTTAAGAGCAGATGTTTATTGCAGGAGAGAAGTAGATACCGCGACTGTTTGAGATTAATAAATTTTTAACTCCAAGTTTTGACCAGAATTACACTTGTTGGTAGAGGAAGGGCGTGATCTTACTTTCAGATGGAGTAGTACTCGCTCACCTGGAGCCTATGCATCATGCATGGGGCCTCTGCCCTTCCTTATAGCTTCCTCTTCTCCAAGTGCACACATTTTTTTTTGTTAAAATTTTTTAGAGTAACCAAAAGTCGTGTGCGCCTGTATTTAATTGATTTTTTTTATAGTTAGAGCAGCATGCCATTACACATAAACGCTTGTTCGTTTTTAATTTATTTTATTTTATATATATTTTATTTCATTTCATTTCACACAATGCGCAACGACCTGAACATACCAACAGTTCAATTCAATCATACATACAATACATTTCATTCTTCCATTCAAAATCAATCAATCCACTTGAGCAATCCCGATCGTCCCCCCTCCTCCCCTGCTATACATCCCAAAAAAAGGATCTACCAAAGGGATCTTATTCACTAATATCGCAAAAAAAGGGAGATAAACATGAACTTGATATTGAAGGCCTGTTAAAAATATAAACTTTTTCCTTGATTTACTAAATGCACAGTTGTAAATTTTGTATAAATTAAGAAATAATAATTTTTTTTTGTGAATGAACTCCTTTATCACTATTACTATTGTCCCTATGTGAAACAGATCGTTATATTTCACAGTTAATCCTGAAAAAAAAATTGTGTACGAATTGAATTGTAGGATTCAATGTCTCTCCCTCTTATATCCCTTCGTTAAAATGTATTCAAAATAAAACAAAGAAATGTGATATATAATGATCTTATTTATGTTTTATTTATTTATCTGTACCACTTGATATGGAAGAACGATTTCTTGATCAACGGTTATTATACAAGGAGGTGAATTGGTCAGCATTGCGGCTGGGTGTGCCCCAGGAGGGTCTTCCGGCCCCAAAAGCAATCAAAGACTGATATAACGAAATAAATAAATTATCAACAACAACCGGCTTGGAACCCGGTCTCGAGAGTCAAGAATCCAGTGGCACTGACGTACCCTTCTCCCTATACCTTATTTTAATTATATAAATTTGTTAAATAAATTTCGCTAACAAAATGGAGTTTTAGCTCCTTTTATTTTCGTAGTAACAATAAATAACGCAAACAAAATTGTCAATTCAAAACAATAAACATTATATCCCCTTATATTTTATTTATATTTTTATTTCATGTCATGCCATTTTCATTCTCTTATACTCCTACAATGTTACCTTCTACAAATTATCTTTATTTGTATTTTATTACTGCAATTGTTATAATTCTTATTATTATACTTTAATTACTTTATCAGTATTCATAACTTTTTCAGTATTATTCGTTTATTAGTTATTCATTGTTATTACTTTAATTATTTAGCATTTTTACTTTAATCAGTCATTACTATTTCAGTATATTGTTCATCTGTTTTTTTTTTTTAAATCAGTCCTGCATCCGTTATTATATCAGTTCTCATCTTTAACTTTCTTATAATATCTATTTTTCTCTGTGCTTATATTTATGTCAGTTTTTATATACATATGTCTTTTTTATACTTCTACAATGGTTTTACTTATTTTGTACCTTTCGTTTTTGCCCTGATGAAGATCTACAATGAGGGTCGAATCCTCGGAATTTAATAAATGATCGCCACCCGAGCTCCTTCTGGATTTACCATACGGTCCACGATCAATACATAATATTGAAATTAAAGTAATGCATATATTAACAAATACAAAATGAAATGTCTCGTTGAAAGTAATACCGTCGTAAAACTTCGAAGCTGAAAATAAACAAGTGGCCCTGATTATGATTTGGCTTCAGATTGCCAATCAGTGGCTCCATTCAGGTCAGCCGATATCCAAGTCAAGAATAATTACTGCACTGTCCCGATGGGGCATCTCGTGTATCTACTGCATTGGATGTCGTCACGGGCGGGATTAGGGATGTCAATAACCGGTCGGTTATAACCGATAACTGTTTTTTTTTTACGCTATCGGTTATAATCATATAATATCAATATAATATAATAATATAATAACGTTTGATTTTTGTTGATCTGCGTTGATTTTTTAAAAAATAAATATACCTAAGAAAATGATCGATTGAAAAATAATATCGTAAAAATAAAAATAAACACTATTAGCAAAAAATACAAAATAAACAACTTTTCTTTTACGCACTACCTCCTAGTGCTTATACCTCCTTGGTAAAGTCACAGAGTTATATGGACAATAAGTTGTACGCGTATTGGTGTTTGGGTGATTATATTTGATGACGTTAATTAAAATATCGTTTCATTAAAATATAAATTATTTTAATATGTATCCCGATATAGATTATTTCGTGCTTGTTCATGATTTTTTTTTTTAATAGTGGGAACGTTTGACTGACAAACATAAATTTTCCATAAGATATTGACTCTATATCATTTTCATATTAAACATTTATTCTACTGTACAATTTCCGTTCGTCGAATTGGTGAGTTGTAAGGTAAAATAAGGAAATTTATTTAACATACATGCTTCACGCTCTAGGTGCATATTTCCTTGTAAGAACAAGATAAATATTAAAATATTTATATTATACAGGGTGTCACAGGGAACCTGTATTCTCCCCCCTTCAAATTCTCAAATGTTTTTAATATCAGAATAAAATTTGGGAAATTCCAATTAGGTAACCTGAAGTTAGTTCGAGGCCTATTGCCGATCTTATAACCTTCCGGAGTATTCTTCCAGCGATTGGAATTTCCAATGGGACAGAGTAATTTTTTTTACGGATTCTGATAGGAAATGTTATATAGGATATTAGTTTCTGGAAATTATAAAAACCATCTTAGCATAACAGTCTTTGAACAAGGAAACATAAAATAGAATGTGACTGTGTCAATAATATTTTATAATTGAGAAATAATGACAAATAAACGGCATGGGCTTTTTATTGGACTATGAATAAACTAAAATATAAGGAAATGAGAAACAATTAAAGAATAAATGATCAAATAGAAGCTTAATGGTGGATAAAATGACTCCGAAAAGTCGTAGTGTAAATATAAAGAAAACAGAAGTAAGACGGTTTTAATTAGTTTTAGGAAATAATATCCTATATTATATATCTGTACCTCCGGTGAATAAGTGGGTAACTCGACTTATGAGTTAAGAAACATGTGTTAAGTTTACTACTGGGTAGTAAAAGGTGACTTATACATCCTGTAGAAAAGATTTGGTCAAAAACTAAGATAGTGTGGAGATATCGCGATGTGAATAATTCACTGGTTGATTATTGGGAGGTAATCAAACTTTGAAACTGTTGAAAAGTTTGAATTTTTGATTTAACCACTTATTCATCGGAGGTACAGATATATCCCTAAAACCATCGAAAACGAAAGAAGAAAAAGATGAGAAATTAAATTTTAGGACGAATTCATATCGTTATCTAATAGACGTAATCATTTATTTATACTTTTCTCCTTCTGCGTTAATAGTTGCATTTGCCAATATTCAGAAAGACCTAGGTAGGATCAGTGCCTGGACAAACCTGAATAAATTAAGGTTAAACTCAACGAAAACTCAGGTCATTGTTATTGGTTCCAATTCCCTCCTCAGATCCAACGCCACCTTTCCTAATTTATTCCTAAATGAATTTCCTATCACTTTGATCTCCTGTCAAAAACTTAGGGATTACTATTGACCAAAACCTTTCCGGGAAACCCCATATTGCCCAAATTTCCTGACGGTCAATAAGTACCCTAAAATTATTCCATCATTCCCGCCATCTTCTTCCACAATCCACCCGTAAGCTCCCTCGTATCCTCATTCATTTTCTCCCACTGACTATGGCTATGTGGTATACGGGGGCATCTCGAATGTGCTCGAGGACAGATTGAAGCGTATCATGAACTGTTTTTTTAAGATTCGTCTTCGGTACCTCGAGGCGGTCTCACGTATCACACCTTTATGGTGAGTCAAAGTTGCTCTTCCCCTTCGCTCGCAAAAAATATCTCCTAAAATATAAAAAATATTTCCTAGGATCTTTCCTGTAGCAAACCATTGACTCCCAGCACCCTTCCTACATCTACAACCTCCTTCAATTCAAATCTTCTGTCCATTCACAGGAAACAAGATCACTCCCTCCCACAGAACCAATACATTCGAACGTTCCTTTCTTGCCTGCTCCATTATCCTCTGGAATTCCCTCCCTTCTAATGTCCGCCATTCTTCTTCTCTCTCCTCTTACAAATACCACCTTTTCAAGATTTCCTCACATCCCAAAAAGGCGCTGTCCAATCATTAAATCTTAATTCAAGATTAACATCTTGATTAGTAGGAAATATTTGTTTCAATTATCAAACAATGCTTCAACTTTAAGAATCATTTCATTATTTATATCATTTTTATATCCTTCAATCATGAAATCCAGTTTATTTATGATTGATTGTTACTTTCTTGTACGAAGTAAAGGAAGTATTATAATCGCGAAAATTTTCGGTTTTCAGATTTCGACGGAAATATCCATTTTGACCATCCCTGAATCAATTTTGACTAGTTTCGTCGTGGCGTCTGTATGTACCTTCGTACGTTCGTATCTCGCATAACTCAAAAACGGTTAACTGTAGAAAGTTGTAATTTTGTATTTAGGATTGTTGTAAAATCTAGTGTGAACCTCCCTTTTTGGTCACTGCTTGATTACCGGAAGTGGTACTTTACTTGAAGGTCATAATTGATTTCCATCAAAAATTATATTAAAATATAATGTAAATTATCTAAAATTTGGTAAATAGGACTTTTATATTGATATGAATGTATTTACTATATTTTGGTTAAAATTGGTGAGCAGAATAGGGTACTTTACTTGAAGGTCATAATAAGCTTACATCAAAAATTATATTTAAATTAAATGTTTCGGTAATAAAGGTTACAAACGCAATTTGGTTTCTAATACAATTAAACATTTTTATTACTTCTTTTAAGTGTTAAGATTGAGTGTAAAATACTGGTTTTCCTCCCAATTTGTGAGATCAACAAGTCTGCAGCACGAGAATAAGATATTAGTTAAGTGGGGTTTTCCGCTTAAAATGTCGAAACTGTCGATTTCTAATGCTTTATCCAGTGATATTGGCAGTTTTATTGTTGTTACGGAACATGATGAAATATCTTGGGAACTAGTTACATACTGAAGGAAAACGACATGTAATAACGGAATGAGACCTCCAGTTACAAGAGTGTGTGTTTGTGTGTGGGTGTGTGTGTGTGTGTGTGTGTGTGTGTGTGTGTGTGTGTGTGTGTGTGTGTGTCAATAGATGGATGTCGGGACGCCGAGTGTCGTTTTAACTGTAATCTTCGGAAACTAGTAACCAAATTCAGTATCATTTTTTCAGCCACGGATTTATAATTTAATAGGCGTACAAGGAAGTCATGTATTGCCCACATCAGATATTTTATATATATATATATATATATATATATATATATATATATATATATATATATATATATATATATATATATATCAGTACAATTATATTTATTTTTATTTTATTTTTTTACAAGAAGAATGCCCTTTTTCTCTTTACTTTTTGTTGTAATTGAGATTATTGTAAATATCACTTGACTGTTATTAATGTAGTCTTCAGCCAGATATTTTTTTTCTGTTTTCTTTTTTACTTACACATACTTGTTATTCTTAAGAGAACTAGTCCCAGAATAATGTTTATATATCTATTCTATATTTTTTCGGTAAGCATAAAAAATACAAATACACGGTTTTATACAAATATGATGCAGACCGATGGCACAAATCGAAAAAAAAAACGATTTTTATACAAAATTCCAAATTTTTCAGAATAAAAGCCTTTTTTTTTTTTTTAAATACTATTCATGTAAACATTGTCGAGAATAAAAATCGCTTGAAATGAATCTATTTTCACCCATGAACGCCGAGTAGCAATAATAAACAATAAGACAGCGAAAAGTTTCAAAAGTAAAAAAAATAATGTTTTAGACAAACTTTCGGTTGTCTCATTAATGCATTTTTATTATAAAATAATTATAACAAACACAAATAAGAATGAAATTCATCCAATAAATATTTTTTTAAATAATAACATTTTTTGATGCTTTCTTATTCATTATTACCTGGCAATACTTAGTGTTCTGGAATAAAAGTAGACTCATCTCAAAGTGATTTTGATTCTCTACAACGTTTACTTGAATAGTTAAAATAAAAATCTTTGCTTTAGATAAATTTGGAATTTTGTATAAAAATCGTTTTTTTTCGATTAGCTCCATCGAGTACATCGGATCAAAAATGTGCCTGCTATGCGTTCTTCTTAAAATATCATTACCTATAAACAAAAAATTACCCCATCCCATTGGGAATTCCAGAGTAAGCGTCGCTGGCGGAATACTCTGGCTTGTTACAAAGTTGGCAATACGCCTCAAACTAACTTCAGATTACTCCTACTTCAGATTCTGATATTCTATAGATTCTACGATATAATGGAGATGGGAAAAGTTATCTGTGACACCCTGGATCGCAAAATAATTTACACAATCAAGTCAAGTAATGTATCGTTTCTTACAGTTTTTTGTTCGAATGATACCACTCCCACGACGATACGGCCAATAGTTTAGAAATGATTACTGATTTCAAGTTTAAACAGATAAAGTAAAATAATGTTTTGCGGCTGAGCTATATAGAGGAAATATTTAAAAAGGTGGTTTTAGACATCAACCACAACAAAAAAGTCTTGTGCGCCAGTCGCTGCTTTATTATCTTTTTTTATGGTATTCTTATTTTAAGTGTATTTTGTATTTTTCTTTTATTGTGCTGTGTATTCTATACCAATATCTATTCTATTTTTATTTTCAGAGATAGCTTCATTTCATATTTAATTTCAGAATAGTTTTAGAATCATTGTTAGGTAAATTTTTGTTTTATTTCACATAGAATAAAACTTTCTTTTAACTTCAAACAAAATGAATAATAAAATAAATAAATACACAAAATGGAAAAGAAAAACAGGAACTTTAAAATGTAGATGAATAAATACGTTATTTATTTAAATATGGATATAAGTACTATTTAAAACCACGGGAAGAGGATTGTACTGGATAGGAAGTTAGCAGGTAAAGATCAGAGTCACTATTGGTGAAGGCTTTGTGAGGTAATTAGAACAGGATATGAAGCCATGCCTTCATCAACTTCATTCAATTTGCTTCTTCTAAGACAAATTTATTAAATTGAGTGAATGTGTATGAAATTCACTGCTAATGATAAAGATATAATGATTAATTGATAAATAAAATAATAAAATGGTATTTAAAACTAAAATAATATTAATAATACATAAAATAATAATGTTATTAATTATAAATAAAAACAACAAATATTGACTAACGAGAATATTATGTCGGTGCTGCTATGGACTAATACCACCATCAATATCGGCAAACTGACATCATAATTTTCGAAACTGAACTAATTGTAGCAGAAAATAAATCAGTGTTTAATGAGCATTAGAAGTTTGGACAGGAAGATTGACAGCAGTTGTAAACATATTTGACAGTGAAATCACTTTCTATAAACGATAAATACTAACTTTACTTGTAATCTGCTTCAACTTATTCATTTGTGTCCAACTTATTTGTTATAGACAGCTATGAATACTAAAATAAATCTCGGAATGGAATAATATATATATATATATATATATATATATATATATATATATATATATATATATATATATATATATATATATATATATATACAGATTTGGAGTTAGGGCCTTTTAGCTTATCATAGCAGTAGTAGATAAATAAAATCTACCTCCCACTATGGAGTTGCTTGTTTCATTATATTATTAATTAAAGTATTAGTTTTACCAGCACAGTATTTTCAGAAATTTACAAAATATTTTAAACATCCATTTAAATGTTATATGAAGGCATAATAACTTAGCTCGAATCTTCAAGAAGGAATTCTGCCAAGCCGAATATTATTCATCAGTAAAAAATAGCTAAAGTTAACATTCAAAATGATAAAGTTTGGAGATTTTCGTAAAGAAAAGGATCAGGGATGAATTTAATTGAAGCTCATCAATAATTTGTTAATGAAAAACTCAGATGTCATATATCCACACAAAATATATATGATCATAACCATCAATGAAAAAAAACAACACATTTCGGTTGAAGTATCAGTAATTGAAAGTCCAATATGAAAATCTTCAAATTTTCATTAACACTGTCGTACTACGCATTATTCATTGAAGGGATTTATTAAAATTGTAGGAAAAATTTAAGAACTTAAACGGGATTCAACTCTTCTCAATGAAATTCTCTGGGTATCTTTAAATTAACCTAATTGTTCATAAAGGACTAATATTATACTAACACTGCCCAGTGGTCGATATTCGACCAGAAAACAAATAATATTTTACTATTGTGATTTAATTTTGCAAATAAAATGAGCATAATATATAATTTTGTTTATTTAATTTAATTATCCGGTTTAAAGTTTTTTTTATTTTTTATTTAGGATTTAACGTACTTACTAATTCCAATGTAGAATCGCCTAAAAAAACAAATTTGATCATAATCAGCGAAAGACACACACTCACTCATACACAAGGACTCTATATGTCAGTGGGCACTGAAACGCAAAGACCCGTTGGGGGCGGCACAACGAAAATTTTACCCGATTGCGACACTTACCTACAGTGAGAATGTAAAAGCATGACTGCACAGTTCAATTCGCTGTACCTTTTCTAATAATTCTCCGATTTAGATTTTTTTTTTTTTGTTTAAGGGAAATAATCACATTTTAGTATAATTAAACGTATAGCAAATAAAATAAAATGCATAATATTCGAGTTACACACAAATAATATTCTTTTCATTATTACATTTTTCCATTGTTTTCTAGGGGATATATGTGGATTCTTAAAGTGATTTAAGTACAAAACTTTTACAAGTTATATGAAAATCGTTATAGCCATTTTGTTGCTACAGTCCGTAGAAAACATGTTTGTTTCGAGCACATCTGCAAGACAATGCCTATCCAATGTTATATTTATTTTGTCCATATGCATACAGAAGGAATAATCAGTAAGGAAAAAAAAGTGTTTAACTATTAATATGCAGATTATAATTTTAATATTACTTATCAATAAACATTATTAGATATGCAAAGTTTTACTAAATTAGTCTTTAGGAAAAAAAAGAATATAACTACTTTTAAATATTAAATGTTACAATCCCACAAAGCCATTTTCTTTTCGAATGCCTTATTCTGTGAAAGAACTCATTATCTGAAATTTTCTGAGAAATGAGTACCTTTCCTTTTTTTTTTTTAATAAATGTTTTTATCTGAGCTTTATATTCAACTAATCTAGTCTGCCTCGTCGGCCTAGATATTTGAATTTCGCCAGCCTACAATGCCTTTGTGGAAGTTAATAATCGGGGGCTAAACGTACGACAAGGCCCTAGGATCTGGTGTTGTCATGCCTTGAAAGTTAGTAGGGCGGGCCCTTTGTGAGTGGCAGAAGGCGACTCCAATATAAAACCAGGGGCCTGGGCACAGCCAAAACGAATCCTGAATACCCTTCCTCCAAGGACAGAGCTCTGAACATCACTGCTCAACCGAGTAAGGGTGCTCTAGGCATACTGTATAAAATTGATAAATGATGGTTGTTAAAATGCTTTTAGAATAAATTCAATTACTTGAAAATTATTTTAAAAGTTTATTACTAAGTTGGTATAACCTGAATTATGTTTTTATTACATTAGTGATTGTCTATTTGAAAGAAACATTTATTTATATATTATAGGTCTCTTAAATTAACTAAAATTTTAAAATTTCTTGCTCAAAGTTTAATGTGATGGACTTCAGAGAGCTTTTAGTTTTAATTTTGAATGTTTTCCTGGAAATGTGTACAACATTCTCAGTTTGTATAACATTCATATATAACTGATAATCTTTCTTTCTCTTTTTCACATTATTTTAATTTTTATTATTTGCATTTCATTATTTATAATTCATAACATTTTTTTTCTTTATACTACTTTTATCTTACTAATCGTTTCTGTTTGTCGCCATATTTTATTACTTTTATTGGTACTGTCACTGTTGTTGTCTTGCTCTTTCTTAGCCCTGATGATGGTCAGGGCCGAAACATAGGCACACAATTAAAATAAGTTCCACTTATAAATGTCATCTTCATTGACAGTACACCCTGATCAACTTCTTAAAATTGCATCTGCGGTCAATTATACCCATACCAATATTAATTTTAGATGATATGTTATTTAAATCTTTAAAATTGCACTTGTTAATGAATACAATTATTAATGAATATTACTTGTTAATGAAAACAGCCAAGTAGACTGAAACACTTGTTACTTCCTTGTACACAACAAAGGAAGTATTGTAATCGCGAAAATTTTCGGTTTTCAGATTCCAATATCCGTATCCATTTTGACCATCCCTGAATCCATTTCGACTAGTTTCGTCGTGACGTCTGTGCGTACATTCGTATCTCGCACAACTCAAAAAGGGTTAGTCCTAGAAATTTCAAATTTTGTTTTTAGGATTGTTGCAAAATCTAGTTGTGCACCTCTCTTTTTGATCACTACATAATCACCGAAAATGGTACTTTACTGGAAGGTTATAATAGATTTTCGTCAAACAGTATATTAAAATATAATGCAAAATTTTTAATTTTGGTATTTATAATTTATAGATTAATTTAAATAACATATTAGATTTTGGTCTAAATTGAAAAACCTGAAGCGGAATTTTATTTGATGGTAATAATAAACTTTCATCAAAAATTATATTAAAATATAATGTAAAACATCCCAAATTTGGTAAATAACACTTTTATATCAATATGAATAATACATTAGATTATGATTGAATTTGGTGAGCCGAAAGGGGTGCTTTACTTGTAGGTCATAATAAACTTGCATAAAAAATTATATTAAAACTTAATGCAGAGATAATATCGTTCGGTAATAAAGGTTACAAAAGCGATTATTTTTCCACTCCAATTTAATACTTGTTTTAAGTATCAAAATCGAGTGTAAAATGTTTGTTTTCTTCCTCATTTGTGAGCTGAATAAGCATGCAACAGGAGAATAAGATATAAGTTAAGCAGGTTCTCCCGCTTAACATACCGAAACCACCGACATTGAAACATAGACAGTTCTAATATTGTCACGGAACACGCAGAAATCTCTTGTGAGCTCGTTACCTACTGAAAGAAAACGACAGGTAAAAACGGAAAGAGACCCCCGGAAACAAGAACTTGTGTCTGTGTGGGTGTTTTTTTTTTTATACGAGGGTGGGTGGAAATCTTCAAAAGACACGGCTAGGCCCGTATACCGCGTGAGGGATTTTTACCCACTAAAACCTCTTTCCTACCTTCCACGGGACCACCGTTAGGCATTACTTCATGGAGGGTGATTGGCTGTGTGCCGCCTCATTGTTTTAGGCTGCCACTATTTAGGCGCGCCTCTCCTTCTCCTCCTTCCTCAGCTTCTTGATGATCTCTGCCGCTAGGCGCTGGCCTGCCATCCAACACTCCTGTGAAAGCAGCATCAGGCTGACGATGCTGTCTACTGTGGGTCCTGAGCCACAGATTCCTAGAAATTCTCCCCTCTCTTCTTGAAAGCGGGGACAGCTAATGAATACATGCTCTACAGTCTCATCTATTGTTGGGCACCTTGGACATACAGCGGTATTGTCCAGCTTGAACCGCACTTGGTAGGCTCTGAAGCAGCCATGTCCTGTGAGCATCTATGTTAGGTAGTAATCTACTTCCCCATGTTTTCTATCCAGCCAAGGTTGGATTTGAGGTATCAGCCTATGGGTCCACCTCCCTTTCAATGTCGTATCCCAGCTACGTTGCCATCTCTCGGCCGTCTGCTTACTTTCCTCGGTACTGGAGATGCGACCAACTCTCTTATATGAGTGTTGCCTCTCTTCTGCGACCAGCTCTATCGGCGGCATCCTGGCCACCACACATGCAGCTTCGTAGGAAACTGTGCTTCTTCGTAGGAATCTTCCTCTAATCTACCCAGGGCTCCAGCATGTCTCCTCTTCTTTTCAGCTTCTATATTTGTGTGTGTGTGTGTGTGGGTGTGTATGTGTGTGTGTGTGTGGGTGTGGGTGTGTCCACGTCTGTGTGTATCAATAGATGGACATTGCGAAGCCGAGTGTCGATTTTGAGATACTGCTTCTTCAGAAACTAGTAGCTGAATTCTGGATCACTTTTTGATCCACGGATTTATAGATTAATAGGCGTACAATACTTTGACTCTACAAACCATTCCATCCTTTTTTCTAAACTAAAATCATTATCCTTCTTTAACAGCTCTATCTGCTGGCTTTAATCTTTCCTCTCTAAATTCTCCATTCCAAATCAACCTTTATCTTCCTATCTTCCTCTATTCTACCCAGGGCTCCAGCATATCTCCTCTTCTTTTCAGCTTCTATATTAACGACCTTCACAAATCAATTCTTCATTGCTCCCATCACCTTTATGGCGACGTCCTCCAAATCTATTATCCTTTTTTCCTTCTGAGCCATTGGTGGCATTTACCAAGATTTAAGAAGACCTAGATCGAATCAGCGCATGGACAAACTTAAACGGATTAAAGTTAAACGCTGATAAGACTCAGGCCATTGTCATTGGTTCCAAACCCCTTCTCAGATCTAATACCAACCTTTCTATCCTAAACCTAAACGACCAATCCATCACTTTCTACTCCTCTGTTAAAAACTTAGGTATAATCATTTACCAATCCCACTCCTGGAACCACCGTATCGCCCACATCTCCCGACGTTCGATTTTTACGCTTAAACTGTTCCATCGCTTCCGCCATCTCCTATCCAAATCCACACGTAAACTCAACATCCCTCATATTTCCCCATTTTCACTATAGCTGTGTTGTGTACGGTTGCCTTATGGGATGTATAGAGGATAGACTGAAAAGAATCATGAATAAATTTGTAAGGTTTGTTGAAGGTACTCCGAGGCGTTCCTCCGTTTCATATCAGTACGCCCAGTTAGGATGGCTCTTCGCCTCCTCCCGTAAACATTATTTCCTAGGCACATTCCTTTACCAAGTAATTATACCAACCAGTGCCCTTCTTATGTCTACAATCTCCTCCAATTCAAATCCTCTAATCAGTCCCAGTCCACATGATCTCGGCCTTCTGACCATTATACACCTTTCCATAGACCTGCATCGTTCCAACATTCTTTCATTGCCCGCTCCGCTACTTTCTGGAATTCTCTCCCTCCTAAAATTCGACATGCCCCTTCCTTAGCCACATTGAAAACCCTTCTGTTCCAATTCCTGCTCACAACCCAGTCGGACGCTGGCTAACCTAGCATTATACTGTAATGCATCAGTTTCCAGTACGTACGTTTTATGTACACTTCATTTCAATGTTCATGTAGTTCGTTGTTCGATTTGTAAATCTCAAGAATTCCTTTCTTTTTACCTATAAATTATTTTCTCTACAATGACATTTACAATCTTATTGTTAAGCAATTCAAATACACTCTTTATGTTGATAATTTTAACACCCCAGTCGCAAAAAAAATTATTAAATTAAAAAATACCACCTATTCATTTTCGTAATAATAATATTCATAATAATTCAGTAACAAAAACGAATTTCATTGAACTCGATTTATATATATATATATATATATATATATATATATATATATATATATATATATATATATATATATATATATATATATATATATATATATAGAGAGAGAGAGAGAGAGAGAGAGAGAGAGAGTGAGAGAGAGAGAGAGAGAGAGAGGGAGAGAGAAGGAATAAAATAAAATATGTAGAAAGGTTCTCATTTATGTAAATCAATTCAAAATAAACTGTTCAGTAGCTAACTGATAACTATGAAATTGCAAACATATTATAAAACAATAAGAGCAGATACTACGCTCTCTATATATTTTAACTTTCCAAACCCACATCCCGGGTTATCGGCAGAAAGGGATCGTGGGTGAAATTCCAACCCACCTGTTGGCACTATGGATGACCATAATTTTTTTTCTTAAAGTAACGCTTTCCCCTTTCTCTTCCAAAGCTCTGAATGAATTTAAAAATCCCACGTTTCGCCAATCCATAATATCACTTTATAATTCTATAGAGAGAAATTTGATATGCACCGACTTAGTAAAAGGGATTTATATTTATAGTATGATTAATATTAACATTATAGGCAATCGTCCTAATATCAGTGTCAATGTTTTTTTTTTTAAATAAAACATAGCACATTACGTTAGGGATTAGGAATCATCAAAAAAGTAATTTATCAAACTAAAATTAGGAAAAAATATACAGGCCTTTAGCATAGAGAATTTATTTTAATTTACCGTTGGTAAGTGTTACCAGATCTCTCCTAACCGAATTGTAACCGATGTTGAGAGAAACGTCAAATAACATGCTGTGAATGCTAGATGTTAAATTAAAAAATGTGTTTTGTGTTTGGTAATCCTCATTCCCTCACTCCCTCATAGAATACAGAAGATAACTAAAATATCTGAAGATTTTCTATTGTGGTTCTTCAGATTTTATGTGATTTGGTGCGGTCTAAGTAAGGAGGCTTTAAAGTTAAGGCCTAACCAGTGAACAACGAATAACCGCAAAAACCTCAAACGCTCACACCTACCTTTCGTCTTATTATTTATTAGAAGATTTTTATTTAATCAGTATGTCTCTAATTCTGTCGCTTTATTAGTAGGCTAATATTAATTTATTCTACACTCTTTTTAATAATTTAATAATAATAATAATAATAATAATAATAATAATAATGCAATCATTGAACCATAAATGATTGAAACTAAATATAACTCAATATAATTATTTTTTTATTTATTTTATTATTATTATTTCCATGTAATATTGTCTCATCTTCACTCCCATAATCTAGTAGTCTCAGAGGACAAAAACCTACAACTGGAGATATTTAATAATTTAAGAAAGTTTAAAAAACCCACAACAAGCTAGCCTGATGTTATACAGGGAAGGAGAAAGTTGGGTTGGGAAAAATTTCTGATATAAAGTTAGTCTTATAAAGCCCAACTTCAAAGTATCATTTAATATTTAAGCAGTTTTAAGCTTTTTCAACTTCTCTCGCTTTTAGGGTAGAATGCTTCCCTTGTTCTAACTGGATTCAGAACATGATATGAACGTAAGAATAGATGTTATGCCTTTTCATACATTCAGGCATAAGTTATGATGATTTCATATGCAAACTGGCTCGGAGTTTATTTTTCAGAAGTACAAATATGATTTAGAAAGAATTCGAATGCATTAATTATTGTTCACGTTACAATTAGATGAAACCTATCATATTTACTAGTACAGGCGAGGACTGGCCAGGTCGACAGGTCAGTGATCGCCGAGCGCCTCCAACGCAAAGATGACCTCGAAGGTGTTCTGAAAAAAGTATATACGTTTATAAAAAAAATATAAAAGTAGTTTATATGTTTTAAAACTCAGGTATTTTTATTTGTTTATTGGAGTCATTTTACTTTTTCGCAGAATGCTAGTAAATCAATGCGGGTAAAATCAATTTTAAGGGGTTATCAAAAAGCTGTTAGGTGAGGATATTACTGAATTTAAATTTTAAATCATTCATTAAGACTATTTTCTTATTTATTATAAAAACTTAATCGTAGAAAAATGCATTTTTTTTTCAGATATGCTAAGCATATTCATTAATTTTTTTAAGAAATAAATATACCTGTAAAAAAATGATAAAACTTATAGGATTAAAAGTTATATAAATATAGTTATATAAATATTGTTTGATCGAAAATATGTTTTTTACCGCCTTGAAAATGGCTTGAGTAGCCGAATCGTCGGGCTAAATTTGAAAATTGAAATCTTGGTGACCTATTGGCTGTTAATAATTACAATAAAAGGCTGAAAGTCAATAACACTAAAGATGTGTAACTAAGTCAATAGACCTTGATACATTAAATATAATAGAAATCAAATATTTGCAAACATGTAACATTTAATTTCAAATTCCATTTATTTAGACAATTCAAAATTAAAATTATTTAGACATTAAAATTCTAGTTATGTAAAATTATCTTTATTTAATTCAGTATTCGATCTATCAAATATCTATTTTTTTTTTTCATTTTTTAAACACAGTAGTTAAATTTTTTGGATAGTCGTAAAAAAGAAAGAATAAAAAAAAATTACTGATCTCCCCTCTCCTTCCACCAACTAATATATTCTGAGGAATTAATATTGTTCAAAAATAATAAATTGAATCACTCCGGGATATGTTTTGAAGGCCATCGAAAGTATTATAGCTTTTGGCCACAAATTTGGAGTCTGGAATGTGGTGCGATATGGCATTGTACGAGTTTTTCGGGATTAAAAATAAAATGAATTCGAATAATTTTTTCAAACCTAAGCTCATTACTGACCACATCTCTGTTATTCATAATATGATGTGTGTGTTATCGAAAATATTTCAAAGATATCTGATTTTCCACATTAATTTTCTAATTAAGGCATATACTAATCAACATCGTCTAATGATTTAGCTATCGCCTTTTGATTTGATTAAAATGAATTTTAAATTTATAGTAATGTTTGCTGCCCTCAATATTTTTTAATTCAATTTTGTTGAGTAACTATAAATCAGCACAATGAGATAACCATTGTACCTATGAAGTTCATAGTTCAGGATTTATAAGGTCATCATTCAATTAAAATGTTCGTTATTGATTTATTAAACACTATGTAAGATTTTAATATGTAATAAATACTATGAAAAATTTTTAAACTGCGGATTACATTTATGAAAGTGCACATTATAAAATGCATTTGTAAGAATTGGAGGAACTTACAGAGTGTTGAAATGAGCTGAAATATTAAACTCCAATTCCAGATCTGAAACAGAGTTAAAAAAAATTAATAAATTAGGACAGAAACTATTTTATTTTTATTTTAACAGATCAAGTGCTAGGTTTCTGGCAAACTGCTTTGCTAAGGCAGGTGGGGGTTCCATAAACCACATTTACTCAGTTTAACTATCTAATTTATTCTCTATTTGCATCAGTTCCAGAAGGGAGCCGATCAATGAAACTATATTTTAACATAAAAGGCTAGAGACCGCAGACCCCCCTGTTATGGTCAGTAGCTTGGGATATTATAAATACCATTGGATTCTTTTTCAAGGGTGTCGTGTTTACCATTTCACTTAATTAAACTAGATGATGGCATGCAGGGTAAATAGAATGGTAGATTTTGTTACAGATCTTACTTTATTTATGTCACGTTATTGATTAAACTATTGGTTTACTAATATGATGTGTGTGTTATCGAAAATATTTCAAAGATATCTGATTTTCCACTACCATTACTAATTTCTAATCTAAATTACTCTCATTGTAAAAATCTATGGACTGTAACATATGTATTTGAGAATACTGGGAGAACTTGCTTATTTAAAATATTATCCAGATGCCACATAATATTATACATTGGTGTACACAATGAATAAAAGGACTTATCTTCCCCACAAAAAAATATATTAAGCCGTTTAATGAAAATTGTTTGCCAATTATTGTGAAAATATGTGGTTTGGTATAAGCTCGGTTGCCCTGCAAAGGATTCCGATGATGAACTAGCTACCATTGCCTTCTAGGTAGCATCCATATAGAATTACGTCATAGCAAGAGAAAAAAAAACGACATTTTTTAGTGCTGTAAAATAGTACGAATCACAAACAATTAATCCACTTAAAAACCAAAAGTTGCCAAGTTATGAATCATTCATAATTTCAATATCAACTTTAAAGTAACAAAAATTTAAAAATCCTATAATATGGTTAAAAAATAAGTAACACATTGGAATTTTTTTCCCCACACGTGCGGAAGTATGCAGCAACGGAAAGAGCGAATCTTTTTATGTGTGATAAAAAATCTCTCGGAATTGGCCAACACGAGTGCTTATCCGGGTCCCTCTGAAACATCGAGAAACAAACTGTTGGATACCCTGATCCAGAGAGCAGGCCGCGGGCAGCAGAAGCATCCTTGTGCTGTAAAAATTACTCGAGTCCAAACAGCAAGGTCTTAAACAACAAAGTCCATCTTCTAGAGCAGGGGTTATGTAACTGCGTTCAACTTCGACTTTTCAGAAAACTTGCCGTACCACTCACTACCTTATGATATTAGCGTTAGAGATTCGTCTTAAAAAAAAAAATACAATCTAATTTACTAAACTTTATTAAACAAACAAAACAATATATATTACAGAAAATGTGCTCTACATTTATCCGATGACCGGCTGTGACAGTCATAGGAAGGCGATAGCTATTTAACAACAGATCACCAATATTTGGCCTATCGATTTGAAACTATTGGTGACTACTGATAAAACAAAATCAAATGTTAGTACGTTCGCTATTTTGTCTCAAGTTGTGGATAACAGTTCAATGATCCTAAAATCTCTTTTACGGCTCAAAATAATAACAATATGAAGTTTGATTTAAATTGGATAAGCTGCTGTTTTTTTGTTTTTTTTAAATTGGACAAAACATCATAGTTTTTGATCCTCCAACATTTTTTTTAGGTGGCGGATGGCAGGTTGAAATTGTTTAAAAAAATCTTAGGGCTCGATATAACAACCGAAAAGAGATAAAACATCAGTCGGAATCAGTTCAGCCGTTTTCTCATGAACAGCAGCCAAAAAAATCTTAATGAACAGTCGACTATTCGCATGTGATATTTTATTAAATATAATATCAACTCTTATAAATTTTATAAGATTTCAAGCAGTTGGTTTTTCTTCCCTCCATTTTTCTCCCTCAAAGGTATGACCAATTCTGACCCAGCTATTTTTGGGCAATCTTTTTGTATTATAACTGTCCTAAGCCCAGTTGCGGATCAAGATATTGCGGGAGCTTCAGTGGCCAAATATAGCCAGGCCGGACCCCTTAGGGGGTTTTGGACGTTACTGGTACCAAAGATATTTGCAAGGGGAGTGTGCATAATTTTGCAACCCATTAACTCCCACCTCCCCTCAATAAAAGTCAACACCATTATAAAAAACTAAAGCAAATGTTTTTTTGCTTAACCTAAGAATAAAATTTCGTTCGAAATTTGCCGCCCTCTCAATTTAACTATTCGGGGAAAGTTTTCATTCAGAATTGGATTTCCTTATGAAGTCTTTCTTCGGACCAAGCTAATTACACAATATTTTATACAGGTGAAATCACCTTGGGCCAAAGTAGCCCTTACAGAAGGACAACATTAGCCCAATTAACCAAAAAAAATCTCCTTAAAAAAAATTAAAAAGTCTTTATAAATTGCATTTATAATAGTCTAGTTTTGTAAAAAAGGTTAGCATAGCTTAGAAATAGAAAAATACTCAGAATTATCGAGACGAATTAAAAATTCATAAGAGTAGGCCAAAGTAGCCCGCATTGACGATCCTTTAAAAATCTCCAAATTCTGTATTCTGTAAAAAACAGTAGAAACTGGAATTGACTTTGTTTATGTAACTTTACCAATCTATAGAACTTTTAAAAATCCTTTTCTGCCATGCTTTGCACTTTTTCTGCGTCCGCTAACTAGAGTTTCCTTAAAAGAATGTTCTTAAAGCTTTTTCTACATAAAATACCAATGCACTATACATTTTTGTTTTTTCCGATCATTTTCCCAAAAACAAATCGCATAATCACCAATTTTTGAAGCTTGGAAATACAAAAGGGTCTAAGTGCCTTCAGCAAAAATTGTTAGAATTGTAGTTTCAACTCTAATAATATTAAAAAAATATGATCTAATTAAAAATAACTCGTTTTTTTCTTCTGATTACCAATGGTTTTATAAGTAATAAAATCATATCTATAATATTATTAATTCTGCACATAAACCTGTAATCTGCAAAAAAAAAAAAAAAAGGTATTTAGATCCTTTTGCATTTCCACGCTTCATTTATTCTTTGTCAATAATGTCTCGCTCCTTGCATCTCCAGATGTCGTTTTTCAATGTACAGCATATGGAAGAACTGATCCGTTACTTAAAATTTCTTTCTTGCAAGCGATTCACATGGAACCCAAATAGATCACTGACAAGACAAGAAAGTGCTCTCTCAACTTCTACAACAGTTATTTAGAAAACTCTTCAGGCTCCCAGTTTACAGCTGGAACTTATTCCTATAATATATAATAACATTTATTTAGAAATTGAGTTTTGACCATTAAGGCTCAGCAAAAATATCAAATTCTACCCTATGTTTTATACCAAAATTCATGATTCTTAAGCTCCTTATCTTTAAAAATATACTAATTAACAGATATTTAAAAATTCTAAAGACAAATTCAACATATTAATCTGAACACAAAAAACTTTAAATAATATGAGATGGCTTTTCTTCTCAGATTCTCTTCAGATTTTTCGAAATGGTGCTGTAGATTAAAATTTTTGAAACTGCTGATTTATTGAAGTTAAACATAATTTAGTCAGTGTTATTTTTTTATTAAATTATTTTTTATTAGTCCAAACATATATTTATTAGAAAAAAGAAGTTTTAACTATAGTTCAATATACATTAACATGGAAATTTTTAGACATTAAACACAAAAAATAAATAATTCAAACTAACGCAGAAGAATGCTGTAATTCTCACAATTAATATTTTGATTAGAGAAAGAGTTTCTTTGGTAAGGTTTGTTGCTAATTTTTTCATAGTCCAGATAAGTATTACAGCAACTTTATTTCTGAACTGATAAACTGTTGTGCAATTGGAGAGGTATGATTTTCGTTATGATATTCATGAATAACGCTAGAAAATCAGAAACGAATAGATTATATGACTGTTTCTAAATTGATGAAAATCTTAACGGAGATCGTGAGAAAGAAAGTGATATTTTCAATTACTGTATTATTTTTTTCAAGCCTATCTTATTTGGCAAAAAAAACTAAACGTGATGGAGGGATATGGATGTCTTTTTTTGAAAAAAATAATCAATTAATTGCTAAAATAATGATTTTATCAGAAATATCAAAAAACAATATAGGCTTATTAAATATTGTATTATTAAAATGAAAGTAATTTCAGCAAGATAAGGTTATTGTAAGACGCATGCGCAATGAAAGTTTCTTCCTTAAGTTGTTTGCCCATAGTTCCAACCTTTCAAAAATTTTATGCCTTTCAACGATTTTTTTTATTTTTTTTTTTTTTTTTTTAGGAAATAGGACATAAAGCTATTAGTCATTGAAGAGGAACTGTTGCGAATTGACATTTCCTGAAATCAAGGCATGGATATCTGCCAAACAGGATGATCCGTAAAACTGTTGTTTTTAATAAGATCTTAATTTATTTATTATAATTTTTAAAAAATCAACGAAAAGTGAAAACAATTCACGGATTTTTAGTGAGAACATTTATATGCTCTCATTGCTAAATTTAACTCTAGTGAGGTTTCTTTTGAATCCGTATTTCCAAGTTAATATAGTGAAAAAGTCATTTCAACTAAATATGCATTTCTTTAGATATTCGCATACCTAAGTAAGTATAAGGAGTACTTGTAACGGTTAGATGCTCAGTACAGGATAAATAAACAAAACAGAAAATTAAATCTTTTAGGATGAGTTTAGAAAAAGTAATAATAATAATATCTTACCAAATAAATCATAAAAAAAGGTATCACCGAAAATCGTTAACAAATTGTGGCGGAAACGTAAGGTGATTTAAGCTCTGAAGTGCAGTAGCAAAATTAACCAATCATATATCAATCGATTTGTAAACTTTAATATATTGGTATCTTTGAGTATAGATATTATTTATGAATTGTAACAGTAAAAGTATTCAGAGAAAAATATTCAGGTATTCAATTAATTTATTGTATTTAGTAATAGTTTCCTTTTAGATAATTTTATCAATTATGCTTGGTATGAGTTATGAAATGAAGTGTTAATTCGTTTTCCTGTATTTTCTTAACATTTTTATAAAATTGTTTTCATTAATTTTGAATAAAAATAAAATAAATATCTCCACATTTCTGTAATATATTTTAGTCCCTTTATTTAATATCGGTGCATGTTAATGTTAATTAATATTTTCTGAATTGCATTCCTAGGATTGGAAAGACTCAAGACCAATTTTCAATCGAGTCTTTTAATTTTTTATTTAGATAAAGAATTTTTTATTATCGAATGAATTTATTGCATATATAATTAGATAGGTTTTTTAATATGCGATAATGTAGTTATGTATTTATTTATTAATTGGAAACAAATTCAATGGAGGTTCCTGTCCTTACTTAGCAACATTTTTCATTAAGCTCTGTCAGTTGCTAAAAGGCTTTATTGCAAAATAACTACTATATTTATAACTATAAATATTGTATAAATAGATTTTTTTAAACTGTCCACGATTGATGCATGTACCCTGTTCATATGATTTCTAACTTTTCAAATTACAATTTCATAATAAATATTTTTTTTTTACTCCAAATAAAAATTTGTAAAGTATAGATACCATTTAAAATTGATATAGATATGCAGATTCTAGGTTGTTATCTTTACTGCTGTTTTTATTCTCTTTAAAAAAAATAAAATAATCTATAGTAGGTATATTGTGTTAGCGAAATGATTTTGATTGCGCAATTCAAAATGCAGGGAAAATGTTGATTCCAACCGACTGGAGCTCTAATCCAAACCGAATTAATTAACGGTGACCAAGAAACAATGCACTGACAAACAGAAGCCATTGTGGTCCGGTAATCAAGCTGTTCTAGGAAAGAGGGACCTGTTTACCTCGCTTCTCTGTAATAATAACCACTTACGGAGTTAATTCTATGCCAAATCTGCAGTCCATCATGGCCTTTGAAATATTTCTCCGAAAACGGTCCGAAAATGCCATAATTTATTTGTTACAACATTAACTAAATGGTATAATAAAAGTAAATAATTAAAGTAATACAAGTTACTAATTAAAAGGTATAATAAAATGCCTGATTAAGTTATAAGTTCCTTTACTGTAAGGATTATATGGTAAATTTTATCCAAAGGACTTAAGATTGGTATAACGAGTTTTGAAAATATTGTTTTATAAAGGGCTGAAAATAATTATTATATATAGAAGTATTTCAAGATTCGGATTGATTTTATTTATTTAATGCTAGGGGATCAATCACAATCATTCAATCAATATAAAAAAATAAAATAAAATAACAAATAAAAATAAAAACTAGGACTTCCCACATTTTATAAAACTTGGCGTTTAACAAATATTTTTTTTTTTGTTTAATAATACATCCCTGAAGAAAAAAAGAAAAAAAAAATTATGTTTTTGCAATTTCAACTATTATACATATATATATATATATATATATATATATATATATATATATATATATATATATATATATATATATATATATATATATATATATATATATATAAATTATATATATATCCTAAAGTACCGTGATACCATGCTTCGAAAAACCTGTCAGTTTCTAGTATTCTTCTTTATTTTAATTAGGCGAAATGATGAATGCTTTTGGTAATAGTCAATTGCTTAGATTCTTATCTGGGCACAAATTATAATTTATTAAAATGTTGCGATTTAATGATTCAGTGGCGTACGCTGGAGAGGGGATCAGGTTGATAATCCTCTCCCATCCTCCGAAAAAATTTAATGTCCATGCCCCTCCCCCTCTCCCTCCCTCCAACGCCAGATTTGTATTGTAAGTAATATTTTTTGTAATATTAACAAAAGATTTGATCCAATTTTTACTACAGCAACTTTTTCGAAATAATCGGTTAACCAGAATAGCCACAATTTATCACCGATTTTACACATTTTTACATTATTCTCGAAAAAGGCTGAAATGATTTTGATTAAACTCGTTACACCAATGTGCAATTAAATGGCATTAAAGATCATATTATCACTGAGATAGTCTGACAGGACTTAATTACAGAATTTTCAAAATATTTTCTTTTAAAGTAGCTTTTGTCAATTTGAAATAATTAGCCGGCTCTCGTGGTTGGTGGTAATAAAATATCGGTAAATATAAATTATGAAAAAAATTTATATTTAGCAAATGGAGAAATATTTACTCAAGTTTATTTATAAATTTCTGAAAATAAAGTAATGATATAGATTATAATATACCAATGGATACCTAAATATTCTAGAAAAATTAATATCTATTATATAGAGTAGTAAGCATTAATGGAGAGTGATAAAAAACTCATAAGCTTAATTTATTCTTATAATGAATGATTACTACTTTTAAATTATTTAATAAAAATAAATTTAGCCCTGCAAACTAAATGTAAGCTTTTACTTCCAAATCTTCATATTCAGTAGTCATTTCAATTCATAGTGTTGATATATGTTATTATATCATGTATAATATACTTTATTGTTCTCTGTGCGAAATTCATAATCTTATTATACACTCGTAATTCATAGTCCTTCACTCGTTTCACTTTACTTTTTCATTTTTTACAATTATATTGACAATTTTTTCTTTTTTTGTTCATATATTTTTATCTTGCTTGACATTTCGGTTGTTTGTCATTTTGGCTGTTAGTGATAATGCCTCTGTCGTTTTGAATGTTGTTATTTTCTTTTTTCTTTTCGCCATGATGATGGCCTAAAACTTAGGCCGAAACGTTGGCACAAAATAAATAAGTCATGCATATTAGCGTCAGTCTTTGACCGTGTCCCCCGACCAACTTCTTCCTTATTTATATCTACGGTCAGCCAAACTTACTCCAATATGAAAGCTTTTACAATTTATTCCAAGATGGATTGTATACGCAAGGAAACGATGTGGGATGCGCTCACCGCATCAGATTTTTATTTAAACTGCATATTTTTTTCTCAGATTTATACTGGAATAATCCGGGAGCATAAAACTCACCCTTTCTTCGTTCTATAGTTGACGGAGCATTTTTATTAGAATGTAGCCGCGCTCGCAATCATATTCGAATCTCCGCGTTAATATTTTTTTTAAATATTATTTCAATGCTGTCGTGGATTTCAAAACTTCCATCTACCGCAAACAACAAAACATATAGAGGGCATACATAAAGAACGTAAATGATAGTATATAGACAGTTAGAGTAGTTTGTGTTGAGTAGACGCAGGCGCAGTAGGCGACACCGTGGTCCAGTCCCTACCGCGCCACCGACGGAGACGTAGACCTGGAGGAAGCCAGCCGCACTCCACACCACAATACCATCGGCATCCGCAGCCTCAGGAGTTCAGATCGTCAGGTCAGCGAAAGGTATGTCTATATCGTCATCACAATATGCATATTACATGATATGTTTGTACAAATATATACACATATATACATCCCTTATCCGTTTCCATACCTGTTATCAGTCATTGTCTTATCACGATGTCCTTAAGTCATCTGAAATTTCTTAAAATGCCTCTTGATACTTCATTCAAATAATACCAAATTTATTTTGTCCATTATTAAGTATGATTTTTTTATTTTATTATAAACACAAAATTCCACCTGATACAATCTTACTAATACGAAATTCCAGCAGTATATTCCGTAATCGCATTGATAACAGGAAATATTTAATAGAGCTAAAATGTATCTTACTTATTCTTTATATTTGTCGAAGGTATAAATCTTTCACCGAGGCTCTTCCGAAATATATAAGGGTGAGCTAGAGACTACTATGGGTGATCCATTCTCCTATGTTCCGGATTAATTTCATAAGGTTTCTATAAATATTTTATTTTTTTCAATTTTAAAAGTAAATGTATTAGTCTTTTCAATCTTGCGTATTTTTATTATAAATATAGATGATTTTTTTTTTTAATTTCATAATTTATAAAATGTATTTATGGTAATTGCATACATAAAAAGGAGGTGTATGAAATTAGTTAAAAAATAAATGATCCCATTTAATAAACTCCTTCAAAGTACTACGCCAGTTTTTCCATTGCAAGGTTTTATTAATAATGAATACACTACGTACTTGAGTGTTTGCAACCTAAAATTATACATAATACCATTTATAAAATTAGTGAAAATTATATGGTTTTAACAAATAAACAAAAAAAGTTATTATTAATTACAATAAGAATGTATTTAGAAAAATCTTGTATCAATTTTAACATTTTACAATAAATTTAAGCCTAAATTGTTAACTGTTAAGATTATTAAAAATGGATTAATACATACAAACTCTATTAACAATTAACAAAATGTAGGAATTATATTCCCACATCATAAATTATATAATTGAATAATGCGTTGAATAAAAAAATAAAAAAACTTCCCTACAATAAAGCGCTTTTAATTAGGTCAATACTATAACCCCAAGCCCCAATTAATCAGTTAATTCAACAACCACATTTAACACTCAGATATTTTGGAAGTTAAATTATTAAATTTGTTTACAGTTTATGAGCAGAATAATTTAGTGATGATAAAAATGATAACAAAAATCGAATTTACCTTTTACATTTTGAATGAAATCCAGTATTCAAAAATATATTTTCTATAATGTTCAATATCACGATTAAACAGGGAGATAAACAGGAAAACTATTGTTGAAGTGCAAAGTTTCTAATTAAGATTTTTATTTTATCTTTCATTAGAGGTTGCATATTTTTAAATTTCTAGTAGCTCTTAATTTATGGTCAGATTAGTACAAGATAAATAACTACGAAGTTAAATAGTTTTTAAGTATCGCACTTAACTCTTAATGAACCCGATGTGTTAACTAACTGACTTTAACTTTAACTATTAAATTATATATTGTAGAATTGGCATGTCTATTGAGATAATTTACATCTGGAGAAAATGATAATTTGTTTATATTGTAAAGACGGGGAAAAAATAAAAAAAATAATGATAATATATAAATATTAAAATATTAATAATTAAAAATAATAAATTTTAAATATCTATATTAATATAGTATTAAATCGTGATTTAATATATTAATATATTAATATATATATATAATAAATTGAAACGGTGTTTTTATAGCAAATATATATATATATATATATATATATATATATATATATATATATATATATATATATATATATTTTATATATTTGGTATAGAAAATAGATTCATTGTCTAGTAGATTTAACTCAATATTAGTTTTCTTATGTAAAAACTAACCGAAATTTTTGAAATTAATTCTTTATTTTTTTTATTATCTAATATTAAGGATTAACTTTTATTGTATCGTAACGTGCGTGTATAAACCACACGCAATCGGGTTGTTATAAATTTTATGAGAGAATATTTTTCTATTTACTGAAGATTATTTATGATGTAATAATTCTTATGTGTAATATAACACCAATAATCATTTATTGAATCAATATAAAGAAATGAAATATTTAAATTTATGAATAATCCATAAAATGCAATTTAGAATCCATATAAAAATTTAATTTTTATTCTATTTTCGTTTAAGTTCATATTAAGACCCATTTGTCTTTTGGTGAATCGAATTGGATACGGTCCAAAGGTATTTTGTACTCTTTGCCAATTTGATCTCCAAACAGTCAACTATTTCTCATGTCCATATGGTCTTTATAGAAAATTTCTCAATTTCAGTGCTGCTATACAGTTAGCTATTGTGATGGCTTTGCTAGTTTAAATCCTAATACCTACATTAAAAAAAAATATGTGTTCCACCTACTAACAGCCCTTGAATTAAAAATAATTCTTTTTTGGGAGGTGCCTAAGTCATCATATCAGTTACTAACGTTCTTGGTTCATGATAAAAATGTCATATCTTTATGGCCGTTTATACCTATAAATTTTTGTTTGATACAGGCGGGAAATTTATGGCTTTGTTTCAAGAGAAACGTCCTATAAAATAAGAATTATTTCCTACAAAAAACGTTTCCAAACTTGTAGTAAGAAATAATCTTACTAAGAAAAATAAATAATGTTTGACAATGGTATACTATACACATTAATTAATTTGTTAATGTTTATTGAAAATGGTTAGTATCGTTTTAATAATATTTCTTCTAACTCATCCTTTGAGTTTTTAAAATTGTCAATTTCCATGTTTTATGCTTGATAGAGAATTTATGAAATATACTTTTAAATAAGAATAATTGAAAAAAAAATTATAACTGGAAAATAAATATTCAAGAGGTATTTAACTATATAATCTGTTTAAATATTTATTTCATCTGATATAAAACTGAATACATTCCATCCAAACTGAATAGTTTTACAGTTCTAAAATTTATCTGAAAAACTGCGAAAGTCGTTGGGACTATTTTATTGACTATAATAAAGAAATAGTAGTATTTTGTTTTATGCAAATAAAATTGTTTCGTTTTACTACGCTTGAAAGAAGAGAGGAGAGGTGTGGGACAAAAAGGAGAGAGCGATTATTATATGCTTTATCAATTGTATATATGAAAAGAACGGTTATTATAGTTGTATTATGCAGTTAAAACTATTGATTAATAAAATATATATATTTTTGGGAAAAATTATGTGTAAATGATATAGACTATATGGAAACAAATTCACTAGATATTAATTGAATAATTTGATTAACCTTAAATTGCTTTTGGTTGGATTATGCATAATTATATGTTAAAAGGAACAAAAAAACAACATAAGTTCATAGAATTTAAAAAATCTTGATTGTTATAAATTTTCTTCTGTCAAGATCTTCAGTAATGTACAGGCTTCCTTAAACTATTTTTTGTGTTCCTATGTATATTTCATTTTGATGTGAAAAATGAAATATAGTATGAAATGAGTATATAAAGGATATTATTATAACTAATACTTACTACGAAATTACATAAAGTATTTTAGTACCAAATTAGAAATATCTTTTTAAATTATTATAGTAATATTTCAAAGTACTGAAAATATGTGAAAAGATTATTGGAAATTAATTTAAAATAAAAGTTATGTATATTCACCTCTCTACTGTAAAGCTTGAAAATATCCGCCATATTCAAAACGGCTTTATATTTTAACTACATATTTATTATATATTATTCACGGTTCAATGCTAATTTCACTGAGAAGAAATCACTAATAAACAACACTACCGAATTATATATAAATGCAGAATCACAGCACATTTCTATTATAAAAACATTAGTCATCAAACGGAGGATGAAAAAAAATAGACATCCGATCACATACATTCAATTGAAATACAATGGAAGAGATCTAGATGATAGGCAGCGCCCTCTTCACAGATGGTCAAATTAGTTACTGTTCATGAATTACTTTATTGATAAATGCAAATATATTTATTTAAAATAAATAATAATTTATTAGAATTATTTTTAATGATAGTGAAAGTTATAATGTTATAAACAACTATTATAATTCTTCAGGAACTTTTCCAACATATTAGTATTACCCCAAATATATATTTATATTGTATACATATTTTTTGTTTTATTGTGTTTTATACCGTAATTGTTCATATTGATAATCGTTAATTTTAATATTTAGAACGACAAATGAACTATTATAATTTTTTTTTTCAGGCTTGCATTTGACTTTTTCTCCTAGCTCAGTCAGTCTAAACTGCCTGTTTGTTTCGAATGCCTCATCTTTGTTACCGCCTAGTTTTACTTTGTTAAACTTTGTTTCTTCTGAATCCTTCAAACTTAATGTGCTTTAATCGGGAGTGTTCTATTTTGTGTCTAATAAACATAAAGTAATAAATGAATGAATCTAATGAGCTATAAATTATTTAACGATTCAGTTATAGTTTATTTCAAATTCTAACATGGCGGATTGACTAATATTCGGTAAGTATTTTTATTGATTTTATTTTGTAGAATCAGTGAGAATATGTGGAGGAATATTTAATGTCCGTTAAAGATTATTTTTATATGTATATTTATTTTGGCTTTATTTTTGTCAACGTCGACAAGTGGATTTGCTAGCTAAAAGTGAATACTATGGTTGAAAACGAATATAATGGCATTGTTCTAGCTTATTAGTTTTGCAGTTAACTGAGTAGAATTTTTTTTTTTAAAACATGACGAATTAGTTAGGAACTATGATCAGACATATTTGTTAATATTTTTATTTATTATAGTTCATGCCATGGTCCTCTCCCTCAAAAAAAAAATGTATTTTTATATATATATATATATATATATATATATATATATATATATATATATATATATATATATATACATATATATATATATATATATATATATATATATATATATATATATATATATATATATATATATATATATATATATATATGTGTGTGTGTGTGTGTGTGTATAGTTTTTATATAAAGAAATTTATTTTTAGATATATTTCATTTGAATTTCTATTCTGCGCTTAACCAATACTTTAGCCCTAATATACTTTAGCCCTGTGGGTAAAGATCTATTCTTTATACAACCGCAAATTTTATAGCAAAATATTTAAAACTTAAATTTCATTTAAACCATTGTAAAAAAATAAAATAATAATAATAAAACGGAATTTTCTCTAAACATTTAAGATATATTTCTTTTAAACTGATAATAAAATTCAATTTATGAAAAAATAAAATTAAAAGAGTATGAGCAATATTTTTGAAAATCATTATTAAGTTTTAATTAAATTGTAATAAAAATTGTTCTGATATTGGAAAATTATATTTCATATTCTAGTACACTAAAAACAATGGGTATTTGGGTTGTTTTTTTTTTCTAAAAATTAGGGCTTTAAATCCAAATAAACCACAATATTTAATTTATCTAAAACATAACCAGGGCCAAAAAATAAGAGTATTTCATCTAAGCATATTCTCAATATTCTTCCTCTAAACAAGGATTTTAATGGTACAAGAAAATTATTATTCAAATTTCGATTTATAATTGTTTCTATTTTGTTTTTTTCAAAATCCCTAATGAAAAATTGTGTTTACTATTCGCATATCCATTGTTATCCATTTTTTATAATGATTTTCATGATGAAAAATATAAGCCGTAATAAAATAAAAATAGTATCAGCTATTATTATTTTAAAAGATAATTATTTCGCTATTTCGAAAGTTAAAAAAAGTATATAATGGACGACTGACTATCATGTATATAAGAAATATAATTAAATACAAAGTTTCATCATTTATTCGGTTACAGAAGTAGAATCTTAGCTCCTTCAGCTTACTTTTTCATGTGCCCTGATGCGAGTAGAGGTGCAATTGTTTGCATAGAGGTCGAACTTGGGACTAATGGCGCGAACACTGACCAATCAGTTTACAGTATTCTCTATAACTCAATAAGGCCTACTCTTCACTGCCAACGGCTACATCCTTCTTTCTATAATTTAATTATGTAAAATTTGATTCTGTTGATTGTCACTAGTTTTATTTTCCATATAAGTAATTTTTTTATATATATGCCTTAAATGTTGTTGTTTTTTTAATATTTTTTTTAGTATTGCTTAATTTATAGGAATAGTGAAATTCAAGAAGAAAGAATCTGACATCTAGAAAATTGATTTATGATAATTTATATTTTAAATTATTTTTACAGAGCACAATCCAATAAGTAATAAATGTTAAAGAAGAATAGACTATATACACACACATATATATATATATATATAAAGTAATGTGTAATCACAGATAAAATCATGTTTTTTCATTAGCTCCTTTCATAATCAAATATATATTTGCCATTTTAAAAGTAACTATATCAAGGTTCATATGTATGCGTAACACATCATTGAACAACCAGGTCGTTTTTTTTTAAATGGTCTGAATCTACCTTTGGAAAAAAAAATAAGTTAATAGTAATTTCAGTAAGATATAGACGTCCTCTTTTTATAATTATAATCATACATTCAAAGGTGCACGTTTTCTTGATAAAGTAATCAGAAGAGTTTTATCTGTAAAGAATTTTTTTTTTTGAAGTGGACATTCCTAATGATAATGAACATTCCTAATGATAATGAACATTCCTAATGATCATTATACTTCACTATGCTGTGTCTAAGGGAGAAATATAAAAAAGATTCTTTATTTTTAATTAGGCTAGGTGGGAGCAAAGCCATGAACTAATTGTAAGTTTTTTAATAGAACGCCTATGGTTTAAGAACTGGCCACCAGGCAGTATTATAGTCTCTGTAAATGTTAGTGGGTTATCAAAATCGCACGATGATGAGCTGAGAAAAGGAGATGTTTGTTTTTTGCTCTTTTGACATATATATATATATATATATATATATATATATATATATATATATATATATATATATATATATATATATATATATATTTATATTTCACTTCATCATTGTTTGAAGTAGGGAGGCACCAAATCAATTTACTAATTATCAGTCAATATTACCTAAGCTTCAATGTTGTAGTTAAATCATTGCTTCACTTTTTTTACGAACCTCAGAAGAATTTTTTTTTCATTCCGAAACATGCCAAATGGGGCATGTTCTCGCAGTTTTTTGGGGGAAATCCCTGTCTCTCCATAAGTGCATTGTCCCTTACAATACATACATTTTAGCATTGTATCTACATATAATAATAATAATAATAAAAGGCTTAGCGAACCCGGAGGTTCGATGCCGATACCACTAATCGCTGTCTACAAATCTCGGTCCACCGACTACCTTCCAAACCCAAATTCATTAGATCACTCTTAATACTATCCTCCCACCTACGTTTCGGTCTACCCCTCGGACGTTTACCAGTCAGCTCAGCGTTTATTAACTTTTTAGGAATTCGTTCGTTACTGAGCCCAACAACTTTGCAAGCCCATTTCAACCGTCGCGATGATATCACTTCGATTATATTAACAGGGTGCATGCTCCGTAATTCCGCGTTGTGTAATCTCCTAAACTCTCCAGTTGACTCATCCTTTTTCGGACCAAATATTTTACGCAGTACCTTATTCTCGAATACCTTAAGGCGTTGTTCGTCCTTCAAGGTTAGCGGCCACGTTTCACACCCATACAGAACTGTAGGCAAGATAATAGTTTTGTATATTCTAAGTTTTAAGTTTCTGGACAAAATGCGCGACCTAAGTAATGTTGACACCGAAAAATAACAAGCATTTCCCGCCTTTAACCGCGCCTTTATTTCCTCTTGAATTTCGTTTTTTCTAGTAATCACAGACCCCAAATACTTAAATTTCTCAACGTGTTCAAACCTATTTTCTCCTATATCTATATCCTCAAAATCGCCTCTGTTTCTATTGCTAACCATATATTTCGTCTTATCCGTACTTATTTTGAGGCCAACCTCTTTCCCAGCTGTCATCAACGTTGCTGTATTCAGTTTTATAGTTTCCGCGTCCTCACTTAATAATACCAAATCATCCGCAAACCCCAGCACGGATATTCTACCACCCAGATCTAAACCCCTTTCGGTAAGCATTACCTTTCTAATGACATACTCTAATGCTAAATTAAATAGGACAGGTGAAAGGGAATCGCCTTGTATCTACATATACATTCAAAATATTTGATAATTTGCCATTTATTCTCATTTGAATGGGTATGTATGTATTACCTTTGAGAGCAGGTACTTTAGGTATTGGTTTATTTATCCAGTCTAACAAGGGAAAGTATTATTTCTCGTATTCTATTTTTTTTTTATTTTTTTTTTTTTGAGAACTACAAATGAAAAACAGAACATAAACCTAAGATGGAGTTTATATAAATTCTTGCACCTTGCTGAGGCACATATATTATTTTTCGGCACTAAGTGGCTGAGATCATTTCCACAACGGAGTGCCAGATTTGGAGAAACCAATGAAGAGTCATTCAGCGACCTTGATGACATTGTACTGAAAATATCAAAATCCACTGGGATTGACTCTGAAAGGTTTCATAAACTTGGTGGCCGACCGTCTGTCGAACTTAAAATAATTATTTTCCGTCCCAATTTGTTCTAGCTTTATAAAACTTTTGAAATTTATTTTATTACTAATAAATTAAAGAGCTTTCTTTAAGTAGTAGCAATCCAGGCCCAATTTTGGAGGGAAAAGTCCTGGTATGTATTTTATTTGTTTATTTCAAATTTTTCTACGGTCAATGGTGAGACAAGACTAGTATTTCCAGAGGTTGTAGATAAGATCCCACTCGAAAACTTCAACTTAAAATTGAGTAAAAATTTACTTCAGAGTGTCTAAAACTTAAAAAAAAAAACGAAAATTGCAGGGCTTTGCTCCTCTTCCCTCCAACTAACCTATCTTTATGAAGTAATATGCGTTTTACACTTTATAATATTATCGATTATAATATAACTGAAATTAATTCTATTTCAATAACGCCAATATTGTTCAAATTTATTTTTTTTAATTTAAACTTTCATTTTGAATAAATTTTGAATAAATAAATAATTTTTTTTTAAGTTTTCATAATTGCAAAAACATAATTTCATTATTTTAACAAAAACTACTACCAAGCAAATTCTTTTTCTGTAAAAAGATTTTTTTTTTTTTTGTTATGCTCTTTAGTTATCCGTTGTTATTTTCTTAAGGTACTTAAGTATTTGACGGTCAACCATTGTTGTGAGTTATAACCTACCTATTATTATTACTGCTTTAATTGGATCACAACTGTCGACTTCCGCTAGCTACTCCCGCCCAGGAGATGAATAAACCCCCTACAGATCCTTTTCACTTGAGGCCTGGGGCTAAATTCGCATAAATCCGAATCAGTTTGTGATGTCAAGTTACGATCTCAACATGGTCCTCCATAAAGTACGTAAGTGCCTATTCTTAATAATAGCTACAACATTAAGAAAAAAATAAGTGAACATATTGTAAAATTTATAAATGATGAATATTTTGTGACCCTGAACTGATCTCAGTTGTGAGCTTTACTCTAGGTAGCGCCGTTTGGATTTGTGCCGTTCAGTCTATTTTCTTTTTAAATATTTGAAAAGTGTCTTTTCCCCTCTGATTTCTTAAATATTTGTTCCTGTAGTTTGTGACTCAGGCATTCATTTTAATACCGATTCGAAATTTCAGAGCATGTATTAATTTTGACAATGAAAACAGTAATAAGCTTCACTAGTGTCAAATTATTAATTTAACATCAACTGTAATGTTCATTAATTTAATACCAAAAGCAATTGGAATATTCTGGCTCATCTTTATACTTTTAATATTAATTCATAATAGCTCCTCATCAATATTATTCACAAAAATCACCATTTTTGAGGGGAGGTAATAAAAATATCTATAAACGATTAAATAGGCGCTGCTAAAGAAATGCTTGTTGTTTTAAAATATATTTTTAATATATTTTAGTTAAAATATTTTATTACTGAGATAAAATAAATGTTTTAATTGGTGCCTTTAGTGATCTCCATTAAGTAATATTAATGATCTCCATTAAACGTTAATAAATTCCGGCTATCATAATTATCAGGAACAGGGTTGATCCTCAAATTATAATTATACTCATTTAGGCGTCTTCATTCTGCTGCTAATGTAATTGAGAATATTTTTAATGTATGTTATGCATAATTAGATTTTATTCTTATTATTAGATATAATTTATTAAATATATATATTATCAACAGTTAAGTTGATTTATTATTTTCAATTGATTATCTTGTTTGATTTTGCTGAGGGCGAAAGTGAACTTTGATGATTTATTTTTTTTTTAATCAGAATATATAAATATTACTTTTATAAGATTAATAACTTAAATATTTTATTTAATATCAAAACTATATTAGTTGTTTTTTAAAACTATTTTGGCAGATTAATGTGGTAAATTTAGAATTTATTAATGCAAAGAGAGAGAAAAATATGCTTTATTTACAGCAATGCTGCCCAAATACCTTGGGTTGCTAAATACACGGCTTACTAATCAATCTATAGACATACAATACTATAATACATGATATTCATTTTTTTCCTTCATTCTAGCCAAAACACATTATAATTCTCATTACATTTTTCATATTATATCTGTTCCCTTTTGTTTTTGTTTTCCCTTTGTTTGCTATAGACCTTCTATTACTCTCTAATCCATCCCTTATTTCTCTTTTCCCGTGACTCTCAACTATTTCATTATTTAACATAACATGCAAACTAAAACAAAAAATAAGAAAACTAATCAAATGTTTACACTTTAGAAACGCACACCTAAGCATAAAAAACAGTACAATAAATAATAACTAAATAAAAAGATACGAATAAAAAACAAATAATAAATATAATAAATAAAAAATAAATACTAAATAAAAAAATAAATAACAGATATCCACTCAGTTAACCACCATACAGGTGTAACATTGTTTTTTTTATTTATTAATTAGTTATTAATTAACTTCTAAAAGACAATAGAATATCCAAGGGCAGTGGTCCAGAATATCCAAGGAGTCACGGGAAAAGAGAAATAAGGGATTGATTAGAGAATAATAGAAGGTCTATAGCAAACAAAGGGAAAAGAAAAAAAAAAAGGAGAACAGATATAATATGAAAAATGTAAAGAGAATTATAATGTGTTTTGGCTAGAATGAAGGAAAAAAAATTAATATCATGTATTATAGAAGAGGTCTGAGATCAGCTGGTGAAAATAGGATTTTTGAAATACTTTTCTATTAAACATTTTTTATTTTCCCTATATTATTCTATCTATATATCAATATTATTCTATTGGGCTATTGGGTATAACCATTATAAACACTGGTGGTGTTAATGTATTCATATGGATTCGCCAAAGGTATGATTTCTATTTAAATACATGTTCAGGGGTCTCCAATGATTTAATTCATTTACTTGAGGGTCCGCGACTGACTTGCATTTGGGAGCCGCTACCCTAGGTAACATTAAAAATCAATACCGATTCTTCATTATCAGAATAAGTCTAATAATTAATTTTATCTTGCCCGAACTTAAGTGCATTCAGGTATAGTTAAGGGAGTGATTAGGTAAGCCAAAGGGTCTTCTATTGTAACAAACAATGAATTCTTTAGTATAAAATTAAATTCATTGTACTGAAGTACAAGTGAACCTATTACTTACTACGCCTTTGATTTAGACTGTGAAATTTGATACACGATAACATTTAAAATAGTTATATCCAAAATAGTAAATTAAAAAAAAAACGAATAAAATTATTATTAGCTAATGACGATAAGTAACCGTTAGCCTCTAATAACGAACCTTTAAACTCGTACTTCTACTTTATTATGAAATATGACCCCGATTATTTTTTATTTGACAACACATAGAAAATTTTAAAATTCTTGCAAAATGGAGGGAGCGTTTCACAGCCTAATTTTTATTTCTTAATTATTTTATTTTCACATAGAAAGGAGGCTACTGAAGATCCCACTCTGATCCCCCTTTTGTTATGTTTTCCCATCTCATTAAAATAGAAAAAGACTCTGTAAGTAGTTTAATGGTAAAGATGATTTTTTGCTGGTAATCCTTTGTCTATTTAATGGGCTTGTTTGCACTGCAACAAGACTTGGATCTACTATCAAGTCAATATAAAAAAAAATCTACCTCAAGCTTAGAATAAAGTTTTTCTACAGCTTATTATTAGAAAATATAGGATAGAAACTGGGTAGGACTGAATTGTACATCACAATCAGCTGAGGTTCGGAGATACCGAAGGAGCTTCTAATCCTAATCGAAAAACAACTCCCACCTTAGCTGTCAGCTAAAATAACAGACTCACCTTTCTAGAGCCCCATCTGCGCAACAAAAACTGTCAGCTGCCAAATACTTTAATTCTCCCCCCCCCCCCTCCACTAATCAATTCTGTATGGATTACCTCCGATGAATCGACCCCAGTTGAGATTAATTCCTCTTCGTTTCATTAAAATTGTAATAAATAATTTCGGATATTGTAGCTTTATGAATAACAAAGCGATCTTGCAAAAAAAAAAAAAAAAAAAAAAAAAGTATTAATTTCTTTGAAGATGGATTTTATTTTGATACAAATCCTCACTCATTGACCCAGCTCCAATTTTTGTACAGCTACAAAGAGATGCTGGCCCAATGGTAGAGGCTTATATTCTCTTATTAGTGGTCTTCTTAGAAGACTGTGTAATCAGCACTATGCTTCAAATATCTGTTAAACTATGGATCCCAACTATGTTGAATTTCAATAATACGAATTCTTTTCTAATAAATATTAGTTAACATAACAATTGGTATTATAATGTGAATATTTTTAGATAGATTTTAGATTTTTTTTTCCTCAAATATCATTAAATAACTACTGTCCCTTCGCCGAAAGAATACCGCAGAGTAGATGGTACTGTATGAAGCAACTTGATAGAGCGCACACAAATTCTAGACGAGAATTACTGAAGGGCAATCATAATCAGGGCGCTTCATAAAATTTAATTTAATTTAAGTCAAATGACTATGGGGCCAAGTTAGATTGATAATTTCATTGACATTCTCTTACGTCTATATACAAGCAGTCTATGTTTCACCAATTCATAAGTACAGATTTCACCAAGGCATCATAAGTACAGAAAAGATATGACCACATTATTGCAAAACCATAGAAATTACATCTCATATCAACAATAAAACGTGTTTACCTGTTTTGGGACACTTTCTCTGCATTAATTTGATCTTATATTTTTCTATCTTGATTTACTGATATTTAAGAGACTTAGGCTTTGTTTTTGAAATATATATTCCTAAAAAAAGTTGAAAAATATTACTACTTTTAAAATGACAAAGCGAACTCATTAATAACTCCAATAGATAAAAAGTATATTTTTAATACACCTCTTCCCAAAATCCGTTCATAAAATAAAATACTTATATAAAAGACAATTAACCCAGTAATTCATCAGATTACCGTTGTATAGTCCAGGCTCTAATATTTTTTTTTTTATCTTTACAAATTTATATACATATATATGAATAGGAAAATTATGTAATCATGAAATTAGTTGTTAAAGAACCGTCTTAGACTTGCTGTTGAATGAAAAACCATCTAAGTTGTTTTTTTATTTAAAAGACTGCCGGTGCACACAATTACTCTCAGGTTTAAGCCTGGGGTACTTGATGTCTCAGAGCTCAATGATTTTTGTACATATGCAATACTATCAGTAAGGATAAACAATTTTAAATTTCAGATTTATCCCAATTTTATTTTTTGAGTTAATAATTTTTAATAAATCGAAAATCGACTGTTTATTGTCTCGTTTGAATCATTGGTAAGCTTACTACTTCAAAACTATTTGACATCAAAACTCAAAACAGTGTAATTCCTTTCAGAATTACGCGAGGTTTAATTTGATATATACATTAAGTTAAGCAAACCAATCTGAATGTTTAAAAATTTTCAACACGTCATTTTTTCAAAAACTATAAATCAAATTTTGATTATTTCTTTTTTTAAATACATATTGTTATAAGAATGTATGAGACAATTTTCAATGTGGGGTTTTAGAGGGTTCTATTTAAAAAAAAAAATAATAATAATAAAATCTAGTATTTTATGCCATATTTAAAAAAAAAAATCTATTTCTGTTTTTTGAAAAAATAACTTTTTGAAAATTTGTAAACATTTTCACACAGTTGTGGTAAAATCAAGATACATATCAAATTAAAGTTCATGTAATTCTGAAAATAATGGTACTATTTTGAGCTTAATAGTCCAAATAGTTTTGATGTTTTAAGATTTTCAATGGATCAATAAGTGTCAAAGAATAGTCGATTTTTTAAAAATTTATGTCTCAATTTTTTCTTTCCTTTGAAAGAATATATATATATATATATATCTTTCAAAGGAAAGAAAAAATAGATAATCTTTATAGAAGAATAACTACTAATTACTTGTATTTGGCACCACGAAATAATTGATGGACATAGATCCCCAATCTAGGTATTAGTAGATTATTTGTAAAAAAACAAGAGTTTCTTCAATCTTCCTGGAACTTAATGTCAAGTCTGTAAATTATTTTTAACGATTATATGTTATATGCCTATGGCCAATGAAATATGTTGCATTGATCGGGAGGGGTGGGGGAAGGGAGAGAGTTAGATTGACGATGGCCTTAACGTCACTGGAACCAATCTCTGTAGGGCGGTCAGGTCGTAATTGATGTCTAAAGTTACTCTTCGAAATTTGGTAAACCAATTCTGACACATGCGTTCCATTAAAATATCTTTCCCTTACACCTGGGCTATGTTCACTTTTCTATTGCGAATTTAATTTTAAACACTTTACTTTAGTGTAATTAATTATGTAGAGAGAAATAAAATATGAAAAACTGGAAAACAGTAATTGTTAACATAATACAATCAAATTCAAAGACAATGTCTTAATTCTCTCCAATACCATTACGTAACTAAGCATCCAACGTTTCGTCAATTCAGGCATCATCAGGACAGAAAAAAGGCAAGCTGCCGCCTCATGAGCCACTGTTTTATAGGCTTTGGTTGCCTGCAGCAGAGCCAATCTCTGTATTGCCGCCAACCGTTTCTTCTTTTGCGAGAGGTTTCGATTCCAGGCTGGAAAAGCGTACTTCAAGATTCCTAGCACTACTTCATTGTACATAACCACATTTGTAGAGAACCAGAGGCTCCAGAAAACGCCCTTAATAAAACTTAATCCATTGAGGGCTAGGTTCACCTTCTTTCTCAAGCAATCCAAGTCAGTAGTAACATTCCGTAAACTACCTCACTCCATGGTAGGTAACTACCTCACTTGGACATATTCTTATGCCTGGTATATTCATGATTATAGGGTGAGACCTAGCGATCTTACCTTTCAGGAGGATGCCCTGGGTTTTGACAGCAACCATTCTCATCCTTTTTCTCTCTCACCATTCACATATGAGGTTGGCACATCTTTCTGCTTTTTCTTTTTAAGCCGGCTGTGATGACCAAGTCATCAACATAGGCAGTGGCAGGGAACCGTTCCTCTTTGAGAACTCCCAGCAACTCATCGAAGACTAACTTCCTGAGAGCAGGGTCTAGGACTGAGTCCTGTGGACATTCTCTCTCCACGCTCTCCACAACTTCGTAGAAGGTACCACGTATTCTCACTCTTCAATCCTTTAGATAACTCTTAATGAGGCAATACAAGTTGCTGGGAACTTTATAGCTCTGCAGCTGTTGAAGCACATAGGACTACCTTACGCTATCGAAGGCGGGGGATATGTCGAACCGAAGTAACATTACATTCTTCTCCACGTTCTCCTTAGCGCACATGCAGCAAAATGTCGGATGTTCCCTTACCACTGGTGGTTCCATACTGCCGTGGATAGCTTGCACTACCTTGAGTAGGTCGCATGCTGGATAGTGATGGTGAGGTGCTCCAGGACCTTGCTCATCACAGAGATGAAACATATTGATCTATATGATTTTGGGAGCTACTTATCTCTGTAACCTCCCTAGAGCATTCTCAAGTCGGCGATATTGCACTCTCTTGGAAAATACTTCCTAGAGTTGTAGAGAATTGTACTCCCTTTCTAGAACTGAATTCATCCACCAAATACAAATGTTCGTCCAAGTTTGAAACCTTATATTGAAACCGGTGAAATTATAATGATTGGGGTTCTGCTCTAAAAAGCTGCAACACACTCCAACTTGCGTCCGGAACCCAAAATTGCCACGACTAAAAGGCGAAATTGCGTAAATTACCTAAATTACAGATATGTCAGCTATATTTCTCTAACTCCGAAAAAAACCCGCAGAAATTCCTGCGTAAGAACATGGTACTTCCTTACAAAGTACTGAACTCATGATTACAAATTTACTGTACACTATGAATTTGTGGTAATTTTTTTTTGTATTGTAATGATGATAAAGCCATTTTGTTAATATTGGCTGATATTTTTTTCTTAGCCAAATATTGATTTATTGTGAATAAATTTGGTGCGGATACTTTCAGATAAACCATTAAATGACTGATGTAAAAAACGAAAATGAATTTGGTACTAACAGAATTTGTCTTCTTATTAGTGTCCAAAATTAATTTTCCCTTGTGTAAAATTTTCTATCCATACTTCTAAATACTATCTAAATTTAATACAATTGGTCTATCTGAAGATTCATTTTTTTTAATCCATATTTGTATTCCAGAAGTTCTACTCGGGCCTTTCTATCATAAAATAAAATTAAATAAGATCCCTTTACAGTAAGAGGTCGGTAACAGAAATCGAATCAGGATGATTTTCAAAAATTACATCTTAGAATTAAGGAGATCTTCGGACGCCGAGCACCCCACCAATCAGAAGAGGCTTTTGATTAGGTGTAGGGGGGAGAGAGAGCTTGTTTAGCTGGCGAGGGTGGTGGAGAGGGTGAGATGAGGAGATGAGGGGGAGAGGTACCTCAAGGGAAAAAAAAGAAAATGTCTCACTCGTATTAAAAGAGTAATATCCTTTTTAATCTGAATCTTCGAGACGATCGAGCATTTTTATAATGATTGGTTCTCAAACAATTTTATTCCTATCCTCTCTTCAGGCTCTGAATTTTCTTATTTTGCTTCAAATTATTCCAGATTTCTTTCGTTTAGTGAAAGATGCTCTAGTTTGATTATTGAGGCGTCCTATTTGTAAATAATGGAAATGTTAGTAGTAGTAATAAAATGATGAGGATGATGATTTGGGTTGCGATTTGAAATAAAACAAATAGTATTGAAAAATATATTTTTAAGTTTCTCGACCTTTCTGCCTAAGTTGTAAGCCTTTATCAGGGCTAATAAAAACAATATTCGAGAATAATAAAAATGAAGATAAAAAATGTTGTCAGATTAAATGAGAAAATATGAGAAAAAAAAAGTTAATGTATACATAAAAATATTTACATGTTGAAAGAGTAAATAATGTTTAATTCATAGACGACCACCTGCGGCAATCCAGCGAAAGGCAATCTTTTACCTGAAAAATTGTTATCATAATATATAACATAATTTACTACATTCAATAAAAGGATGTGAACATTTCCCTTCTTCCTTATTATAGTTTATTAAATAAAATATAAAGTTACAATACAAATAAAAACTTATACAAATTTGCAAATATAGATCAGAATATATATATATATATATATATATATATATATATATATATATATATATATATATATATATATATATATATATATATATAACTTATGTTCTCACGGACGAAAACTAATAAAAAAAAGGAAATAGGGAGGCGAAATAACACACACGAGTGCTGGTGAAAGACTAATTTATTCTGCCTTATAATCCTCTATTTATAGCATTAGGCTCTATTTACATTCCTGGTATAGGATTACATGTAATATTGTCATACCCACTATCTTAACTCCCCCCTGCCAGTTTATGAACACTTCTCATAAACTTATATAATGAAACAAACAAAACAAAAACAACAAAAGGAAATACATTATAGAAAGAAATACATTATAGAAAGAAATACACGATATATACAACAACAAACAAACAACAAAAAAAACTATAAAAAGAAATACACTATAATACCAAAAATAAACAAACTTTCTCATCCTGGTTCGTATGATCACAAAACTGAAATAAAATATTGCCTTTGGCTTATAGTTTCCAGACTGTCTCCGTCTTTCTTTACGACACATAGGAGAAAGGATACTCTCACGTTAAGGTGTCGGGCTTGGCCCCCTCATGGGGATTTTCAATTGCTCCACATGGACGTTTCGCCGTTTTCGTGGGTCCCGAATGCTCTGGATCGTGACAATGTTATGTTCACGAATGACGATCACTTTGAATGGACCCTCGTATCTGATGACTTCCTTGCCTCGGTTTGAAGCCAATTTACGATATACAATCATTCCTATTTTGATTTTCTCCGTTATGTCCTTTATCCCCACATTTTCACGAGTTACCCTCCTACGTTTTTCGGACTCGACCCGGCGTCGCGTTCTTTCCCACACCCTCGCAATTTCTACCCTATTAGTTGTCAGCATCCCTGAAAACTCCTCGTCTACTGCGGTTTCCCCACTATTCCTCCTCCTGTCGCGCAGCCCAAAGAGTGCTTCGAAAGGGGAAAATCCCGTCACAGAGTGTATCGAGTGATTATAGGCTGCCACGGCCCGTGGCATGGCCACATCTGGGTCCAAACCCTTGTCCACGTGGTATACCCGAAGGTGATCCCCCAACGTGCCGTGTAATCGCTCTATTCCTCCCCTGCTCTTAGGATGTCCCGGGGTAATGATGTGCCAGGTAATGTCAAGATTCTGCATCTGCTTCTTTACCTCTGCATTATCAAATTCTCTCCCTCAATCCGACGATATTCTGTCCGGTATTCCGTGGAACTGAAATCAGGTTTCCAACGCTGCGATTACTGCCTCTGCGGACCTTTCTTTCACGGGATGGGCCATAGCGACTTTACTAAAAACGTCTATGACTGTTACCCACTTGAAACCTTTCCAGGTGAACGTATCCACCTGTAAGTCGCTGAGTGGTACGTTCGGTGTTGGCGTCTCTTCCTGTATCCCTTTTAGTGGATGGCGAGCGTACTTCGTAGTCTGACACACTTCGCATGCTCCGACTTTGTCCTCAATCGTCTTCCTCATACCCCACCAGAAATACCTCCTTTTCAGAGCCTGCAACGTCTCGTTCACCCCACGATGATTTGTCTTCCCCTGATGGTACGCCCGTGTGACCACTTGTTGCTGTTCTGGGTCTCGGATAGATTCAACCATTAGCTTGCAGCGGACAAACGTCCGATCAACCCCTATTTTTTCCGTCCTCCATAATCGTTGAATCTTCTGCCAGAGCGACTCGTTCCCTACGTAAAGGTAATGAGTTTTCCCCGGTTGGGAGGCGTCCTTTAACACTCTGGAGATCTGCTCTTCTGTAATGCCAGGCTGTGACCAGATGGTCCTGATTTTGCATCTGTTGTCCTGGGCGTAATCTATTTTTGTCAGGCCCGAGGTCCTGGTTTTCCAGATTATCTGGCGCTTTTTCGGGTTGACGATTTCTTCCCTTTCCTCCATGTCTGTCGGCCTTCCACCCTCTGAACTTTCACCCCTGTTGACTCATGTTCGGTTTCTGAGTGCTGCGATCCTCGTTCTCCTTCCCTCTCCGGCGTCCATTCGCTGACGAATTGTCGGATGTCCCCCGGGTTGTCCCCTATATCCTCGTCTATCGCGTTTATTTGAATGGTCCGTGACAACCAATCTGCCACCACATTTTCTCTTCCTGGCTTATATGTGACCTCCATATTATATTGGCTGAGGATCTCCTTCCAACGGGTGACCCTAGCGGATGACTCCTTCAGCTTCCCTACCCAACGCAATGGTCGGTGATCTGTGTTTACCTTAAATTTTTGACCAAAAACGTACGGCCGGAAGTGTTCCACTGCCCACACTATACCGAGAAGTTCCCGTTCTAAGGTACTGTACCGAGCCTCCGTGTCCGTAAGTCGCCTGCTCGCGTAAGCCACCGGTTGTTCTCCTGCATTTCCCTCTTGTGACAAGACTGCCCCCAAAGCGTAGTCACTTGCATCTGTGGTAATCGTGAAAGTCTTGGTAAAGTCTGGGAACGCCAGTACCGGTCTTTCCTGTAACCGTCCCATGCACCTCCTAATATTATCTTCGATTTCCGGGGTTATTGCGATATGCTTGCCTTTTCGTATCAGGTTATTGAGGGGTGTCAAATACTCCGCCATCTCCGGAACGAATCGGCGATAATAATTTAGCGTGCCTAGCAACCTTCTAATGCCCTTTACATCTCTTGGTATTGCCATGTTCCGAATCGCTTCCACCTTCATTTCGTCTGGCCGAATCCCCTCCTTCGAGATGGAATGCCCTAAAAATTTAATGGTCTCCTGGCCTAGGGTCGATTTTTCTTCTGAAAGCTTCAGCCCAAATTCCCGTAGCCTGTCGAATACCTTTCTCAAGTGCTCGACATGTTGCTCCTCGTCTTTGCTGAAGACTAGTAGGTCGTCCATATATATCTGGCAAAATGCCTCTTCTAGACCTCTTAGGAACTCATCCATGAATCTTTGGAAGGTTATTGGTGCGTTTTTAAGGCCGAACGGCATCCGCGTGAACTCGTAATGTCCCCGCTCGAAGGAGAATGCTGTTTTGTGTCTGTCGTTGGGGTGCATCCTTATTTGATGATATCCCGCCTTCAAATCCAGGGTGCTAAAGACTGTGGCCCCGCTCAGTCTGTCTAGGATATCCTCGAATCGGGGAATTGGATATTTCTCGTCGATGGTATTGTCATTTAATTTCCTGAAGTCGACGACTATTCTGTACTTCTCGGTCCCATCTGCGGATTTCTTCTTTACTGCCCATAGGGGGCTGTTGTACGGCGATGTGCTATCTACTATGATGCCTTGGGTCTTGAGATTCTCGAGCTCCTCCCGTATATGTTGGCGCATAGCTTGTGGGTACCTCCTTTCTTTGACATATGTCACCCTCTCCTGTATCAGCGGAATTTCATGGACTGTTCTCCCCGTAGCCCCCAATATCTCGCCTTCCGTAAAAAAAAAATATCCGCGTATTCTCGCTTTATCGTCTGCCTCCAATGCTCCGTCTGTTTGATCGCCCCTACTCTGATCTTGCCCCGTGACCGGCCCTTTCTCGCCCTATACCTTTTCCCGCCTATTCGGATGTCCCATTGCTGGCCCCGATTGCGAATCCTTGTCCCTAATTTGCCTAACAGATCGCACCCTATTATCCCACCGTATTCCCTGGGCATGCTCTCCACTATGTGTATCCGCAGGCTCCCTTCCCCGGTTACCCACCGGCTCAGCTCCAATTCTACTTCCCCTTCTACTTTACAGGGCCCACCCAAAGTGATCAATTTGCACTTAAATACCTGCAATTGGGGTATTCCTTCTCCTTTACAAATTTCTTCTAAAGCTCCGCGACACATAATCGTGTTTGAGCTGCCCGTATCTACCAAACACTTCACTCCACTCGCGACACTCACAATTGGCAATTCCACGCATCCACTCTCCACATTATTTATGATAGCGTGGTTGCCGCTCTCCTTCCCCTCTCCTCATTCCTCATCTCGTCTGCCTCTCCCCGCTGGCGTTCTTCTTCCTCCGATCCTCCTGCTGCTCCTCCCTCCTCGGACTCGGTCTTCTCCTGGTTCACTTCCTTCCTCTTCTGTTCCCGATGATTCTGAGTACTCCGTTTCTGATGGTGTTCCTCTCTTTTTCCATACCCTTTGCGCATTTATCTCCATGGGTTCTCCGCGGACCATTTCTCCTCGTCTACTCATGTAGGGACATTGCCTCGCAATGTGTCCCTCATTCCCGCATTCAAAACATTTTGTGCGAGGACATTGAGCTACCAGTTGTCCTATCTTTCCGCATCCGTGACACTTTCTCTCCTCTCTGGTCCAATACTTTCTCTCCTTTCCGGGTCTTTTCTCCCTAGCCGCCATTCTCTCTCTTCCCCTGAACTCGGTATCTCTTTTCTTCCATACCTCCGGTCTGGTTCGGACCCTCCTATAAGTCACTCTACTCCATCCTGCTTCGACACCCTCTCCCTGTCGGGCTTCCTCGTCACGGGCGCTTGCGTCCATCATGTCCTGGGCACACTCTACGAAGTTTTTCTCTCGGGGTAATCCATCCTTCTTCCCCGTGTCCCGTGCCAATTGCACCTTCAATATCGTTGCCAGGAATCCCATCCTGCCCTCTACCTCGGCTGCATTGACTGTCTCCCTCATCTTTTCTGTTATCCGGTTAAACCGTGCTAACAACGATCCCGCATATTGTCCGTTCGTCTGATGAGGTTGTCTTGTCTCCCGGAACATCTGTAATATATCTTCTTCTGGGGCCCACCGGCCTCCTCCATATGCCTTCTTCAATCTATCTTTTACGACGGCCCATGGTGTATCCTCGTCTGCCTGTATTAGGTTCAAACCGTTTCTCTTGACCCGACATACCAGAGCGGCTTTCAGAGCGCTCGCGTCCATCGGGTCAATTAAGTTTTCGGCCGCCTTAGCCTCTATCCGCGCCATCACTCGGTCGCCTCCCTTGAGGAAATGATTCAGTTCCCCAACGCCGCCGTCGAATCGTTCCTGGTCCGACACGGCCTTTCTTAGATCCTGGGATGTCGCCGTCCTCACCTTCAGCCATTCCAGCGCGTTGGCGTGCGCTGATGCCAGGGTCTCAGTCGGCAGTGGCGGAATTTCTGATGGTAGTGTCAGGAGTGGCGCTCTCAGTACTCCATCCGTCATTTTGTTATCTCGATGCACTAAAAAGAAGAGAAAAGAAAAGAAAAGCGACAAAGGAAAAAAAAAATCTTATCTTCTTACTGGTCTTCTTTCCTCCCGGGTTTCAGCACCACTTATGTTCTCACGGACGAAAACTAATAAAAAAAAGGAAATAGGGAGGCGAAATAACATACACGAGTGCTGGTGAAAGACTAATTTATTCTGCCTTATAATCCTCTATTTATAGCATTAGGCTCTATTTACATTCCTGGTATAGGATTACATGTAATATTGTCATACCCACTATCTTAACTTATATATATATATATATATATATATATATATATATATATATATATATATACATACATGTGTGTGTAATAATTTATTGTACTAGGAATATATTGTGTTAACGTTTTTAACCAAATTAAATAATATTGTAGTTAAATCCTAAATATGGAGAAAATCTCTGAAATGTTGGTTGTGTCAAGGGACATTTTTAAATCCTTTTATTGAATAATATTTTAAATGTATATTCTTTGTTTTATATAACTTCTATATTTTATGTTAATATTTCTATGTATACTATTTTTATATATACTATTCCAATTATTTTGCTCTTATCTATGCAATGCCACTATATTTATTTTCCTATTAGCCTTATATCTAAGGCTTTTTCTTTGCCTTGATGAAGTAATGTCCAAAATTACTGAGATTTACGCTCTGATAGCACAGACCCAACCCACCGTAGTGATCCTCACAGATACCAGGACGAATTTCCAGCGCATACGTATATCGGGCTACGCACTGACAGGAGATCGAGAAGGAGGTGTCATAATAGCCATACGCCACGGGATCCGCTGGAGGGAACTCCCGCCACCAGTGGCTATTAGTGACCCGAGGATTCATCACAAAACCGTGCAGATGCTCTTAGATAAGCCCACCATCATCACGGGACTATATAGGAGGCCTAGGTCCTCTATCGTAGAATTTTCCCAGCTCCTAAACGAATGTGCCAAAAGGACGAACCATTGGGCAGTAGGTGACCTAAACGATCGGCACACCGTTTGGAACAACATCTCCAGTAACGCAGCTGGGAAAGTTATCACTAAGACGCCCTGCACGGTGGTTCACCCAAACTCCCACACCTTCAGGCACAGGGCGAACAATGGAAGGTCTACCATAGACCTCCTGCTCACAAGGCAGCCGCACCGATTTGAAGACTGTATTGCGCTGGATTTCATCACATCGGATCACAGACCTGTGCTCTACCTGATAGATGGTGAAGTACCAGATCCTCCACCAACGAAGTATAAGTATGAAGACGCTGACTGGGAAGCCTACAAAGTACAGGTATACCATGAACTGTCAACAGTCCCGGCCCTCCGCACGAAGAGGGAAATCGAAACTTACTTGGAGTTCTTCTCAGCTACAATCAAACGTGCCGCCGATGTAGCCATACCGAAGTTTGGCCCACTTCCGCCAGCTCTACGCCCCCCACCAGATCACATTCTGAAACTTATCGCCCTGCGCAATAAGTGGAAGAACAAATAGTACAGGACTAGAGATCACGAGGTGAAGACGGTGGTAAATTCCCTTACCATCCAGATCCGCAGCCTCATGAAACAATGGCGGACTGCGCAGTGGCATGAGAAACTTCGGGCAACTCACGGAGACTACAAGAAGTTTTGGAAGTTACTGAGGACTACAACCAGAAAAAGAAACTCTACGATACTCCCTGACGGGAACAAACTGTTGACAGTAGAGGAACAGGTCACCAAGTTCGCTGATCACTACGGTGGTATTACCAGAAGGACTAACGCATCAATCAACCTACCTACGGAAGACATAGGAAATAACTATATGTATGTATCCCCGAAGCAGCTAAAAGCCATTCTCCGTCGTACGAAGGGGAATAAGGCTCCAGGCCACGACGGGATACAAACAATATTGTTAAAACAACTGCCGAGAAGAGGGATAGCTCACCTGACGAACCTCTTTAACTCCTGCCTCAGGTTAAGATACTTTCCTGATGCATGGAAAAGAGCTATCCTTACACCGCTATTGAAGCCTGCAAAGAACGGATCCCAGCCAGCCGACTACAGACCAATCAGCTTGCTTCCGCACATGGGTAAAGTCTTCGAGAAAATTATTCATAATTATCTCAAGACCTACTGCTCAGAAATAGCCCTTATCCCACCAGAGCAGACTGGCTTCCAAGCCGGCCTCTGCCCGGATCACCATCTGGCAAAGCTACAGGCGGAAGTAAGCCAGAGCACTGTTAAGAACGAGGCGATCGCCATGATCTCTATAGACTGTACCGAGGCGTTCGACTCAGTGTCCCATAGCCTTCTATGTAAGACACTGCAGGACAACGAGTTTCCGGAGCAGCTATACACTGTCGTTCGGTCGTTTCTTCAGCAGCGAACAATTAGAGTACGAGTCGGCGAAGCGGTATCCGAAGACATCGCACTCACCTGCGGAGTTCCACAAGGGTCTGTTTTATTGCTATCCCCAGTACTGTTTTAGGTATACACGGCTGAAACTGTTGGGGCAAGATACAGGAAAGCTACTGTCGCGGCATACGCCAATGACATAGCGATCTACAGCAGCTCTATAAGTGCGGAGAAAGCTCTCACCAAGAAACTGGAGGGATTAAATATTACAGTTAACTCCAAGAAGACGGACTGTATTATTTTTTCCTTCCAGAGGAATAAGCACCCACTCCCTAAGATCTATAACGTAGCGGGGAGAGAAAACAGACCGGCGAGCAGTATAGTATATCTAGGTGTCACTCTTGACAGGCACCTGACACTTGATCACCACTGTAACAAGAAGCTCAGGATGGTTAGGACCAAGTCGTACAGACTTAACCACCTCCTCACATCTCCGAACTTATCCCTCCGCCTCAAACTAATGATATACAAGAGCGTCCTAAGACCGGCACTCCTTCACGGAGCGCCGTTGTTAGCAAACATAACGCCCAACACTGCGAAGAGACTCCAACAGTTTCAGAACAATGTGCTGAAACGTATTGTAAGACATACAACACTACAGAGAACAAAAACTGACATACTGCACACAACCCTTGAACTTCCAACGGTGACAGACTTCATCACACGGAGGCATGTCAAATTCTTTGATAACCTCCAACACTGTACTAACCCTCTTTTCAGAACACTAACTTCTACAGGACGGCCACAAAGATGGCAAAATTATATAAAAAGCCTCAGCCTAGACAGAGAAAGCAAAAATAAATAAAAAGGAACTACAAATAACTCGGTAAGCCCCGTCACTGGAAGAAGATGCTTAAGTAAACAAATAAATAAACAAAAACCTAACTATTCCACATCCCTCTCTTAAAATGTACCCTGTACAGAAGAAAAGATCCTACAAATCCTATTCTCCGTATCTCAAACTCCAACATCCCAAAAAGGGGCTAAGAAAAAAAAAAAAAAAAAAAAAAAAACTTGATGAAGGCCTTCCACTTAGTTCCATATGTCGGCACAAATTAAAAGAGTATATTTCATTACTGTATGCTCTATTTCTGACCGAACCACCAACGATGATCTTGGTGATCTCATCTACGGTTTATTATAAGTAATAAAATGTTTTAACGAACCAGAATAGTTAGTGATAATCAGTTTGATGAGGTGCCTCTCGTATATCCACATATAGAACTCAGACGAGATGGGATTATGGCGTATTATGTGTGAGGTCATGATGCATTACGTTATGTGGTCTCATGGTAAAGTTATCTTCCCATCTAATATCGTTTCTTATTTATGTTAGCAATTGATAATTTCAAACAATGTGTTTAATTAGTATTTTTATTATTTGATGAATTAAATAATAAACCATGGTAAATAAATGGAAACATAAAATATATATATATATATATATATATATATATATATATATATATATATATATATATAAAATAAAAAAATGCTAATATTGAGAGGGTTTTAATGATTTTTTTAACTTCATTTAATACTTTTAATTTGAATTTAATTTATTATTTCAAAATATTACTACAGTTGTGACATACTTTTAAGTGACACTGCATCCACTTTAAGAACTACTGTCCTACAGCTACCTGTAAAATAACACTGTAATTGCACATTCCTTTACGTTGTATTTACTAAGAAAAATTGGTGAACATTATATATGAATAATTATAATCTGTTCTCGTTTTACTTTTTTAATTAACTAAATAGTGTGCCACTGATTTTTTTAATTTTAAGAAGAACCTACCTACATTATTCGTTAACATTTTAAAAAAAATGTAAAATCTAAATAAATTGTTTTAATTTTTTATAATTGTTATTAGCTACTTAATTTATTATTGTGCTGCATAAATTCTATGTGAGCCTCGCACACTTCAGGAGCAATCTTCGAAATTCTCTTTTTAGATATTTTTAAGAGGCAATACAAAATTGAGTATGGAATCCCTAGATGTTAAAAAATCCCGCTCCTCGCCGTCATGAGAACAGATCATTTATCTACTTACTCACCCTTCTTTTGTAACTTTCTTATAAAATAAAACTGCTCTAGTTGTGTGAATTATATAAGTTATATTTGTTATAAACTTGTTCAACGAAATTGTTATAGAATAAGTCTTTTGTTATATAGTGTGGACCCAGTTTGACATCGAAAACCAGACATCGGTCGAGAAAGAAATCAATGCTAAGTCGACTATTTTTATCATTTTTCGCCTACTATTGCTCGTTTCATTGGTTTTAATGAGCAGCCAATATGAGGTCGAATCATTTTCCAACTTAACATTTCCCTACCTGATCATATCGCCTTAAGAATCTCATTAAAGGTAACATATAAATAAAATCGAACTGTTACAGTTTAAGAATATAGATTACTTATTCGTTTGTAAATATGTATTACCAACTGCACCTC